>SADC01001016.1:0-39159 GCA_004194705.1 Ditylenchus dipsaci
GACCGGCACAGAGCGAACTTTTGGGGTGTACACTAAATCGGGAGTCGACTGTATTTTGAACTTCCCTGGTACCGCTGTTCAAAATATTCCCATCGGCGACCGGCATGCCCTTTAAAGTGATGAATACCTGTCAAGCTCCCTAGCCAGTTTGTTGTATTCCGTATCCACCGTTTTCATCAATCAGTCTTTTAAGTTCAGATTGGTTTTCGCTGAAGAGTGCAAACAAGCAGGTCGAAGCCTGGGTGTTGTAGAACAAATGTGACGACAAATTACAATATTTAGACGAAAATACTTTGCAACGACTTAGTCTATAGCGGCCCCTTTCAGCACATTTCCTTGTCGACATTGATGCAGCTTGATACTAAAATGATAGGTAAAACATAGAATCGTTAAATTAAAGGAGCATGCTCGTCGCCAATAAGACTACGCTGTCAGGCGAAGTGTACCACATCAGATATTTTTATCAGGTGACCTCTGCCAGAGTCTCAGCTACATTTTGAGTACAAATTCTGTTAAAAAGTTCAAATATGAAAAACTTTTTCCAGTACACTCAAAGGGTGTACGAAAATTTTAGATTCAAAAATTTTGAACTTTTAATATTACAAGATATTTTTCTACCATTATGATTATCGCCGTAGAATGTTTGTATCGGCATACGGACGTTTAGCGGTTGGCGGGACAAATGTCCCAAAGACCCCTAAACATCAAACCAAAACGCCAAGCTCTTTTTAGGTGTTTTTTAGGCTTAGGCTTTAGGCTTAGGCTCAGGACAGAAAAAAAACATCCGAACATCCTCAAATTTGAGGCTTAGGCTATCAAAAGCGAGCAAATGCCGCAGAAAAAATGAAGGAATTATAGTTGAACAATTGAACAACAAAAATCGCACTTGAAATTCTGTTTTCAACAAAGTTCTAGCCACGGATTGTTTTCCGCTAGATGAAACTTCGATAATTGATGACGGCAATCATTACGAATCATCTGTTATGTAATGGCCTGTTCACATACTGAGAGTGAGAGTGAGAGTAAGGGGGTATTCACAATGCACCTTCCTCTCACTCTCACTCCCACTCTCACTCTCGGGTGTTCACAATGCTTTTTCTTTTTGCGTGAAACTAATTAAACTATTTTTTATTTTTTAAATTTGTTCATAATATCATAGATTGCGACCAGTTATTGTGAAAAACAAACTACATTAACTACAAGACACCAATCGTCTCTTTCTCTTTTAGACTAGGTTAAGGACGAATACACTTGCGGACAATTGATTGGCGTCAGCACATATATTTTTCTATCTTGTTGATTTTGAACGTAAATATAAATGTTTTCGAAAAACCAAATACACGGTTTTGTAGAGCTCTTCTAGGGCTACAAAACTGTCATTACACTTTTCTAAAAAAAATAATTTTCTTGGTTTGTTTTGGGCAACTTTTAAGAGCGTTGCATTTTTTTGCTCGACAATTGATTGGCGTCAGCAAGTTTTATTGGATAATAACATAACAAACATAACAATTTACATCAACAATAGCTTGACAATGTAAGCCCTAAATCTTAGCTACAATTTGGTGGTCAAACTATTCTTTTTGATTATTTCGAGAAAAGTTATGACCATCAATAAAACGTGTCGATTTCTAGTCAAAATCAAAGTAAATGGAAGGAAAATGGTTGTTCGGTCGCATAAATACTGACTTTCTTGAAAGTTTCAATATCGAAAGTTATGAGTTAATGCAATATTTGAAAGCTTAATAATTTTTCTACAAAATGACATATCAGGCTTTTTCTGAAAATTGCACAGGGCTGAGAAACGGATGGTTGAAGTTGAAAGAAGTAAAAAACCTCTATTTTGCCTTATTTTGGGACATTTTCACTTCTTTCAACTTCAACCATCCGTTTCTTAGCCCTGTGCAATTTCAATTGTGCAATTGCAAGTCCACAGGAACTCGGGTTTGAGTTTAAATAGGGTAAGGTTAAGGTAGAAATGGGGCAATGTTTAACTTTAAATAGAATTCAAAGACAATTTAAACTTTAACATGACCTAATTTAAACTTTAACCTAACCTGGAAAAGTAAATAATGGGTAAAGTTAAGGTTTATTTAAACATTAACCTTACCCAATTCAAACTTTACAATGTCCAGTCAAATTTTTCCTTTAAAATTAAAACTTTAAATTGGGTGAAGTTTGACTTGATTTAAACTTTATTCAAGGTTTAACACCTCTGTTAATAAACTCTGGTATGCATGCTTTTTTGTGCATCCAGACTCTGGTGGCGTGCCGGCCGCTTCAAAATCGGCGCTCAAAAAATTCACCGCCCGCGACTGGCGGCCTGCTTGGCTTTTTTCAAAAACAGCGCTAGCGCCAGCGGTGCTGCAGGTATGTTCAGTACGATACGATTTTCGCTGCAGCATCGCCGCACACCCCAAATCTGCCAGATAATTGCTACGGCACCGTCCCATGCTCCAGGAGTGACTTCGGTTCATAAACATTTTGACCCTCTGTGAAAAAATAAAGGCTCTACCCTTATTCTTCAACCTACAGTTCTCTACCGGCAAATTATTCAACCGGTCAGTTCTTAAGCCAGCTGTTCTTCAACTGGGTTGCTTTTCGACCCTTTTTTTATCTTAGTTTCACTCAATTTTCTGATATCATCTCGATTAGCGTTCCAGTTTGATTGCATTAATTTAGTTGAAGAACAACCCAGTTGAAGAATAGTAGGTTGAAGAATTACCCGTTTTCCAATATATAGAGAACAAACCAGTTGAAGAATAACCTGGTTGAAGAACTTACCGGTTGAAAAATTTACCGGTTGAAGAATTTATTGGTGAAGCATTTACGGGTAGAGAACTGTAGGTTGAAGAATAAGGGTAGAGCAGGGTTGGCAACGTGTAGCCTTTTCGGCTACATTGTAGCTTTTTATTCCATTTATAATTTTTCAAAAAAGGTGTAGCTTTTTTGTGACCCCTGAGGCTACAAAAAAAGCTACACCGTTATAGGTATTTCGGTGTAGCTTTTTATGTAGCTTTTGATGAGTTTGGTGTAGCTTTTTTTATTTTATATTATTCCAGGTTTAACACCAATTTTCACTTTTTGCGTGTGAATATGCATTTTTGTGAATATGCATTTTTATCATGTTTGTGGTTGTTTTTGTGCTGTGCGATGTAAGTTTTAGGTAGGATATAGTGTTTGGCAGTGTCCATAGTTGGGGTCAACATTTTTGTTGACCCTGAAATGTCGATACTATCTTCAACAATCTTTTGTTCAATATTTTGTTGGCCCCAATGTTCACATTCGACACCCATTTTGTCACACATTTTGAAGCCAAAAATGACTGTTCACCCTTTCAGTAAAATGTTGCTCTCTACCCCCTCAAAAATAACTTTTTGTTTTTCGGTATTGTGTTCGTAATTGTTTTATTATATTAAACAATACACACACAGCACTCCTCACAGGCATTAGTTTACTCTTACAAGTAGATTCTGAGGATCTTTTGTCTAGGACAAAAGAGAATAAAAAAATTTATTGTATTCTTAAAGAGCACCCCCAGGTGACGTGTAAAAGTGGTTGGCTAGACCCCGCGTGATAGTGACAGTCGAAATTTTGAGAAATAATTTATTGAAGTTTGAAATGTGTTCTTAACAATTTTAGTATTTTTGCCTTGGGGACTAAGGCTATACCAAAAAAGAATCGATCTTTGAAACCCAAGGAAAACCAAATAAGGAACCAAATTGCTTATTCCGTAGTCAAGAATCACGATTATACGAATGGTTGTCCCTTGAGGAAAATGAAATTTTTTTAGGAAAGGATTCTGCATTTCAAACTTCAATTAATTATTTCTCAAAATTTTGATTATTACGCGGAGTCTAGCCAACCACAACCTGGGGGTACTCTACAAGAATGCGCTAATTTTTTTTTATTATCTTTCGTCCTCAGAATCACAACTTGGATACTTTCCTTGTTAGTGATTGCCCCAACCTACTCATTTCACCTCGGTAATCCCCACTTTCACACAAGCTACAAAATCCTTGCTACAGATTTTATTGAATATGAAAATGTTGAGATATGGCCTTTTTTAAAAAAGTGGGTGTCCTCTAATTTGGTATACTCATGGGTACCCTAATTGGGTATCCTCGAACATTCGAAATTTTGGATTGGGCTGAAAGTAATTGAAAATTAGTGAACTTGTGCAAAATCATATGCTGTTATGGTTTGATAATACTAAAACAGCGGTTTCACTTGCAAGAACTCTAGTATGGATTAGTTTCATACCCTGTGAGATATCCAGGCGGTACTCAGGCTTTTGTATCTAAGTAAAGGTACTCAGGTGTTGGTACAAAGGAATGCCTCGGTATCGGTATTTAGGTGAAAGTGCCTGGGCAATAGTAGCCAAGGTATTGGTTTGGTGATGGTGTTGGTGTTTTAAGACAATGAAGATATCTGGATATGAATGTATACTTCTGATAAATGGATATCCCGGTTGATAGATTGAAATAAGGAAGTTAAATGTTTTGGTCCAATGAATCCATATGAGAGTTAAAGTGGTGAATCTGCATGTCCACCCGGGGCGAAATTTTTTCTTATGTTTAAGCTTCAAAAATCTTTTTCGTGCATTATTCCGATAATGTAAAAATAGTTTGGAGGTGGAAAACTGTCATTTGATTAAATTTAATACGAAATAGCATTTTTACTATAATGAATCTTTCTTAATGGCTCGTTCAGGAAGTCGGAGTTGGATTTGGAGTCGGAGTTGGAGTAAGGGGTGTTCACGATGCAAATTACTCCAATTCCGACTCCAAATCCTACGTGTTCACGAAGTCGTAGTTGGAGTGTTCCTGATTGGTGATCGCGCTTTTCGCTTAAAGTTTTTTATTTTTCAAACTTTCAAACAAATTAGAAGCGATCAGAGGATGGCGTAAAAAATTATGACTCAAAATTTTTGTTAGTGGTACTCAAGTATAAGGTACAGGTACGGTCCGTGACAATTCGTCACCTCGGCCGATTCGTCACTCGGGACGATTCGTCACCTCCCAACAAAATGGGACGATTCGTCACCTACCGATAAAACTGGACGATTCGTCACCTATTTCTTATTAGCATAATAATAACTTCGCAATTTACAACAGTTACACATGATGTTTATCTTTTAAAATTTCCACCTCGGGCTTTTATTTGGCAAAAAATATAACAACAAAAACTAAAATCATACAAATAACACCTCAATCATTGATCCATAATAAAGTTAAAGGCCAATCCTCGAAGATATTCCATGAGGTCCAGGTCTTCTGGATCAGTTCTTGCATATAGCTGCACCTTTTTTAGAATTCTGTCATCAGCATCATAGTACTTCTTTCGTTTCTTTTCAGGCTGAAGTCCTGTCAAGTAATGTTAGTAGTGCATGTCGTGGAGCTGGATAATTTGCCCCATGGCAGCCAGACATTTTCTATTATAGTGGAATTTGTCGCGCGACATTTTCTATTATTTTTCGGTGAAATTCGGTTAAATTCGCTCGAATTTAACCAAAAAATAACAGAAAATGTCGCGCGACAAATTCTAATATAGTAGAAAATGTCTGGCTGCCTGCCCCCATACCTAATTAAGAGCCTGGGCACTTGGCTACCTCATTTTTCACCTTAATCACCACCGAAATGCTAGATGACTAATTCGGTCATTTGCCACTGAATCTATATGACTGGTCGATATTAGAGGGTCCGACCAGTCTTTCGCCCTTATACCTAATTAAGACCCTTGGTATTTGACTCTTTTACATTTTACCTTATTCACCACTTACATAATACAAGGTTCGATCAGGCTTTCACCCCTGAACCTATACGACTGATTGATACTAGATGATATAAAACGGCCCGTGAAAATATTTCATGTATCCATTGAAAACGATAAGGAAATAATTATTGGAAATAATATTAGCAGAGGGGAAAATTTAAGACCAATAATGGCAAAGAAAACTGAGATGATGAATGAATAACTTTTAATTAAAGGGGTATACAAGCGCGTTACACCGCAAATTAAGGTGGGGACCAGCAAGTTTTCAAAAATCGTCCTTGTTTTCAGTCGTTCGAACTCAAATCTGATATTTACGATCTTATCCTACTTTTAAAAGCACGCAGTAAACTTTCGTCGCGTCAGATAGAACGCTTATAGGAAACGGTCATGAGAGAAAAAATCGATTATCCCGCCTTAATTGCAGTGTAACTCGCTGGAAAAGGATGAACGACGAGCATTTTATAATGAATTTTGAAAATAGGTGACGAATCGTCCGGTTTATTAATAGGTGACGAATTGTCACATTTTGTTGGGAGGTGACGAATTGTCCGGTTTTATTTGTAGGTGACGAATCGTCCATTTTAGTAGGAGGTGACGAATCGTCCCGAGTGACGAATCGGCCGAGGTGACGTATCGTCCGTGTCCGCCCAGGTATGGTTAAGGCGGTTTGAGATACCTGAATGTATGAATGGCTTCATAGAGGAAGAGGAACAATCCACCACCTACAAACCGTCTTGGATATGCTCGGAGGTACCCAGCCGCAGGAGTATCCACTTCCAGAACGCCCAAATTTCAAATTGAGAAAATTGAATAAGACCATGGTTTTGCTCAGAATCGTGCGCTTATTATGGTTTGATAATACTAAAATATCGATTTGACTTACCAAAACGGACCCAGGTGGTGGTACTTAGGTAGTGGTACCTGGGTAGCAGTGAACTTTCTGTCTTATGAAAAACTCATATAATTTAAAATGTCTTTTCATGATCCAACCTCAGTTCTACTGGATAATCCATGCACCAACCAAACCAAGTGGTCGTCCACTTGGTGCAATTTTTTTTACGTTTTTCATGTTCCAAAACCTGTTTTCTGGACTAACTTGGGCATGCTGAAGATATCTTGATAAAAGTAAAATAAGGTTTTGTATGGTTTTTTCGAGTATTGGGAAATAATTGATTTCAACGAGCTCGATTTTACCGAAACTCAAAAAAATACACTACAAAACGGCATTTTACCACTATCAAACCATCTTCAGCATGCCCTAGTTAGTCCGGAAAATAGGTTTTGGAACATGGAAAACGTAAAAAAAATTCGCAACCAGTGGGCGACCACTTGGTTTGGTTGGTGTATAATCAAACTTTCAGGTTGTCCAGGTGGGTATCCACCTGGACCAAGGGTACCTACCCTTGATTTTGGGGTTCGGGTTGGTGAAATCGGGATTTCGGTCTTATAGAGGTTTGCGGTACAGTCAAACCTCTATACAATGGCCCCCTCAAGTTCGTTCCCGCCTAGGGTCCGACACTTTTTTTAACCCAATTTTTGAAAATTTTTGCCAGTTCTGTTTTTACAGTCTGGTCGGAAATATTGTAAGGATTCCAATTTTGCCGATGGTTTTTTGAAAAAAAAATTGGGTTAAAAAAGCAAACATTCGATATAACGGCACCCCTTTTTCAAAAAAAAAAACTTTTTCAAAAAGGGGTGTCGTTATATCGAATGTTTGCTTTTTTAACCTAAATTTTTTTCTTTTCAAAAAACGATCGGCAAAATTGGAATCCTTACAATATTTCCGACTAGACTGTAAAAACAGAACTGGCAAAAATTTTCAAAAATCGGGTTAAAAAAGTGTCGGACCCTAGGTGGGAACGAACTTTTTGAACTACTTTACAGCCTCACTTGAATGTTCGGGCAAATAATTGCAAATATTAACGGACAAGGTGGAGGGGCGCCTTACAGGAGTAAAACCGCAGTTGGATACAAATCGTGATTGGATACACTTTTATTAAATTCGTGCGTTTTGAAGCTTTGGTTTTTTGCATGTTTTTTTTACTTAGGCTTTAGGATTAGGCAAGGGTAGGCCAGCGCATGTTAGGACGGGCTCAAAGGTGTGTCACAGACTGAGCACCAAAAGGCCCGAATTTGAAAAAAGTGTATCCAGTCATATTTTGTATCCAGTGGCAGTCCCTTACAGGCGCCTTTTACGAACTTTTTTAATGCGCCTTGATTTAGGTGTTATATTTATGTACTACTAACATAAAATTTCTATAACCATGGTTGCGTAGGAGGTTCGGCACCTAGTCAAATTAAGTGCTTTTCAGGCGCCGTTGCCGCTTTTGTAAATTTTGACTATGACCTTAAGGCGTAAAATTGATAGTCGTCTTAGAAATAAGTCCTGGAAAAATATTCGGTACCAATTAGGAGAAACTCAACGTTAAGTTGTAGAGAAACTTCTTATCTATATTTTCAGCTATTGTGGGAGTTAAGAAAACGTTCAAAACATATTCGCGAAATTTTTACTCTAGGCCGAGATATAAGTCCTCAAAGTCAAGGGTGGGGGCCTTATTAGAACGGGGACCTTGTTAGAAGATATACGGTATTCGTCAAACTGTTATTTCGCAGAACAATTTTTTTGTTACACAGGTTTTCTGTTTAATAATAACTCTATTATTGGTTGACGCTCTATTTGCAGTTCAGTGGTCAGCCAGTGGTCGAATTTGTAGATAGGAGTTCAAGTCAGCAGTAGACTGTTTTATATAATGTCATAGTACTAACAATAATTAGCACAAATCAGTGGTAAATACTCTTTTATTTCTCTATTTGAACTCACAAACAATAAAAACAAAAAACTACACTCACTTTATATATACAGACTGAAAGGCCTAACATAGGCTATTTTGAGTAGGAATGGCCTGATAGTACGCCAAAGATGGTATTATTATCTGATAAAAACACTTTTATAGTAGTGACAAGCCCTTGAATAGAACAAAAAACGAGATTAATAAGTTTGGATAGAAGAAAACCGTTTTGGACGTTTCTGTATAGTTTCATAGATACTAAGTCATAGATACTAATGCGAAACCGACCAAAAAAGTCTGCAGACAGAAAGGTGCGAGTGAATGGTGGTATATAATGCTCTTTATAAAGAAATCAAACATTCATATTTCATAACAACAATAAGTTTATGGTAGTAAGGTCGAATCTATAACCCACAAAACACCAGTGAAGTGTCGCTAAAACCCTCTAGAGGTAGGCTGGCAATAGCCAACCACGCAAGTAAATCACCAAAACAACAAATCAATCACATGTTTCTAGTGAAGCGAAAACGATAGAAAGTCACAAATACCGATCTTAAACATCTGCTTACTCCAAAATAGAGCTGTCCGCTTGGCCGTTTTTGGTATTTTAGTACGGTTAAAACTGGACTGAAAATTTCGTCTGACCGGCAACCGCACTCCGAAACCTCAGAACGCGTGGATGAAAATTTTTCGATTTTTTTGATATTGCTACATCAAACTAAGAGCAATATCGATTTTAGCTTACTCGGCCTGACAAAATTTGTATTTTTTCAGGTTGTTTTTATTTTTTCATTTGACTAATGAATTACAAACCCCGACGGATTCTACACTCTGAACATCCAAACAGTTTAACAATAAAGTCTACATCTCTTAATAATTAAGAATTCATATTTAGATAAGATCTCAAAAATGAGCACACCAATGGGGGCTTTAAACTCGAGTTAACTAGAGAGTGAAGCTATTTTAAATTACCGTATTTCGGTACTTATACAGTTAGGGGGTCACATATTGTTTCTTTCAGTAATCACCAAAAATAACGCCCTGAGGTACTTTTTTCTGCCAAACGCAATAAAAGAATGACTTCTAAAAGGCTTCTAATCTTAAAATTATAGGTTTTCTCGAAAACTTTTGACTTAAACTACTTAAAGGTAAATGGTTTTTCAAGGTAAAATTTAGTGCCATTTTTAGTGATTTATCATGTTAAGGCTTAGGCGCAGGGTAGGCCAGCAGCATATGTTAGGACAGACTGAAAAATGCTTCTCGATATTAAAAACATGGTTTAGTTCGTTCTAACATACGCTGGCCTACCCTCGCCTAAGCTTAAAGTAGACCCTGGAATGTAGAAAATTGCTCAAAATCTATCACCTTTACCTACATTCGACCAAAATTCAGTCAAAAATATCCAAGAAAGAATATATACCTTTGAAAAGTGGAAACCACATTTTTTTTAGAAAAGTTATCATTTTTAGATCAGAAACCATTTAGAATTGCTTGTTTCATTGTTTCTAGCAGAAAAAGTAGTTTAGGACGTAATTTACGGTTCCTTTTTTAAGGAAATAAAATAAGACTTTCCGAATGTATAAGTACCCGTATTTTCTCTAAATAGCATTAAGGGCTATTTATTTAAGCTTTGAAAAATCTGACAATTTTGGAATTAATTCTGAGATTTTTGGTCGGTCAACCAAAAACTTTTTATTTTTCGGATATGAGTTTTTACTTTTTGGCTTTTTATTTAGGGTGTTCAACCAAAATCTAGAAAGTTGATTTAGTAGAGCTTGTGGGTGTTAAAACCCATAAAATCAACAGCGATACAAAATATTTCCTCTGTTCCGAGGTATGTGTTCTCACAGTCAGAGGAGGCTATTTTAGGGGAAATATAGTATTTTCTCAATTATTGTCAAACTATTTTTAAACTAGTCTTTTTTTTAGAAAATTGTTCTTTTTAGTTTTAAGAAACTTTAGATGCATCTGATGCAAAAAGCTTTAGCAAAAAGTGCCGTATAACCGAACTGTATTGGCTTTATTAGAAGTTTTTAGGATACAGTTGTTTCAGATGGATCTATTACTATTTGCAATGGCATGGCTGTATACACAAATAATAGTGGTAACCGTAGATGAGCGGGGCAATCACAACAAGCAAAACACACATTAACAACAACAACAACAACTAAATTTACTACATGCTCGACATATTATTGTTATTATTGGCCATACTGATGATGGTATCGATGGCTGTGGTGGAGGGGGTGGCCATAACCATTTGGGGTTCGAACATCTGTTGCACAATTGGCTCAAAGTTTTCAGTCTGGCAAAGAGTGCCAATGGTCTTGAGCTGGTCGAGTCTAGCAATCAGTTCATTGAACACCTGGGCACTTCGGTTAATGTCTTGGGAGCAGAGGGTGAAAAGCACATGTTTGAGCAGAAGCACGTATTTCATGTTTTCCACAGTCACTGACAGCTGCAAATAACAAGGAGTTAAACCTATTGGGCAAATCTTTTTCTTGCCATTAAACAAATTTGTACTGCAAAAAAATCTTTTTATGGTGAGAAAAAGCTGTTTGCGGTGCAATCCTATTTGCTCTCTCTGGTATAAATGTAACCCTCCTAATTCAAAATTGTATTTTTGGCATTGTGTTTTTGAACTACTTTTTTCAGACTGCTCTGAGACAGGTTACCATCCAATTTGTAGCTAGTGAGATGAGCTATGAAATGAGGGTTATCTTGTCTTCAAAAAGTGGTTGCCTGAGAGCTGTCTTCAAAAAAGGGGTAGAAAACAACGCCGAAAATAAGATTTCTAAGTGACTTTGCTGTGCCTCAGCCTAGGGCTGTGAAACGGTCAATTGACCGGTGAAATGGAAAGCCGGTCAAGTGCCTCTTGAAATTAAAAAAAATGTGATTTTCGAGCAAAAATTTTGAAATCAAAATGGATCATCTGACCACATTTGACGTCAAGTGGGGTGATTGAACGGTCTGTTGACCGTAAAAGTTTTTGACCGGTCAATTTCGCAACTCTTAAGGTACCCTTTTATTAGAGAAAATACAGTAATCTAAGATCCCTAACACTTATACAAATTTATAATGCTTATTTGCTAGTAAACCGAATACCTGATTGTGTAGATCAGGAATTTGTGGATCAAATAGAAGGATCATGCCCAGAAGTAGGATCACCGTCTCACTGTTGCGCCACTCTACCGGAAAGTCTTTGTAGAAACTAAAACGAAAAATATTTTCAACCGAATTGTTGAGGTAAAGACAGAGTAAAACTTACTTGATGATATTCTCGGACACACGATTCTGCAATAAGTACGAGATTTTGGTGTCGTTGTATGAGCTGGTTCCTCTCAAAACAAAGTAACTTTCACAGCCATCTGAAAGAGGAGATATAATTATACGTTTAAGAAAGTGGCTTGAAAACTGACATTTGAGGAGCAGGGTTTGGTCGTATCTGTCTAGAATGCGAAAACCAGACACGGATGAGATCATACGGATGAGTCTTCTCAAACCATTCTCTGTCACACCATACTGCGTCTGAAAATAGCTTAATTTAGGGTTGTCAAATGGAGAGAGAATTTCCCAACAATTCCCCAGCCCGTTTCGCCGGTAAGAAAAACGGAGAATTATAATAGTGCAATTAAAAAAAAGATTTTTCTCACAGCGAAATAGTTGATTTTTACACTTCGATTTTAAATTTCTGGTGCAAAATGAATGCAGTTTTGTCAATGAGATCGAATGTTGGTCAAACTGACAATGTGTGGCTGTTTTCGAAAATGACCGGTAAACTAGGAATTCCTGCATTCTTTGTCTACAATCTAGATTGGCCAAACAAAATGTTATCAAAACACCAAAAAATCAGTGTTGAAAACGTTTCGGTCTCAGTCGGGGGTCGAACTTGAGAGGGGTTTTTTAAGACTCAGCAGTACTTTATTTGCTTAATTATCAAAAATTACCTCTCCTGCCTCGGAATTCCAAACAGCATTGCTTCTGAGCAGTTCGTTTAAGTTCTCCTGATCATTAAGCGTTAAATTGCAGTAGTCTGCGGGATTGACTGAAACGAAAATAATATTATTTTGTTCTCATAGAAAGATAATTAATAAAACTGACCTTTCTGCTCATCAAATCCACACAACGAATTTTTCTGGGTACTCGTTCCTCCGTTGGAGAGAAATGACGTGGGTGTTGCATTGGAGTTGACCGAACTGTTGGATTCCATCCTGAAGGAGTTGGAGGAAGAGGCTGAGGAGCATCCCACTCTATTACTACCCCACGGTTGGTGTTGTCTGTGTCAATGTTATTGTTGTATTGCTTGGAAGAGTTCTCCAGCAAATCGGTCATCACCTACAAATTAAACTGTGTAAATCATGCGGAATAATGAGAATCATTTTAAATATGATTTTGGTCAATTAGCTTAAATTTTATATCAAAAGTATTCTTTATGATAGGCATAGTAATATTGAGACAAAGCTTTTTCTGGAGTGTAAAGACTTTTTTAGTTTCAATTTTTTGTTTCGTATAATTAGCTTTGAATTTTTCTAACTTTTTTGAATGTTATAACACCATCAGGTAGCCCTACGGTCATAGTTTCTGAAGAGGTTTGCATTATCACTAAACAAGTACCACAAAAGGTAAAAGTATGGAGCAAATCAGAAAAACAATTACCTTCATATTTCTATCCTTTGTGGTACCTTTTTCAGTGATAATGCTATAAATGATACTTCTTCAGGAGCTACAATCGCAGGGCAACCTTATGGTATTATCATTTTCAAAAAATAATTGAAAAAATTCAAAGTTAGTTAGACAAAACAAAGTAAATTGCTTTCCCCAAAAAAGCTTTGTGGTTTATATAGACATACAGTTGACTATCATGTATCCGACACCTCCAACAATAATTGCAGTCCAAAAGTTCATTCCCGTTCAGGGTTAGAAACAATAATTGCAGTTATAACATGTAATATCGTTACGTTAATGTAAGTTTTTACTTTTTTGAGGTCAAAAAAATTTTCTTTTGCTAAAACGACTGGCAAAATTGGAATCCTGACGATATTTGCAACCAGACTGTCAAAACAGAAAAAGGAAAATTTAAAAAAAAATTGAGGTAAAAAAAGTGTCGGACCCTAGGCGGGAACGAACTTTTGGGGGTTACGTTAATGGGAGTTTTGACTGTAATAGAATACGATAAATATAAGTTAAATTTTTTCTAAAGTCCGCTAAAACCGCCAAAACTCTTGGAAAAACTAAAAAACCAAATGAAAATAACTGCTCACCTTATCCACGATAAGCAATTCATTAGGATAGCGACCGCACTGGCAGTGACACTGACACTTTGCTGGTTTGGCTGCCTCCATTTGCTGTTGTTGTTGCTGCTGGTCGTTCTCTATCCGGTGCTCCACCAGTTTCATGAGCACGTCTTTAGGGATGGCAATCATCTCCTGGGAAGAATTTGAGGTAGCTGTGTGGTGAGTCGCAGGCTGTTGGACATTGCCTCCACCGACCACTGCTCCGCCCACTACTGGGCCACCTGTGTCCATTTGAGCGTTGAGCATGGTGGGCAACAGAGCTGGTTGCTGGCTGGCCACCTGGCTGACCATGGATGAGGGGTGCTCAATAGTGACCCCAAAGGCAGTTTGCTGTAGTTGGGCAGGAACTCCAGTGGCAGCACTAATTAGAGTAGCAGCTCCAGAGGAAATCGATCCAGCTGGCACCACCATTGGCTGGCCTAGGTTTGTGGAGTGCTGGCCGTTCATGGACTGTTGCTGGCCAGCCACTAGATCAACCACAGAAGGTGGCTGCAGCATGGAATGCACCATTGTGGAAGGGGGCAGACCGCCTGGGATACACTGTGAAGCGGCTACAGCTGCCGCCAGTTGTTGTTGCTGCAATTGGGTGTAATTGGCTGCTACAACAGCGGCCTGTTGCTGCTGGCTTTGGGCTTGTGCTTGGGCCTGAAATATAGGTTATCTTTAGGTTCAGTAACTTTTTCGCTTCTTTTCTACTATAACCCTACAATTTTTTTTGTAAAGCAGGTGCACATTTACAAAATCTCAGCTTTGTTTTAAATATAGGGTTAAAAATTCAATGTCATGTGTTTGGGGACAAACACATCAACAAACTTCGAACTCAGCTTTGAACTTTTGGGATTTAAGGGAAAAAATTAATTTTGATCGGGCTAGTACCCAAGTTGTTTTTATTAAAAGTTCTGTAAAGCGGGTGCACATCTACAGAATCTCCTCTTTCATTTGAGTTGAAAAATAAAACGTTTGTGTTTTGGGGACAAACACGACCAAACTATAAACTCAGGTGGGTAGAAGTACTCAGAAGTACAAGTACTCAGAAGTACTTACAGAAGTGTAAAATTGGTTTTTTGCAAAATACCAGAAATCGCGGTTTTTAGTGGATCAAATATTTGACGAAATTCACCATATTTCGATGTAAAACTTTTTTCCCGCTTGCAAATTTAAAATTTTAACATTTGATTCCTTATCAGCATGATCTATTTGCTTATAGAAGTGCTCATTAAATTTTGACCTCACCGTCAAATTAAAAATTCCACTCGAGACAACAAATATTCAATCTCTGAAAAGGTTCTGATTAGGGTTGGTTTATTGACCGGTCATGAAGTATGCGGTTAATTAACCGGCTAAAAAACCGGATGACCAGTTTAAAAAGGTCGAAAAATCATTTTGTCAATAAACTTTAACAATTTAAATCAAAGTAAAACAAATCAACATCAAAATATTTCAAAGTAATAGTTTCATTAATGTTTAAGCAAAGTATAGCTGAGTTCAGGGTTTCAAGCCGTGATTTCCAAGCTCAAAATTTTTTGTGTTTGGACATTTAAGATTGGACTATATAGCAAGAGTTGACTGTACAGTAAGAGTTAACTGCGTAATGAGAGTTGACTGTATATCGAGAGTTAAACGTATACCGCCAAACTTCAGTTATCCGGCAATCCAGCACTTTAAATATACTTTATTTGGCGGAGATTGGCTGATTTTCTGTCAACTGACACTCCAGTTGTCCGGCACCCTAAGGCCGGTCCCCAGGATTGCCGGATAACTGATGTTTGACTTAATGAGAGTCGGAAACATTTTTTTGAACGAATGAACTTTGGCACTTTTTGTATGCATTTGCCAAAGTTCAAAGTTTGACCCAACTTCCAACACTATATTAAAAACGTTTTTAACCGAAATTTAGGTACTGGCGAAAAATATTAAATGACCGATTAAAAAACCAGTTGATTTACCGACTAAAAAACCGGTTAAAAGACCACCACCCAGCCTTAATTCTGATAAATTGACATTTGAATGTTTTTGTCTCGACTCGAACTTTAATCTAATACAGTCAAACCTCGATATAAGACCACCCCTGGGGACCGGTTCCAAGGTGGTCTTATATCGAGGTCTTGATACAAAATTTTAAATGAATTTCATAATTTCACTGATTCGCCAACGAAGAACAAGCTTTCGATAATGGACCTTCAGATTTTGAATAACACCCTGGTCCATAGGCTATAATTTTAATTGTTCAATTTTCATTTTAGAAATGTAAATCTAACCTGCGATATTGCTGTAGTGTTTGGTGGAAAGAATTTCAGCGTTATATTGTCGAGCGAAGGCTTTGAATGAGCGCTGCAGTTGTCCAAGTAGAGAAGAACTTTTCTGCCATCTTCCTTGAGCTTCCTGTCCCACTTCTCCAATTGCGATTCAAAGATGGCACCAGTCATCCAAGCTTTCTTGTTGGCTTCATAGTCCACGGGCACTTTTTCGTTCTTGAAGCATCTTGGCTTGGCCGACTTCCCAATGACTAATAGCGGCAGTTTTTCGGTACCGGACATATTTGCACAGACGAGGACAGTAATTCGTTCTTTACTTTTTTTTCCGCCAGTGCACCTATCACCTGTGTACATAGGAATATGTAGCATATGTCACAACAACAAAATCATAACCAACCTTTCATCGCCATCGTCTTGTTAGGGAGGAGTTGCCAGAAAAGACCAGACTCATCAGCGTTGAAAATGCAATCGCTCGAAAAAGAAGCCAAAGAGTCTTGTAGAATTTGAAGCTGCCAATCCCTGAGAGACCCAACATCGACTGCTCCAGCTTCTCCTTGCTCAGTCTTGAAACGAATTCCGTGACGGTCTTTGAATTTCTCTAGCCAACCGTTGCTCGCTTCAAATCCGACAATACCCAGCTGAGCCGCTATCGCCAGTGCCTTTTCCTGAAGTTCGATCCATAAATTAAAAATACAACAGAAAAAACAGATGCATTAACCTTTGTCAACTCGCCGGTAACCGGAACATTTTGACTTCTGACTTGTTTGTGCCACACGATAAGCGCTTCTTCCATCTGATCATGCTTGCCTGTCTTAAGTCTTGCCCTCTTTGCTTGGCTGCCACTGTCCATTGCTCCGAGAATCGCTTCTTTGTTTTTCAGGATATTTTTGACCGTCTCCCTTGGAAGCTTGAACTGTTCCGCGAGCTTCGTTTGATTAGCCGTAGTTTCAGCCGCCGCAATGACCGCCTTCTTTGTTTCCAACGTTACAGCGCTACGCTTTTTTGGAGTTGACATCGAAATAACTAAAATTACAAGCTAGATGGTCTTATATCGAGGTTTTGTTTCTTGGAAGGGATCATGCTCGAGGTGGTCTTATATCGAGGGTGGCCTTATATAGAGGTGGTCTTATATCGAGGTTTGACTGTATTGTGTTTTGGGTTAAAACGCAGCTTCATAAGTATGACCATTTTTATCATGGATCCAATGTCAGAATATTGAATTTGCTAGCGGGAAAAAAGTTTGACGTCAAAATGTAGTAGATTTCGACGCTAGTAGCGAATACACCCCCCCCCCCCAACGATTTTCACCTTTTTTACTTAAGTAAAAAGTGCCCAAATTCATGTCCCAGACCCCGGAAAATATGCGTAAACTCTTCATTAGTCACAACTTCCGTACGCTGGCCTACCCCCAAGCCTAAGGGCTAAGCCTAAACTTGTTGTTTGCAAGGGTAGTTACAGCATTTTTTAAAGGTCGGATTCTTGGGGGGGGTCTCTCTCTCTACAACATAGAGTTTGAAGCGTGTTTGAAAGTATACAGTTTCATTGAAAAAATATAGTTTTATTGTATCAGATCGTTCGAAAAGTTCGCACTCACTTGAAAGTTCTGCCCGCGGAAGTGTTTGACTCTTTTTTTTTGTGTATTTGACGCTTTTCTTATTTACAACCTGCACACTATTTTAAAGCCCTGATTCTCCTCTACAACCTAGCTCTTACAGGGAGTATTCGCTACCAGCGCCTAGATTTCGACTAATATTTGAATTACTAAAAATCACAATTTCTGGTCTTTTGAAAAAAAAACTGAATTTAC
The DNA here is from genome assembly GCA_004194705.1 of Ditylenchus dipsaci. NCBI lineage: Eukaryota > Metazoa > Nematoda > Chromadorea > Rhabditida > Anguinidae > Ditylenchus > Ditylenchus dipsaci. The sequence goes on from SADC01001016.1 coordinate 17,918, forward strand.
CGAAGTGTACAGCTTGAAAAACTGCATAATAATAAACACATCTTACAGTCAGCCTTATTCGTGTTATAAGAAAAACAAACCTGAAGAAATTGACTGGCTTGATGCTGTTGTTGCATGAGCACCTGTTCATGTAATTGCTGGGCATTAGTGGCATGGTGCAGTTGAGCAGCTTGCACGGCTGCAGCTGCCTGCAGTTGAGCTCCCAGAGCTATTTGTTGCTGATGGTGCTGTTGAGCCTGCTGAGTTTGCTGTTGGGCCATGAGAAGGGGGTGGGTGTTGGATGGTGGGGCTGCACTGGCCTGCTGCTGCTGGATGTTGGATGTCAAAGCAGCTGCAGCAGCAGCTAGAGCAGCGTCAGCTGAATGGTTGGATAACATAGTAGGGGCTGGCGGCAAGGTGGATGTGATCTGGCCAAAACTAGGCGAGCTAGTTACTATCGCTGAAACCGAAATGTCAATAGTCAATATGATTGAGCAATTATTGATTATCGGATTTCGCTGATATATACTCTAAAGACCAAGGCACATATTTGTGGGTACATGCCATACATTATACCGAAAACATTTTTAATGTATGGATTTTGGATGTCACTGCTAAGGACGCACTTAATGATATCAAGGTCCTTTAGCGCTATATTAGGTTCTATTAGGACCTCTCTATTAGGTCCCTTAGCGCGTCTCATGACGTTGGTCCTAAAATGCTCTAGGGACCACCAAAGATCGTTCGAAGAAAATATTCCGAAGTCAAACTCTTCTAATACGGCGAAACCCCTAATTCGAAATCATGTTTTTGGCATTGTTTTTCAACCCGATTCTCGCAGAATGCTTTCAGACCAGCTACCACCCGAGTTGTGGCCAGTGAGATGAGCTATAAAATGAAAAGTATTTTGCCTGAGAGCAGTCTTCATAAAACTAAGGCCAAAAGACGATGCCAAAAACACGATTTTGAATCAGAGGGTATCACCTATTAGAAAAATACGGCAACTGATTACTTCTGATTTCAATATCTAAGTTTTTTCATTGATTTCATTGTCTGAATGTTATACTTTATTGTCGAAGAAAGGATATTTTTGTGAAAATTTGTCTGTAAGGTACGTTTAAAAAGTCCCTGAGGATAAAAGCTTGGGTTAACATACTGCTATTGAAGGTGTGCACGCTGGACGTAATATCGGGCGCCGACTGTATCAATAAAATAATTACGGGCTAAAACTAATTTATGTGATCAGACTTATTCTAATTATTTCAATAACTGATCACCCACAAAACTTTTATAGATATTCAAATTGGCAACTGCTGTCAAAAAAAACCGCCAAAGACTTGAACAACCGAAACTCTGCAAAGGTATCTCTTTTTATGCAATCTCTGCAAAAATGCCCTCATTCTTCCCTACCAAGAAAGGACTATTAAATCAATCTTAGAGATAATAAATTCTAGTCTTCTCCTCTATTAATAGAATGGAGGCAGAGTGTTGACAAAACACGATAAAATTGATGATGGTTTGCGTGCCCCCTAGCTTTCAATCAAACAAACATACATGGTTGAGCAGGCGGCTCCACATTACTGCTGGTGCTCTCACTGAAACAGCTCAGTGTGGCGCTGGTTGTTATGGGGGAAGCACTGCCGCCGCCGCCCCCGATGATGATTGTTGATTGAACAGTAGACTAGCCCCATCCGAAGGGGTAGGCAGGATGGCAGCATGCTGCTCCACTTGCGACTGCTGCAGGGCCTGACTGACCGCGGCTGCAGCAGCCACAGCAAGTTGCTGTGCGGCCGTGTTGACCACTAGACCAGCAGGATTGGCGCTATTGACCTCGTCGGCTGATCCATGCATCAAAGTGGGGGCATTCACCCTGAAAGATAATTCGCTTGATGGACTGATATTTATGCACTCGAAAAACACTCAAAGTGGGAGGAGGAGGGATTAACGTTTTTTAAAAAGATTATTTCAATTACAATTCTATGAATAAGTCAAAAATGGGCTGAAGACACCAGTCTCAAAAGTTGATTCCAGAAAGCTAAAGTTTTAGAGAATGATTTTTTAGTGAATTTTTGTGGTATACTAGAACCTTGATTAACCGGCACCTTCCCAAATTCGTTCCCACATAGGATTTATGGAATATTTTGCCAAATCTAACCAGTTAATCGAAGTTCGACTGTATGAATTCGTTCTCACGAATTAGTAATCAACTAGAGTGATGTTTTCGTAAAAATAGTTTGCTTTGTAAGAGCTGATTTGAACAGCATAGATATTGAACGATCAAAATTGATCAACAAGTCAATTGAGTAAGTTTAGTTTGATTATCTTTTTTTTTGAGGTTTGCATAGAAGGATTTGTTGACAAAATAAGCTATAAAGAGCCGGAAATGACTAAATTTGACCAAAATTTTGACTTTTTGTCTTGAGGGACCAGGACCATCTACTTTGTGTTAGGGTATTCTTGGTCACTGGAGCTGGGCGAAAAGTGCTCCTCATGCATTTTTATTCAAGAGTATTGCTTGGAGCCATGTCTAAAGTAAGTGAGATTTTTTCCAAAAATGCTTTTCCGCGCAGTAAAAACACGTTTCTTATCGTTTTTGCGGTGTAAAACACCATTAGAAATGGTTAAAAACGATCTTGCTGGTTAAAAAAATAGTTAAAAAGGAACAATTTAAGCAAAAAAGCCAGTCAAGAATTTTAAACTTTAGCACTATAAAATTTCACACATTTTTTTGCTCTAATTTCAGGTGCCTCTAACAAATAAAATATGGCAGGCCAATGGTAAAAAAATTGTGGTAAAAAAATGACAGATCCAATGACTATTATGGCCATAATTTACTTATTTTTGCTTTAAGTTACCTAACCAAATAAAACTCTAAACCAGAAATAATTATAATCTACATGAAAACTAGATTTATTGGACACATCTACAAGTCTACATCTTGCAAAAAATTTTACATTTTTTCACGATTTCCTAAAAGATGTTGCTGTATTTAGTGTAAAATAGCCGTCAGATTCTAGTCGGTTTTTTTTTCAACGTGTAGTAATTTATTTCGATATTTTGTTTGGTTAAATCTGCCTAATTTCTCTGATTTACTCAATGTAAAACAGCACTTACGTTGGGACAACTGGCAAAGCATTAGCTGCCGCATTAGCTTGAACAACAGCAGCTGCTGCTGCAGCGTTGGCCAGCAAAGCTGCAGAGTTGTTCTCTACAGCATTCACCAGCATTTCCATGGGGTTAACCACTGGCACTGCGGTAGCCGTGGCCGTAGAAGCAGTGGTCAACTCTTCAGCACTGCCTCAGCCTGACGTTCAGCCATCCGACGTTCTCTGTTGTCCTGGATGCGCTGCTTCTTCTCCAATCTAGCTTCTTCACTCATGATCCACTCTTTTTTCATGCCCACCCGAAAGCACTTTTGAAGACGGCACCGTTGACAAAACCTCCTGGACACTATGTTGATGTCGCACTGTTCATTGAACGGGCATCGGATCTCCTGCAACACAAACATATAAATTTTATTCCAAAAAATCAACTTTCTCGATAAGTTAAAAAAAGGCCTCTCTTCTTGTGTCGGTCAACTAATTTTAGTGCCGTTTTAAATTTCAGATTTATAAATCGTAATCAAAATAACAGCGATCACATAGAGTTTTGCAAAAATAAATAAAATTTGTTCAATTAACACGGGAAAGGAGCTTTGTTACAAATAAAGCGTTTTGCTCAGAGTTTTATTCTGATCATTTTCGCACCGATGGGTCTTCCGAAACACGGTTTTTTTTGTGTGAAATTTTTTGTGATTAAGTTTGATGTAGCTCACAGTTGGAACCTGGTATGGTTTTTCTACCATAGTTAAAAAGCTTTTCAGATACAGAATTAAATGCGCTTTCCAATAATTCAAGATTGAACTTTCTTAAATTTTTTTAAATCAAATTTCTAAATTTGTAAGAAACGGCATTTTCCGTGTCAATCTATCAAAAATCTAACTCTATGGCAGGGGAGATATGCAAAATTTTCAGAAAAGTGCAAGTTGACTACTTTTGAAGGGGGTACGTCATCGTCCAATGCTTGTTGAGAAAAAAATTGAAGTAAAAGTTGAAAAAAAGTTTCCGGCGCTAAAGGTACAAATATTTTAAAAATAACAAGTATCACCAGTGCTGTAAATCCCTCTTTTTTTCGTTGCTTTTTTGTGCATAGTGTGTTCATATATATCTTTTCCGTTTTCTAATCCTCAAGTAGCTACCAGGTAGCTCAGCTACTGTCATCGATTTTCCTGAGGGAATCGATGGGCCAAGAGCCTAACTACCCAAATTTTTCAAAAAATGGTATAATTTTTTTTATCTAACCTTGGAGCCAAAAATCTAACAAAAGTCAAAAGGAAAAGCAATAATTTTTTATAAGGAGCGGTTTCGACAAAACTGTCCAAATTTTTCTATTCTGATAGGTATAGCAATTGAAGGATTTGTCAGCAGTAGTCAAAAAGAGATCAAACGTGCGGTTTTTTTAATCGACAATTTTCGACAGGGATTCAACATGAATGCATTGTCACCACGCAATTACTCACTAACTAAAATAGGATTAAAAGAGTCTAAGTAAACAAGTGTAAGTAAGCAGTTACCCCAGCTACTACACCAAAATACAAATCTCACATACAAAAAACAAGCATGCTCTCTACCTTTTCTTTGTTGGCATTTCTGCGGAAGAAGGCTTTGCAGGACTCACAAGTCTAAATTTAGTGTGTTGAACAGAAGGCACAAGACCACAAAGCCACTTACAATGACGTTGAAGTTGTAGGAGTAGGCCTTGTCACCACACACTCTGCACACCTTAGTAGCTGCTCGTTTATCACTACTGTTGGATGCAGCAGAGGGACTATTAGCAGTGCCTGTGTTGGTGCCATTGTTGAATGACAGGGCTCGTTTGCGGTTTGAAGTATTGTTATTGCTTACTGAAGCTGCTGGATTCATTCAAATGGCTCAGATCCTGGGCAGAGCAATCTGCTGTGGAAGTGGGTATACATGAATTCAGAAGGCCTAAACTACTTAAATAAGTCGGGTTTGGCTATAATTACGCAAAAATCAGGCATCAAATCAGTTCCTTGGTGCAGGTATCACACATTTTTACCAATGAATTCAAAATATGGATCTTCAATTAACCATCAGGTATTTTGCATTTTTAATGCGCGCGGAACATTTTTTCATCCCAAAAATGTTTTAAAAGTAGTTTTGTTGAATTTTTTTGTTTGTATAGCATGAGATTTCCTTACTGTAACGTTTGACTATCTGGCGATTTTCAGACCTCCTCAGCACGATTATCGCAAAATCGGAACCCCTCGCCAGAGATAATATTTTTCAATAATTCACATTTAAAAATTTTCGTATAAAATGTTTTAAAATGGTTTTGAAATAAAGAAAATGAAATTTTGCTTAAAATGCCATAGCTTTCCATACATCTTACGCAACAAAAAATTTTCGCTACGCAAATATTACTTTAAATATCAAAATTAAGGAGCAATTTGGTCAACCTGATTCGAACATTTACACACCTGAGTGGTTGTTGACGAAGCCCTGGAAGTGGTGTTGGTTGTGAGTGCCAGCAAAGTTAGTTGGTCCGACATGTCCAGCAGTCCCATTAGTCAAATGGTGCTGGTGGTGGCTATCCTGATCTGCTAGATGAATTTGGGAGAACTCGGACAGCGAGTACTGAGATTCTTCTTCATCGCACTCGTAGTCTGAAAACTAAACAATTAATGTTTCTTGAGCCAACTAAAGTTGCAATATCCAAATATTTATGCCGAGAAGCAGGTGTCGATACTGTCCTGTTTACCCCACCCTCAAATTTTTGAAAAATGACCCAAAAACAGGTTTTAAAGGGGCATGTTCGCCGCAGATGGCAATATTTTGAAATGCGGGTACCAGTGAAATTCAAACGAGAATTAAAATGTCCCGTTTTTGTACAGGTAAAAAAACAACCTTTCCAGTAGAAATCGAACTGAGGACCCAATTTCACACTACGCCGCTGTAAAGAATTTAAGCATGTAGCTAGTTTTTTCTGCTTAAAGGACCATGGTTTTTGCGCGCAGCGGCATGTGCAAAATTTGAATTGGCGGGGTACACTTCTCTTTCGTCTCAAACTTTACTCTTTGGAGTTGTTCGGCGTATATCCAAAGAGTAAAGTTTGAGACAAAAGAAAAGTGTCCGTCGCCAATTCAAAATTTGCACATGTCGCTGCGCGCAAAAACCATGGTCCTTTAAAGGGGGGGGAGCAATTTAGGTTTGAAAAAGTGGCTTCCATGGCGCAGTGCGTAAGCGCTCGCATTTTTTGGCCCAAAATGGTGTTTTTTGGTGTTGAAGGTTCAATCCACGTAGTGGCACACTTTTTTTTTGGCTTCTTTGGGCAGTTTAGAGGTGATTTGGGTCACTGATTCCGAATCTGGCGTCAAAAAAGTCTAATTACCTTTAAACCGGCCAAACAAGCCAAAAAAAAGTGTGCCACTACGTGGGATTGAACCTTCAACACCAAAAAACACCATTTTGGGCCAAAAAGTGCGAACGCTTACGCACTGCGCCATGAAAGCCACTTTTTCAAACCGAAGTAGCTTCCCCCTTGTTGTTACTTTGTTACTTGTTTCAAATCAAATCTGATATTTATGACCTTATCCAACGCGCTGGTATGCCCCTTTAACATGATAAAAGAAACGTTAGTAAACAATTTCTTATATAAAATTAAAACTTTTCTCAAATAATTTTGACTTCAACTTCTGAAGGCCAGATGGTCTTTCAGGGTAATTTTGAATTTTGGTCAAATCTTAATTAAAGGGATATACTTTGATAATTTTTTCCGCTTTTAGTGTCTGCAGCATATAGAAACTGTGATATGCACAAAAGAGTTTTTTTAACTGGAAGTTGTCGCGTTGCCAAATTTTCGTGGGTTGAATACCAGGCTGGAACTCAAAAATGGTAGAGCTTTGCTTGGATATTCTTTATCACCTCTTTATATCTCTTTCTATCCTTCATATCCTGTAGTCTCTTACAAACTGAGATGTTATTTCAGCACTTCACCACGTTTTTATGGTAGTAAGAACAGAAAACTAACTTTGAGTATCTGGTGGCGACTCACTGCCGGCATGGAAAAACGCCGTTGGTCTCTGCCTTTGTTGTTGTTGGCCCTCATAGCAGAAACCAGTAGTGTTGGTGTTATTCACACAATTTATTGATCCTCCAGAAATATAGTTAATGTTATTGTTGTTGAAATGGTGATTCAGTTGGTTTTCTGGCTGCTGCTGGAAGTGGAATGTTGAAGTCGTGTTCATCAAACGCTAATACAATTTGCACAATAAGATGTTTCTGGTGTTTCTTCTACTGCAAACAAAACTACATTAATTAAGGCTAGTAAAGGACCATGGTTTATCCCCCGCCAATTCAATTTTTTCCCCAATCGTTTAACTTCTGTACGGATTTTTCAACATGGTTTCTAACAAAACTACACCTAAAATCAAATTATAGGCCTTGTTTTGTTAGAAACCAAGTTGAAAAATCTGTAGAGAAGTTTAATGATTGGGAAAAAAATTGAATTGGCGGGGACAGTCGCTGCGCGCAAAAACTATGGTCCTTTAAGACAGGCAATCCATATATTTCTGGTATACAGGCTGACCAAAGAAACTCGCCTAATATCAAAGAACCATAACTTTTTTCTTGAATTCATTTAGAAAAATGGTATTTTACATTTGACTTGATGAGAACGAAAATTTGATTTGGCATATCATGTCATATTATATCAAAAACACGATTTTCTATTAAACCCTGTGATTCAGGTCCTACCCAGCCTTACTATCAACCTAAACCACATGGATGACCAATAGAAATTCGTGCCTTTGACATTGAATACTAAATGAAATTTTTGCTCAGATCAAGTTGAATGCAAAAAAACTGTTGTTCGGAATCTTTTCGAAAAAGATATGGCTCTTTGAGTTCAGGCGAATTACAAACTTCCCATTATATATTTCCTCATTAACAATTAATAACGAAAAATAATATTTACTTCGTTAATTGTAAGTAACAAATCATAAACTCGAAAAAACCCTACCCAAATGGATTAGTAGATCAGAGTCATTAATATCACATAAGGAAAATAGCAACAAATCACCGCTGACTTGCTTATAAGTCACGAAAAACTGGTAAATTAAATTTTACACTCAATTTGAAAATCTGAAAAAGGCCGTTCCGCACTGGATAAAATCACTCACTCAGTGTTAAAAAAGTGTGGACCCGGGTATGGATCGAACTTGAAAGGCATTTTCAAAAATCAAGATTTGTCTGAAAGTATAAAAATAGCAATCTGATCCCATCAGACATCCCAATATTCCCTGGAGAGTAAATAACAACAAGCATTGCACTCAGGACACTAGCCTTCAAGCAGCACCTATCCAAAAGGGGGAGGGAGGGGAATAGATGATCAAAGCTCAGTGAGACAGCCAGTTGTCAACAACTAGGCAGGGAAGGGGAGCTACTAGAAGTAGCAGCAGGAAAAACAAATAAACCCCAAAGAGCACTGGAAATAGCCGAGCAACAACTGCAAGAACGATTAAGTGGTGGAGGAGAGGCAGAGGGGATCCCCCTCCCTAGCTAGCTGATGTTTGTTGAGTAAAGATCACGTGAAGCAAAGACAAGGCCCTATTTTGTGAAATTGACTGTTGATGGCAGTAAATGCTATAAATAGCTCACATGTTTTATTACCACTGCTCAGACTACAACAAACAGTTGACTTTTTAAAAATGTATTACACTAAAGCGAATTTCACATGAAATTCTCTATACAAGTGAATCTCTGCCTATGAGACCGCCCTAAAAAGTTGCCGCTAACTCATGCTCGACCTCCTGCTGGGTTGACTGGGTTTAATTTTAAACTTGGGGCCCCGAAAAAGTGTCGGGTTCAGCTGGGGGTCGAACTTGAGAGGGATTGGGATATCAGAGCACCTCCTGAATTTTGTTCCAGGATAGAGTTCATCGCTTTTTAACCTAATCTTCGACACCTTTTGCCGAACTTTTAGCCCGAAAATATCAAGTATTTTAATTTTCCTGTTCGTTTTTTTGTCTTTGGTTTGATTAGAATTCCGAAAAGATTCAGATTTTGGCCACTGAAACCCGCCGGTCTTAAAAAGGGAGGAAACTTCATATATGGTTCGCCTAGGGTCGACGTTTTAAATACCCCGGGTGCACACCCTATTTATGTTACTCTACTTTTTAGTAAGTTCGCTGACTTTTAGGGGCAAAAAACCATTGAGCAAGCGATAACTTGTTGCAGCACTACTTTACTGTCAGCAATGCCCTAATTTTGGGGAGATGACAGCCATGTGTAGGATGGCCTGGAATTGGACATCGAATAAAATTTTAGCTCTAACAAATGTTACCTTTTGCTCTGCATGATAGCTCAAATGAAAGCTTATAATATTGGCTACATTTTAGTATATGTAAACTTGTATCTTGTAGAAAAAAATTAATAAATATCAAGCGAACCAGTCAAAGAGAAACCCAAAAAACGATCGATTTTCGGAAAATAAGCTTGTCTTAGCCTGTGAATAAGCTCCAGCAGTTATGAAACCCTGCGCTTATAATTTAGATGGATAAGCAAAGTGTGAGGATCATTTCGACATTAAAATTGTAAATAAAAGGAGGTTAAAAAAGGATATGAACCGTATATAAAGTCCCCCTCAAAGCTCTATTTTTTCTAAAATAAGATGCTCTTATGCTGAAACCGGAGGATCTTAAAAGGGCGTGACCGTCGCCGATGAAAAATTTTTCTGTACTAAGTAAATTTAAAAAAAAAGATTTTTCAATTCATTTTTTTTCATACCACAAATAATTAGCGAAAACAACTCTCATAATGAAAAGCCTCGATGGCTCAATGGTCGTAAAAACTGAAGTGCACTCAGTTCCAAACCCAAGGACTGTGAGGAGACCCACCCTCTATTAAGTGCACCCTCTTGGTAGGGGGAAGGATGCACTTGGGGAGTGTAATTCAGAGAGAGGTGCACTTAGGAATTACACTTCAGGTAGTGCACTTAACATGTTGACTCAATGTTATAGCGGCTGTACACCGAAATATACGCGCCGATTTGGTACTTGGTCCTTGTGGTACGCGGTCGTTTTGGTACGAAATTTTTTAGTGAGAATTTTTTCGGTAAGAGATTTTTAGTAAGAAATTTTTCGGGGACAGCACGATAAACGGTATTTTGGTAAGAGATTTTTTAATACGCGGTTGTTTCGGTAAAAAATTTTTGGTAACAGCACGAAAAATTTTGTACCAAAATGACCAAGTACCAAATTGGCGCATATATTTCGGTGTACAGCCGTTATAGCAGCAGAGGACTGTGAGAAAATCGTTGTCAGTTCGGTTCGAATTCACCTGGTAGCGCCTTTTCAAAAAATTCAGATCGGCGACGAGGATGCTTTTTTAATGGCGCATATTCAAAAATGTTCGGAAACGCTAATCGAAATCGAACTTCTAAAAATTCCTTTTTAGAATGATTAATAATACTGTATTTTCTCTAATAAGCGCCCGGGGCGCTTATTTTTCAACCTCCCTTAGGGGGGGGGGCGCTTATTGGAGCGGGGGCGCTTATTATTTGAACTCTCGGCGCCGAAGGCGCCGTGAAAATTTGAGAAAATGAATTTTATTCAAAATTCGATAACAACACAAATCAACAAAAATCAGACAATGTGGTAGCTTGGTTTAATAACATCAAGATCATCGGTTTCAAAATGAAGAGATTCATCGGAGATCTAGCCGTTTTCTTCGTCTTCTTCCTTGTTCTTTTCTTCCGCCCAGCCGCCTGTCGAACCGAAGAGCGCGCCGCCGGCAGTTCAAACTGTCCCCCTGGAATCGGTCCATGTTCCTTGAAGCAGTGAATTTGGTTGTCTTCGCTCCCATTATGTCAGACAGTGATCCCGCTATCGGAAAAGGAGAATTCTATTATGCAAAGAGAGGAAAAAGCAAAACCTGGTTATGACTTGCCAATGGCCGCAACCGGAAGTGATTTCCAAGCATCTACGATCCACTGGAGATAGACATCCATCGAAGGCGCTTTTTGAATTGCCGCCGGACTTGAATTCTTGTTGAGCGTCAATGGCCATCCATCTATGACATATTTTCAATAGAAATTGAAATTCTGCAATAAAATCAACTACCCGAAAATAGCAATTCATACTAGCTAAAATGGCCTTGACGGGGGGGGGGCGCTTATTAGAGCAAGGGCGCTTATTGGAGCGGGGGCGCTTATTAGAGGAAATACGGTAAGTGACAAAAGACTTCAGAAATAGTGGTAAAAAAGTATCGCACTTTAGGCAGTAACTAACCTGGAGGAGTGCCCTCATATTGAAACTCAACTGCATAGACACAGTCAAAAATTTTGGTTAATTTCTAGCCTAATCAAGAACTTTAATATATTAACCAGTAAAAGAATTTTCTTACATGAAAAACACAATCTCTTCTAAGCAAATCGCTGCTGCAGCACAAAAGCTCTTACAAAATATAAAACAAGTGTTTCAGCTGCAAATCCAAAAGTCACTTAAAAGAAATATCCGCACACCAAAAGTTATAATTATTATCATCGCTTCAAAAAGTCGATCAATCAAACATCCTTATCGCACCCACTCAATAAAACAATATATAGAAAAAGAGCAGAAAAGAGTTTTATTCTCTAACCGAAAAATCGATAACCACAAACAGAGTTGTACCAAGCACTAAACTATTTATTTGGTAAGTGAAGACACCAAAATGAAAAAAACGGTAGTCACCAAGCATTAATCAGTTGATTTCCCAGAATAGAGCAGATATCACACATCCATCCTGCCTATTATTCATTTTAGTACTGGTTGAGAAAGTAGAAGAAGAAGAAAAGGCTTTGTCACAAAAAAGTGGAGAAGGAAAACATGCACCCATCAGTGCAACCCACTTCCAGGATGCGAAAAAATGAGCACTAGATCTCCTGCTACTCAATCAACACCAAAAGAACAATCAACCAACAAAAATATGTTGGTTAGTGTGTACAGGGTGTGTTCAAATTTTGTCATGAGGCTTTGAGAACCAACTTTTGGAAGATACGTCTAAGCCTTTTCTGTTCTGCGCTGCTATTCCCTAATACTTAATTGAAAAATTAAATTTTTTTTTAAAAGCAGCCAAAAAGAAATTTGGAGTACGGATCTCGTATATTGTATACGAGATCCGTACTCCAACTTTGCCTTGGTCACCCCTGTCGTTTTTCTATAAAAGATGATCGAGGTGGATACATTATTCATAATCATCTCAATCACTATAATCACCATGTTACCATAGCCATAATAGACAGGGTAAACCAATCTATTTTTCGTAAAAATATAACAAGGGGACTAAGGCAAAATTTGGAGCGCGGATCTCGTATAGGGCCAGGTTGCAAGAGGGGCTTTTTTGGCCAACAGGTGACTTTTAACATTCGAATTACCGAGCGACCACTTCGTGGGTTGGACTCAGACTTTCACGCCGAACACGATGGTGTTTTCGGTTTAAAAAATTAGGTAACAGTATAGAATCACCCCTCGAACAAAGATAGAATCACCCCTCCAACGAAAAATTTACTTCTCTTCAACGGGAAAGGACCCGTAAATTGATGCTTCTCGTGGTCTGTTGAAATCGAAATTTTTTTTGGTTTGCCTTGGTCCCCAAGATAAAAAATTTCGAAAAATTCAAATTTTTTTTAATTCGCGCCGAAACATTTTTAAATGGAATAAGGGCTTTACTGGAAGAGGAAGGGAATAAAAGGGGCCACTTTCATGGCAGAACGTTGAAAAAGTAAATGTTTGTATTCTTCGACTGTCTTACCATGTTTGTCAACTTGGCCGTGACAAAAAGAGACTCTATGTGCATTTTTTGATCAAGAGTACTTATCGGAATCATGTCTAAGGTGAGTGGGCGCGCGCATCTTCAACTCTCGAGCACCTTGTGCCCCCGGAGAAATTGCAGGGGGCTTGGGGGCTTGGAATTAAGATGCGCGCACCCACATACCATAGACACAAATAACTCGAAAGTGACTCTGGATGCATGAAAAAGCATGCATACCAGAGCTTATTTATGCGGTAGGCTCCAGTATTCAAAACTATGTTCAACATCTTTTTGTTAATAAGCTCTCTATGATAAGTGGCCGCTTTTTGTCCCTTCTCTTCCCAATACAGCCCTAATATCCTTTCAAAATTTTTTGGCGCGAATTGAAAAAAAATATTTTTTTGAATTTTTTCAAATTTTTTACCTCGGTGGACGAAGGCGAACCAAAAAAAATTCCGATTTCTCAGAAACAAAATAGTTTCCGCACCCCTACAGATCACGAGAAGCAAGAATTACGAATCTTTCCCCTTGAGGAAAAGTAAATTATGCGCTGTCTGGGAGGGGGGGGGATTCTATACCATAGCCGAAAATTAAAGTCAAAAAATTTTTGCTAGAGCCTTCTGAAAATTGAAAATCCTTAGAGTTTCCCAGTTGTGAATTTTCAATGACATCTGAACCAACTACCAGTCAAAAGAAAGCTCAGCCTCTCCTCTACACGATATTTTTCACAGAATACAAAAACCTTTAGTTCACAAAAAGTTATTGCGGTTTTTTCTACTTTCGTGTCAAAACAAAATCTATGAATTCCAAACTTTCAGAAGGCTCTAGCAAAAATTTTTGACTTAATTTTTTTTAAACTAAAAACACCATCGTGTTTGTGAGAAGTCGTGAGTCCAACCCCACAAAGGGATCACTCGGTAGTTTGAGCGTTAGAAAAAATCATTATTTCTCTTCAATTGCTTGTTCTCTCATGTATTCTATGAGCGCATCTAATATTTTTGTATACTAATATGAAGACATTTCCCTTATCACTTTATGAAAATCTTGAAAGCGCATATTATAGTGAGAAAATCGAAGCAATAAGAACCTTCATAAAATTTCACAAAAAATGAGGTGACCTCTAATGTGGCCTGAAAAGTCACTTCTAGCCAAGCCTGCCCAAAAGATTTTTAAAAGGCGCGAATTCAAAAAATTGCAAAATTCTAGAGCATTTGGAATAGGGTTGGGTAATTCTCCGGAGAAATACTTTCCGGGTAATTACCCGGGTAGTTACCGGTAATTACCCGAAAAGCGGAGAAATACTATTTGTTGATACCTAAACCATCTGGATGGTACCCAAACCACCTGAATGGTACCCAAACCACCGGCATGGTACCCAAATCACCTGGACAGTTCCCAAACCATCTGGATGTAACCCGAAACACCTGGATGGTACCCAAATTTTCTGGATAGTACCCAAACCATCTGGATACCACCCAAAACACCTGGATGTTATTAAACCACCTGGATGGTACCCAAATCACATGGATGGTACCGAAACCCCCTGGATAGTACCCGGACCATCTGGATATCACTCAAAACACCTGGATGATACCTAAACCACCTGGATGATACCTAAACCAAACAATTTCTGGCTGAGTAGGGTAGGTGGATTGGTTAATAGTTAATCCTAATAAAAAGTTAATTGTTAGGGGCGATTGTGACATTTGTCGACCATAATTGCCATAAAATTTCTATGAAGAAAGCAATTATACTTGTAAAATAAAGATTTAAACGATATCAGCATAAAAATGAAGAAGATATCGCAGAAAAATAAAATAATGAAAAATGCATCAGCTGGGAGTCGAACCTTTGACATGAAAAAGGAGACCAGTGGTGTAAAGGAGAAGCATGGCTCAAACGGGAAGTGATTCCTGCATAATTAGATAGTAAACACTGCTTCCCCGGCTCCGACTTCGACGCAATTTTGACGCAAAAGCAAAAACAGAAAATTAGAACGCTTCATACTTTTATAAGAACCAACCTCCAAGTGCTTCTCCATTCTTTTCTCCTCTGACTTGTAGCCAGCATTGCAGAACTTGCACAAACCGACCCCTGTTAAATTCCTATTTGCATTTCTTTCTTCAACTCGATTGTAGTAATTCCAACACCAGGAAAAAGGCTTGAATTTGGACATCTAAATTTTCCATCTATAATACGAATAGAGCAGCAGAAAAAAAACAGTTTTCAGTAAAAAATATCGAAGGTCAACTGCAATAAATACTAAAAATAGTATTTCTCCGATTTTCCTTTACGGAGAAATACTTAGTATTTCTCGGGTAATTACCCGGAGAATTACCTGGGTAATTACCCATCACTCAACCCTTATTTGGAAGGAATTTATTCTGTCTAACTTTTGGAGAGAAGAAAAAGAAAAAGATCTTGGAAATAGATAAAAACTCATTACAGAAAGAAAAAATGTTAAAAAACTGCAGAAAGATAGGATTTCGAAAATTTTAAATTTCCGTCATGCGTTGTGGGTGTCCACTCCTGTTTCTGATATTCCTGTTTGCTATATGAGTCTTTTTATAATTCTAAATACCCTGTAGTCTGGTTAAAAAAGGAGAACGACTAAAAGCATTAGGTATAGCAAGCAGTTGAGCGAATAAGAATGGGTGATCATTAATAACATCTCCAATAGAATGGCTTGCCACATAAACCAACCACACACACCTACTGATATATAGGTATTTAGATTAAGTCAGCTAGCTGACTGCTAATGCCACACTAGCACCACCTTGTTTTCCTATGCCAACAAGTGACGCCATTCACAAAACAAAAGATCTTTGCGCACATAAAATAGGCTATATAGAGGAGAGAAAAGAAACAAAAATTGGTTAGGAGGCACTTAAAAAGCACTAAAAATGGGTTTTTCTAAGACCTTCAACAACAAACGCGAACAACCATCGGTAGACTAATAAATGGGTTGCGTTATCACACAAAGAGGGGTTTGGTGTTTGGTTACTGGACAGGGGGGACTGTTAGACAGACTGCTGTGCAATAGTAGCAAGTAGTGGCAGTAGCAGCAGTTAAACGTGTTTGTGCGGGAGCAAAGAGTGCCCCAATCTCATTACTCCCCTCTCCCAATCAATACTAGCAAGACTTGGAGAAGAAAAAAAGTACTAAAAGAGAGGAGAGGCTGTCTGGTAAGTGCACAACATACATATTTTGGAGTGATTATTGGGGGAAAATTGATTTGAATTAGTAATGAGAATTTCGGCGCTAGTAGCGAATAACCCCACCACACCCCCCCCCCCCCAAGAATCCGACCTTTTGAAAATTAGTGTAACTACCCTTGCAAACAACAAGTTTAGGTTTAGCCCTTAGGCTTGGGGGTAGGCCAGCGTACGGAAGTTGTGAATAATAAAGAGTTTACGCATATTTTCCAGGGTCTGGGACATAAATTTGGGTACTTTTTACTAAAGTAAAAAAAGTGAAAATCGTTAAGGGGGGGGGTATTCGCTACTAGGGTCAGAATTTCTTATGCAAAAAGTTGACGACTATCCACTCGGGACGGTTTCAACTGTTTTTAATTTTCATTTTTTAAGCAGGATTCGGAGTTTGAAAACTATAATATGAGATAATATGGTGAATGACCGAATTTAGCAAGAAATCATTAATTTGGCTTTTAAAAACGAATTACGTTGTTCGATACCTCAAAAAAGGCTCACTCCGAGCCTGACTTAAATTTTTCTGGTATCATTGATTCTGACAAAAAGTTTTTTCTGACATAAATTCAAGCTGACAAGAATTTGACTTGACAAGATTCTTTTTGAATAAATCTTATATTAGCAAAAATGTTTCGGAATTAAAGCTTCTAGAAAAAAATGGCGTAGGGGCGTTTGGCCCCTTTTGTGACATTTTTGGCGTTCTGCTCTATGCATTGTTTTAGCCACTCAGCCTTACTTTTTTAGCTTAAGCTTAGGCTCAGGGTAGGCCAGCGCATGTTAGCCGGGACTAAAAAATGTCTTCCGAGCTACAAAATAGCTTGAAAAATAAGGCCCAAGTGGATGAAACAATACATAGGGCAGAACGCTAAAAATGTCACGAATGGGGTCAAACGCCTAAGCAACTAACAAAAATAGTTATGTCTTCACCTTGGTTTTTTTTAGTTATTTTTATTAATTTTGTGTGAATTTCAGCTGCCAATCATGTCTAGAATAGATAAAATACGGCGGTATGACAGTTGTCAAAAAACCATTTTGCAAAGAATTTACATCACACAAGCCAATTCGTAAGGTGCCCGGTAAAAAGCGCCGCGGAAAAAAGCGCCGTGGAAAAAAAGCGCCTCGGTAAAAAGCGCCTCGGTAAAAAGCGCCGAAATAATAAAAATGCCAAGCTGTATGCAGTCGCAGTGAGAATTGTGTCAGAAAATTAAACTTACCTGGTCAGCGAACCTAAAATCACAATAAGAAGTTTCTGAAAATAGTTTCTCATAGCTAAGTAATATAAATAAAAGTTAAGCCAACCAATCATCGACTTTCTTCACTAGAATCCTTTTTTTTGGACATCCTTCACGTAATTTCTGACCAGCTTAAGCTTGCGTCTTAGTCGAGTCCGTGATATTTACCTGAAAAACACGAAAATATAAGTAAAAATGAAAAAAGCTGTTTTAGTCAGAAGAAAAAGTATTGACCATTAGCTGATGATTAATTTAGCTGGTTTAAAATAGTTTAAGGTGAGATTCTGAGCGATTAAGCCCTTCGGACTGGAATTCTGATCCGCTAAATCGCGTTTTTCGCATAAAGGTTACCCCCCCTTCAATAAACCCCCTAAAAACCAGTTATTTTTGCCTTTTGGCCACTCTGGAGTGGGTTCTAGCCATCTGTCTTTGCCCGACCATGAATTTTAGACAAAAATGAAAAATCATGAAAAATACAAAAGTCAAAAAAGTTACAGGCTGCAACTATTTTTCAAATAAAATTTTTGTAACTATTTCCCGCAAATAGTTACAAAGCTCATCCCTGGCTAAGACCTTCTTAATTTACGAAAATCGATCGTTTTGGTGGTTTTTCTTGACTGGTTCAATCGATATTTCGGACTTTTTTCTGCAAGTCACACGTTTCATATACCAAAATGTATCCAAGAATCTAGGCTTCAATTTAAGCCACCGAACAGAGGAAAAAATATTATTTAGTTGATGCTAGAATTAAAAAACATCCAAGGATGTCCAATTGGATGCAGGGCTGTCCTCGGAATTTTCGGTATTGTTTTGGAACTGAGTTTTTTTTGCAATTTTCATTTGAATGATCATTTACAACCTTATACTCAAAATGTAGCTCTGCTTCTTATCGTAATTTCAGTATGTGATTGTGAATGATCATCCCAAAAAAAATTCCGAAAAAACGTCAGTGCCAAAATAATACTGAAATCCTGCCCCTTTGGTCAAAATTTTTTTTTAATCAAAGAGTGTCAAACCGCCACTTAAAGACATGTTTTAAGCATGATTATTCCCGGTCCAACCCCTTCAGGTGCTGAAACGTTGAAAAAAGATGATTTTGGGCGATTTTGGCGACGTAGGGATTTTTTACTCCAGTTAAAATGTTTATTTTCGAAAAGATTCAGACCGATTTTTCATTGTTGGTCCGAATCTAAGATTCGGACCGGGAATAAACCGGGAATATTCCCGGGAAAATTCCCATCACCAACCCTAATCACGATCTTATTTTAAAATATTGCTGCATTTGATGTTAAAATGACCACCACATTCCGTTCTATCTTTTTTTGTATAACATGAGCAGTAGATAAGCCTAGTAGGTAAAGTTGCAAGCTCTTTTTCATAAAAAAAATTTTGTACTAAAAATTGACTTTTTGCTTTGGACCCCAAGCTAAGCTGACCTGGGCAGGAGTACACTATACGGCGTAGCTCAAACATGTCCAAAATCATTTTTTCATGACGTTTGTATGCTAAAACATGCTTAAAACATGTTTACAGGTGTCGGTCGACACTTTCTGACAAAAAATTGACCAAAATTTCACTTTTTGCCTTGGTCCTCCAAGGCAATTCAACCTGAAAGGGTACCTGGATGGCCAGAAAGGGTTTGTTTATTAGCATTCTACCTCGTTTCGGTCACCAGATCTGGGCAAAAAGAGACTCCATATGCATTTATGATCAAGATACTTTCTCGGAATCATGTCTAAGGTAAGTGAGTGTGCGCATCTCTAACCCATCAAGCCCCCTGCGTGGCATACAACGAGGTAGGGCATACGCATCGACATCGATGCCTGCTTTGGACGTTTCAGTAAGCACTAGATTGTAGACAGTGCCCTACGCCCCAAGGTAACTACATTGCAGTAACAGCAACATTTTTTATTCAAACTATGTGATTTTCAGCAATGCAGCAGGAATTTTAGAAGCTTAATGGCGTGCAAAATTCGACTTTGCTTTACACTGTGTATGATTTGACAAAGTGGTAGGAAGCCAGATGGTGCAGTTTTGAGCAATAAGGAAGGATCACTTTTTCCGTGTATTCGTAGACAAAAGTAGGACCTTTAAGAAAACTTGGTTACTGTTATTTGATAATTGATTAATAGGAGGCATTTCGCTCTGTTAGTATGCGTGTTTTTGTCCGTTCTGCGAATTGGGTAAAGCCTACACGCAAATTGTTAACACGTTAAATACCGGTAGTTACATTGGTTTATTTCGATGCAGAATTTAACGCTGAGCACGCCTGTGTTATTAGTTTTTTAAAATTCGCACTAAAATATGAGAAACGGCCCATTTTTGAAACCTTGTTTTTCGCGTTATTAAGCTGTCGTTAACTTTCGTTTTTCTTATGATTTCTATTGGGTTGATTCATAATTAATGCGGATTTTTGTTGCCTTATGATTCTTTTGATCTATTTCTTCTTTAAATTTGCTTTTTTGTTTTAAAGTATGCCCTCGCTTTAGTTAATAAAAATGCGCGTCGAAACCACCTTCACATTCGCCATATCATGCTCTACCACTTCGAGAAACGATGGAGGGCAGCGCAGTCTTTTCGCGATATTGTCAAACTCTTTGGCGAAGAGGCGATCAGTCAAAGTCTCATGTTGAAATCGTGTGGTCCAATCCATCAATGAAAAAGGCTGGGATTTGTCGAACATCCTCCATATTCACCAACAGAAGCTGCAGCAGACTACCACGTCAACCGGTCTCTAAAGAATTGGCTAGCGGGAAGGTCTTCAAGGATTTGGACGAACTTGTTGTTGATCTCAAAGCGTGGATTGCATCCAAGAATGCTCGCTTCTTTGCTCGCGGAGTTAATCAACTGCCAAGTAAATGGGAAGCTGTTATTGATGTTGATGGCGAATATGCCCCAGAGTGATCCTTTAGATATCATTATGCTGTAAAATGTTTTGTTGTCGAATAAAGTTACAATAAAAATGGACGAAGCTTTTTTCTGCCACCTTTTGGCTTTTTCTGCCACCTTTTTCGAGTTTTGGTCAAAAAAGCTTTTTTCTGCCACCTTTTGGCTTTTTTCTGAAACCTTCTGCTTTTTTCTGCCACATTTTACTTTTTTCTGCCACCTTTTCCTTTTTCTGCCACCCTTTTGCTTTATTCTGCACCTTTTGCTTTTTTCTGCCACCTTTTGATTTTTTCTGCCCCCTTCTAGCTTTTTTGTGCCACCTTTTTGCTCTTATGTAGCATTATGTCCTAATTTTCGACATTTTCTCAGCTTATGCATATTTTGTTTCAGAAAAACTTGGAGATGACTCGCGATTGGGAAATCGTTGCTACTTGTGACGGTGAAAATGTTTTCAAGCAGTGGAAAGGAACCAATTCAGAATGGTGGGCTAGCTGGCGATAGTAAGTTTATTGATTTATCTTTTTCACTTCTTTACTCATTAATTTATAGCAATCAAACTAAAAAGCATGATTCTGGTACAACTTCAGTACATCTGTGCGATCACTACAAGAAGTACAATCAAGCGTACGACTGCAAGATGAAGATGCGCGTGCGACGACCAGAAGACTCTGAAAAAGTGGAAGTTGAGACATGTGGACATTGCAATCATCAGAAAGTAGAATAAAAGAACTGGATTCGCCCGTCAAGAAGAAGCTTCGCGAATATAAAAAGCAAGAGGGACCAAAAAAAGTCGCCGAAAATAATGCGAAGTCAGTTGAGGGTTAGTAGATTTTTGGCAAAAAAATTATATAAATAGTTAATGCTTTAGAAAGATCTTCGTTGCGCCAGAGTTGAGCTTCCTTCTACAGCGGTTATCAAGAATTTCGTCTACCGTGAAAATGCCAAGGACGGCCTCATGAATCAGATGAAGATGTCTGATCTCCACAAATACGCTCAAGCCCATTCAGCAGTGCCAAATGATCCAGACATGCATTATGCTGTTTCCTTTGAAGTGAGTCTTGACAAAAAGAATTGGCTTATGACATGGA
>SADC01001017.1:0-30120 GCA_004194705.1 Ditylenchus dipsaci
AGTAGTAAAATTATTTTAGTCATCAAACGATCGACAAAATTGGAATCCTTGCGATATTTGCACCAGTGTGTAAAAACAAAAATCGTAAAAAAATTCAAAATTCGGCCAAAAAAATGTCGGACCCTAGTGAGAACGAACTTTTCGGGCTGTCATTAAATCGAGAGGTATCAGTAAGGTCAGAGGACAAAATGCCAACACCAAAATGCCAACATCCAAAATGCCAACAACCAAAATGCCAAACGCCAAAATGCCAACGCCAATCGTTTACCTAATAATTACTAAATTACTAATTTTTCCTGATAACTTCGCTGCGTGGCATTTTGTACCATGACCTTACCCAGTGCTCAAGAAAGCTCTCAATATACAAAAGCTTACCTCTACAAATTTTTACTTTTTCGCTTATAGAAAAAGAATCGAATAAAGGGAAGCCGATGGCAAGCTACAATGGTTATCTGATGCAGCAAACAGTTCTGGCAGTTCTTAAGCAGTTCTGGAGAGCGCTAACAAGGGTCTGCCATGGAACAGCTGAATCAATCTTTGGAAAAACAATGGATTAGTTGAAAGAAAGGCTCATGACAGGTGTACTCAAATCCCTATGGCAGTTGTAGTAATATTGTTTCTTTTGCCACGTTTTGTCTTAACTTGCGTTTAAGATCAAAGAAAACATGACTGCTTGTGAAGCGAAAGGCTATGGGAAATCTCGCTACAAGCACTCAAGCAATCCTGTCAGCTGCAAAAAATGAGCCAGCGTTTATGAAATCGAGTCGCTGCCTCTGGACAGTAACATAAAGAAAGTGATAATAATGCTCGAAAGCCGAAAGGGGCATCAGGTTTTTGCTTTATTGTTGTTCCAGGTGTCTAAACTCGAGACACTACACTTGTAACCCTACAAAATCAGTGGATCACTGGCGATCTTTAGTCTTTGGTCATTGCCGTTATTTCTTCATCTTGTGACAAGGCGCACGGATGGCCAGGGTACGTTAAAGAGTGTTCTATCTGGGGAGTCAAATATTTGTCTGGGGACGAAAAGGCAGGGGAGCGAAACGTCGCGGCCCCTGGTGAGCGATATAGAGGTAATTAAAAAGTGTACATCCCACAGCGTCGTCAGGCCTTATAATCCAGAAAAGAATTTGAATACAAATTCTCATTTCCTGTCAGGACCACGTAAAAAATATCGCGTTTTTTTCTATCCCTATTTTTACTTTTTTGAAAGTTAGTATTTCCAACTCGATTACCCGTAAATACTCTATTAAACGGCCCGGGCCGTTTATTTTTCAACCCTGAAAATCGAACAAACAAAATATTTTGATTTTGATACTTTTGGGTGCTCAACCAAAATCTGAAAAGTGGAATCATGTAAACTCGTGGTAACTAAGAAAACGCGAAAAACAGAATTGCAAAATTGTTTTTCTAAGCTGAGATATAGGTCCTTAAAGGGGCATGATCGCCGCCGATGGGAATATTTTGAAAGGCGGGTACCAGTGAAATTCAAACGAGAATTAAAATGTCGTATTATGATAAAGTCAAGGAAAAAAATTGCTTCCAATCGGAATCGAACCGACAACCGTCTCCCACAGTACCCCAACGCCTTACCACTAACCACCTATACTATTAGTTAGTCGAAGCATTTTTTATTATATATTGCAGGCCGGAAAAGTATGTCGCGTCTGGAGACCCGATGGAGCCAAAGAATCGCCGTTCTTCTTGTTAATTTTAGTGAAAAGTAAATTCAGTAATTTTTGTGTATTCTTAATTTAATTTTTTACCCATTTTACTCCTTTTTACCCCTTTTTTTCTCTTTTTTAGCTCTAATTCGGTCTCTTTTCTAATTATCACCCACTCTGTAGCCTTTTCTGCAAAATTTAGCTTATACCCTGTATTGTTTTGCAGCCATCGATGGCTTTTCTTTCTCATGACTTTTTTCTACATTCTTGGCTGGGCATATCCGCCTCCAGCTTCTTCCCTTCTTTTTTTCTCGACGATGTAGTCTGTAGCCCCTGGCTCCCTTCCTTTTTCTGATCGTATATGTATTGCCTAATCAGCTCCTTCTTTTTCTGATCAGTTTATGTATTGGATCAATTGATCCGCCCTTTTCTGCAGGTCTTGGGCGAGCCGATCACTATTCCAATCACTTTGGTCTTCTCTCCATTCTTATCCCATTCTGCTCTCTACTTTTCTATTAGCTATATTTTGCTTGTATTAGCTAGAAATAAAGTTAATTCGTGTGGATTTCAACGCAATACACACAACCACACCTAAATTCGGGCCTACCCACCCCACCTAGACTCTAATTTGTGGAAGAAGGCCCCGGACCCGACTTCACAAGTACTCAAAAATTTTTTATTTCAAAATAATTCTTTTTGAATTGACCTGGTACCCGCCTTTCAAATATTCCCATCGGCGGCGAGCATGCCCTTTAAGAGGGGCCGTTTATTAGAAGGGGGGCCGTTAATTGGAGGAGGGGGCGTTTAATAGAGTATTTATGGTAGCCATGCTTATTATCACTGGAAAGGTGAAAAAATTCTACGCATTTCTGGGTTTTTACTTTTTTCATTTTGTTTTTTAATCTCGCAAATAATGATAATAACAATTTGAATTGCCTTTTGGAGAAAAAATTGGCGTACTTAAAAATACCTCGCGCTCTCTGATTTCCTGACCGAAAAAATTCTGTCTCTGGTCAGAAGATAGCTAATTTCTGGGCTATCGACTGGTATCTAAAGTGTTCGAAAAGATTGGACTTTCCGGGAAAAAAGTTGGACCTTTTGGTAGCCAGTGAATTCTCCCCTAATACTTCAAGAGGCACAATTTTCGAAATTCCCATTGGAGCGTCTGTGATTTTTCGATCGAAAAAATTCTGTTTGGTTAAAAAGATAGCTCTTTCTCTGCGCTATCGACTGGTATATAAAAAGTTGTAAAAAGCTAGGGTTTTCCAGAAAATTTCTAGTGTATTTGACAGAAAAAGGGTTGTTCTCGAATAGTTCAGCAGGTATATCTTTTAAACCGTTGATTTTGTTCCTGGGCTAAGACTTTTGACATTATTTCGGCACGACACTTGGCTGTGAGGTGGAACCGACACTTGCAAGTAAAGTTCAATAGAAGGCCAGCATATCACGATTCAGGATCAGGATAATGGGATAAATGAGATTTTCGGCTTACCAAGTGCTTACTCAGAGCTAATATTTGTCAATGGAAATAAACAGGGAAAATGAGAAGGGCAAAATTAGAAAGGTTTTACCTGGGTGTCCATCACTTTAGAGAAATACTGCGAATGATATAAGGAACTATATGGAGGATGAATAGTAGGGACGTCATCTAGCTGGTCGATCAAATTCACGTCCCACATAAAAATTCCACAGTACATCCTACAGTATATAAGACAACATTAATTTATTCTACGAAGTCAACGCATCAAGCAAAACAAAAAGCAGACAATAATACGGTAAATAATAGATACTTAATAATTGCCCCACACTGTTAGCTTCCTGATTTCTTGCACTTCATCCTCGGTCATGTCTTGCATTATGCTCATCTTATTCGGATGCTTCAGGAGACTCGCTCTTCTTGATCTTCACATTCAGATAGTTGGCAGCAGTGCTAAAACACAAGTAGCATAACTAATATCTCTTGCTGAATAATATTAAAAAAAACTTACATGACTTCGATAAGGTTGTCCACAGGCGTCTCGAAAAACTTCTCTTCGCTTTCTGTCATCTCGAATCTGATGCGGTTCTTGGACCAATAAACTAGCTTCTTGAAGATTGATATCTTGATAGCCACCTGAAAACAATATTGACAGAAGTCAATATCGACAGATCAACCGAAAATCCAACCAAAAAGTGACCACTAAAAAGTGCTCAACAGAAAAGTGTCCTTATCGGATAAGGACTATCCGCTTGAAATTATATCAAATGTTTTAAAAATGGTTGAATCGTAGCAAGTCTTGAAATTAATGACACAGATATGACCACGAATAGGGTTAGTAAACGGGAAAATTCCCGGGAAATTTCCAGTAAAATTCCCGGAAAAATCCCGATTTTTCTCGAGAAATTGAATTTTCCCGGGAAATTTCCCGGGAAAATTAAATTTTCCCCGGGAAAATACCATCTCTAACCACGAATATAGTAAAATCAGTTCAAATAAATGAATTATTGGTCTTGGCACGATTTGGCCACTTTAGTCATTCTGACACGCTGTGCATCATATCAACCTCCCTTACACAGCGGCAGCTTTCTCAAAATCGAAGTCCAATTTGGACTTAGAATACTTTTCTTGTACCGCACTTGTGTTTCTGGTTCCAATATATATTTTTTGAATCTATATATTAATGCTTTGAGGGACCCAAAATATGTTTTTTGCTTGCCAGATAACCTTTTGATATATATATTTGTCAAGGATACCCCATGTACCCGATACTGTTCCCATATCGTATGCATTTATTTTTGGTTGTATTTCAACCAGTTTTAATTACCCAAATTTGAGGTTGTTTCAATAAAATTTGTGGTCTTTATTCCTAGAAGTCCCCAGGAGCAGGGTATTGAGTATTCCGTATTCCTGCTCGTGTTTCACCGAAGCCTAAGCCAATTGCGCTTATAAGGCTATCGACGCCTCAAGAAGGATTCATCAGTAAACAACAGACTGAAAGACTGAAAGTGAGAAAGTATAGCCCCACCCTATCCCGAAGAGAATACCGGGTAAGGAAGGATCCAGCTCAAGAGTGGATCAAGTATTTGCTAGTCCTCCCCGTGCGTGGAGCAAAGCATCACCTCCGCTTCTCCACTGCGCACGCTGATCGACAAGAGGGACCCGCAATCCCGATTGTTTACTCAATTGACCATAGCGACTGCGCTATCCTTTGCCATCTTACTTTTCTTTATCGCCGTTCTGCGTTTTTTTAACATGTTTTTTTATATTTAATCTTTCTTTATTTACGTTACACATTGAGTTCTAATAGTAAAAGTCAAGGAAAAATGTGGATCTTATGTACTTTGGGGGGGGGGCCCACCGATTTTTTCATCTCGGTTTTTTCTTCAATTTTTACATGTTGATTCTAATAATCATAATAATTATGTTAACCGTCTCTTAGTGACCATAGAAAATATGTTGATTAAAGTGATCATGGTCAATTAAATCACCATAATTAACTTGATCACTATATAAACGTAAAAATTTTGATGAAAAAATCGGTGCCCCCCCCCCAAAGTACATAAGGTCCCAATTTGGAAAAATTGGAATTGGAAAAATGTGATGCCCCGAGTAGGAATCGAACCTGCGACAACTTTCACCGGCGTCCGCCACTCTGGGCGCCTAACCAACCTCCTTACATTATTCTCGTACTTCTTTGGGTAGCTGTCCATGTTTAACTTCATTTTTATTTCAATAAGTCGCACCGATTTTTCACATAAATTTTGAAAAAAATCGAGAAAATTAAAACGGCCTTATTCCTTTATGGCCTTATCACAATTGTAAGTGTAAGTGTAAATGTAAACGTAAGTGTAAATGTTTTTGGTATTGTGAACACTCCTTACATTTACACTTACATTTACACTTACACTTACCCCTTCACAATACGAATGTAAATGTAAATGAAAATTGAATTCAAATATTTTCAGAGAATACTAAAAGTGCTTTATTGATGACGAGAAGTTCACTGCTAGTTATAAAAATTTAAAAAATTGGTAGTTGGGTTAAAAAACTGACTTTAAAAAATAAAAGTGAGGATAGGTCAATGATTTTCATTTACATTCGTATTGTGAAGGCATAAGTGTAAATGTTTTCGGTATTGTGAAGACACCTTACATTTACAATTGTGAAAGAGCCATTAAATAAAAATAAAAGAAAAAAATGAGATAGTCATCTTATAATAGGGTATTAAAGTAAAAATTAATTATATAATGTAAAATGAAAAGTGCAATTAATTTTTAAAAAATTGTGCTGAAAATTGCAGGACAGCGATAAAAAAGAAGGACTCGGTCACTGTAGTGCTAGAGTGCAATCAGAAAGTGCAATAAACGTCTTTGAAAAATATTTTCTCTGCCTCATGTTAAGCGAGTATACTAGAATGGGCCACCGGGAACCATAGTGACCGCGCCGTCTCTGGGCCCGGACCGTCTTCCGTTCGTCCGGCCGGGGCCGGCTTTGACTAGACAGCTAAAATGTAGTATACACCCCCACTCAAGTGTGGTATACACCCCTCACTCAAGTGTAGTATACACCCCCCCTCAAGTGTAGTAAAAACCCCCACTGAAGTGTAATAGGATCGGCTAAAATGTAGTACAGTCGACTCTCCCAATAACGAACCCCCAAAAAGTTCGTTCCCACCTGGGGTCCGACACTTTTTTAGCCTGATTTTTGAAATTTTTTCCTAGTTCTGTTTTGACAGTCTGGTCCCAAATATCGTAAGGATTCCGATTTTACCGATCGTTTTTCAGAAATCCAAAATTTTTTCCTCTAAAAAAGCAAAACCTCGATTTAAAAATTTAAAAAATCAGGCTAAAAAAATATGTCGGACCCAAGGTGGGAACGAACTTTTTGGGGGTTCGTTATTGGGAGAGTCGACTGTATACTGAATAAGGAGCCGTTTCAGACAGCGGTGAACAAAGCGATGAGTCGGACGAAGAAGCTGCTGGGTTTCCAGAACATCGAAGTCCAAGTCCTCGTAGCATTCCTTTCGCTGTCGGTGATCAAGTCAAGGTCCCGTGGGGGGAAAGAAAAAGTGCCAAAGATGTACGACGTTGTAGTGATTGCTGCAACTGCAAATGATGATTCTGCCAGCGATCAAGTGTGCGTGCAATTCCAAAACAATACTCATGCATTCTATAAGCGCGACAAACTCCAGAAAATACTCCGAAATAGCAAATAAGCATAATTTCTTTGTATTGTTCACCTATTTCTTGTTAATAAAGATAATTATATTTGTAGTGTACTGTATCTTTCTCTGTATTACCACAAATACAAAAAGTTGATGATTGGTGTATATACACTAAGGATATATATATATTACACTTCAGTGGGGGTATATACTACATTTGCTCCGACTAGACGGTTTACGGCCGGTAATGATGCTGGACGGCAATGGATGGACGGCCGAATTTTTTTTTATAGGACGGGAAGGTGGACGGCCGGCATCCTCGAACAAATTTAGGACGGGACGGCGGACGGCTGGCGCTAATGATATAGTCAGGAAGAGACGGCGAACGGATGAGTAAAATTCAATGTGTATTGTATTATCCATGACAACCAAATTTTAGGCCTAATTTTATTATTTTTTAAAAAACTAGTTAGCTACATAAATGAGGTATAATTGTTGGTATGAGGTATAATTTGAAGTTTGATCGCCGTTCTATCATATGCAGGTTGTCTTCTACACGTTTTGGACGGCCGGCAGACGGCCGGTGGTCGGCCGGTGGTCCAAAAAAACTGGACGGCCGGCAAAAAAATAATAATCGGGACGGGATGGCAGACAAACCGCCCTGGTGAGAAAATAAGCCGGTCGGACGGCCGGCCGAAAACACACTGACGGCGGACGGGACGCCGTCGAACGAGGGTCAACTGGCGGCCATTCCAACTGGCGGCCATCCCAACTGGCGGCTACCGACTGGCGGCTACTATGCCTACTACCTATTACCCCGACTATCTAAAGGTACACTAATTACCTGTATGGTATCTCAACGTTGTAAAGCACATCTTCTGACGTAACTAGCTGCGCCAGTGTGACCGCATAGACTCTTGATCTGTGTACCTAGGTGGTTGTACCACGGCGGTGTAAAGGTTTCAAATTCAGGTAGTTTTGCCCAGGTGACGGTATCAAGACCCAGGTATCTAGATTGGAGACGGTAATATCTAGGACCTTGTACCTAAAAAGAAGTACGTAAGTATCCATGCCAGGGTAATCTTAAAAGTGGCTGTTTTTCACCAAACATCTTTTTTTACCTTTTTGTAGTTTGGGGAACATCTTTGAGTCCGTCCTAACACACGCTGGCCTACCCTGCACCGGTGTTAAAAAAATTTCTAATTTCACAGTAAGTTTTAATTCCACTTCAATTAGAAGGGCAGTTTCCCCTCTTCTTTAATTTTTTTGGCCAAAAAAATTGAAAATAGAAAATGACCGAATATAACCAAATATGATCGGTTATATGACCGGATTCGACAATGACCGATCATATTCCAGCCCTAACTAAAACTGAGAGAAGTTAGACTCTTAAAAAACAGACAAAATTTCTTAGTAAGAACTCCTCAAACTTCCACGGACATCAACCAACACATGCACCTACACCCGCCCATTGTATGAAACCTGATAGCTTTTTTTTAAACCAGGAACAATTTTCCCTTCTATAAAGGCCGGAAACTATCGGCGCCGGGAGCTATTATTCATATCCGCTTGTATTTGGTGGATATAAGTTGTGATGGCCGCCAGTCCGAATGGCCGCCAGTTCGAATGGCCGCCAGTCGGGGGCCGCCAGTTGGGATGGCCGCCAGTTGGGATTTTACCACGCCGTCCGGCATAGGGGCGTTTAGGCAATTTTCGGACATTTTTATCAAATAATAAGATAAGCTTTTTTGGCGTTCTGTTTTTTAGGGGTTTTTTACGCCATTTTCCAACCGCTTTGGCTTAGCCCTTAGGCGTAGGCCAGCGCACGTTAGGAGGGGTTCAAATGTGTTCCCAAACCACAGAAACCCCTAAAAACAGAATGCCGAAAAAGCTCATCTTATCATTTGATAAAAAATGTCCAAAAATTGCCTAAACGCCTACGCACCACGCCGTCCACTTTTGAAAAAATGTGGTCACTATGCCGGAACTGGCCGCAGAAAAAGAGGCGCCAAAGTTCAAATGGGCTCAATCTTCCGGATAAACTGATTCGTAAACAATTTCAAAGTTAAGAAACACTAAATATTTTCCCACAGGGCCCTCCACCACAGCAAAAACGGATTATTTTGAAGGGTTTATTGAAAACAGCATCTGGCCTTCCAATTACACGAAATAAGGTATAAAAACCAACTTTTACCACGTCCATTAAAAACGACATGGTGGCCTAGAGAATAAGACGTCAGGTCGAGTAGATAGAGTCGTGAGTTCGATTCTACATGGTATTGGGCACGTTTTTTTCCAGTGGAAATCCATCGAATCGCCAGTGGTACGCCACCAATTGCCAGTGGCTAACCTTCAAACTGCCACTAACAGCCGATGGGAGTCCATTGGTAATTTGGTGGACTTACACTGACAATTTGCTGGACTTCCACTGGATTAAATTTAGCTGTGTATTAGAGTTGGCCCGGAATTCCGATCCTTTTTTGGATTCCGGTTCCGATCGCTAAAAAATATTTACCGTATTTCTTGTAATAAACGCCCCCCCCCTCGTTCAAAATCGTGTTCTTGGCGTTGTGTTTTTGACCCACTTTTTGAATACTTCTCTTAGGCAAATTACCCCTTATTTTGTAGCTCATCTCACTGGCTACAAAATGAGGGGTAATTTGCCTAAGAGAAGTAGGCTCAAATTGAATTTCGCCCTCAAAAGTCTGAATTTCACCAGCAAATTTTTTTTTTTCACCAGCAAATTCAAATTTCAATCAAAATACTGAATTTCACCAGCAAATTTATTAATTTCACCAGCAAATTTATTAATTTCGCCACCATATTGTTTGTTTGATAATTTTTGCTTCTGTAGTTATGTTTTCTTCGACCTAAATGTAACCTCTAATCAAACAGACGAAAAAGCGCGGACCGACTTAAAGATGTGGGCTATTTTTGTAGACTTGGGTAATTATTTATGGTGTCAAGCACAGACGCAATCTTATGAAGAATTGTTGGGGAGAATCAAGCTGTTAACTAATTTTTTTAGGAAAATTTTAGAACAGGTCGTCTTGAACAAAAAAGCTTTATGGCCTAGTCTGGCTGAGGTAGCAACCCTTTGCAGGCTAACGCATGCCCAGCTTTGTCTGTGCATTCTAAATTTTCATCTCATCACAGAATACTTGATCCCTCATTTTATTAATCTCTAATGATAACTACAGCAGAATCAGCAAAAAATAACAACAGATAAAATAACAACAAAATATATCAGGTTCTCTCTAGTGCATGCCCAACTTTTCGCTTTCGTCCTCTTTTTTGTCTTCCTTCCAATGACTGTGGCAAAGGATCTATAAGGCTTTCCAACTCCATCAGCCTTAGCGAGTGCTTGCAGACTTCATCCTTGATTCTCGTGTTATATCAAAGTTGATAATATGAATTTGCTTACCATTTGTTAGTTGAGCAGCTCCATCTGCAATCAACAGACGCGGTAGATATAACCTGTCTGAATCCCAGCATGCAATGGACTTCAGAAATTCATCGTAACACCACTTGTCTTCATGAGATGCGATAGCTGATCCGGTTGGAAAGAACTTCTTGTCTGCGTCAGAAAACCCACAAAACTGAAAAAGCTAAACTAAACACCCTCTCCCACTGTCTAAATTAAGTACACACCAGGAGAGGATAGTTAAGTGTCATTAGTATTAGTTTCTAGGTGCCGTCAGCTTGAATAACCGGCCATTGAACCTGTCGGCGAAGAAGCTTTGGCGTTAAAATAACCATGATGAATTTCGACACGGCTTTGGCTTTTCCGTTTTCTTGCACAATAATAACAGTATGACGAAATGCTACCACAAACGATTGGTCTTCATCAACTAAAAAGGAATTCACAAATAAATTATTTTAGACGTTAAATCCTAACCCGGAATCTGCTTTTTTTGCATCCTAGCCGTCATTACTCTGCTTGGTTCATCTTTTGCATTTATGCTTTCCTTGACCGGACTACTGAGGCCATTATCCCTCAAGCTTTTGTAATCGTGTTCTCCAGTCGTTTGAATGAATGCCACCGATAATGCAGAGAGATCTTTTCCATAACGGATTCGCATATTTGCTTTGCATTGGGAATGCACCGGACGGTTCTTGCTGGAATGATCACAACAGTAGACTTGATCTTCATACTTCATAGTATTGTGAATGTAATGGCTGAAATGCAAGTATGCACTACACTTTGACCCAGATTTATCTCTTACTAAATCCAAAAGCATTCGTTTTCGGCCAACCATTCATCAGCGTCTTCCTTGCACTTGCAGACACCAAAGTTGTCCATTCCTTGTTTGGTCCTCGCTTTTTCGTCTGTTTGATTAGAGGTTGCATCTACACTTAGAAAAAGGTAATTTCAGGTGAAAAAAAAACAATATGGTGGCGAAAATCAACAATTTGCTGGTAAAATTTAGAAATTTGCTGGTGAAATTCAGTATTTTGATAAAAATTTGAATTTGCTGGTGAAATTCAGACTTTTGAGGGCGCATTTCAGTTACAGCCAGAGAAGTATTCAAAAAGTGGGTCAAAAACACAATGCCAAGAACACGATTTTGAACGAGGGGGGGGGTAGGGGGGGGCGTTTATTACAGGAAATACGGTAATTCCGGTTCCGGTTTTCACAAAACTAAAATTCCGGTTCCGTTCCCGGTCCAAATATCAATTCCGAACCAAACTCTACCATAATTTTTCTCTTGCTCGGCTGATTTTAAACGCGTATTTTCAACTTTTGACCGAATTTTCCGTGTTAAATATCAATATATACAAAAAATCATGCAGCGAATTTTTTCGAAAACTCTTTTTTCTCGACTCCGGTTTTGGTTTAGGCAAAGTGAAATTCCGATTCTAGTTCCGGTTTTTAGAAAAATCGGCGCTACCGGAGTATACCCCCCCCCAAATGAAATTTTTTTAAAGTGTTTCCAAACACTCTATATCGACCTAAAATTGCCTCAGAAGCTCGAAAAAGGCATTATTTTTGTGTTCTAGTCAATGAAAAATTGAGTTTTGGAACACCCAAATACACCTACCGTATTTCCTGTAATAAACGCCCCCCCCCTCGTTCAAAATCGTGTTCTTGGCGTTGTGTTTTTGCCCCACTTTTTGAATACTTCTCTTGGGCAAATTACCCCTTATTTTGTAGATCATCTCACTGGCTACAAAATGAAGGGTAATTTGCCTAAGAGAAGTATTCAAAAAGTGGGTCAAAAACACAATGCCAAGAACACGATTTTGAACGAGGGGGGGCGTTTATTACAGGAAATACGGTATTTTGACCATTTTGAAGGGATTTAGGGCCATATTAGGGTGGGAAAAGACCAAAAAAGAGCCAATTTAGTGTGAAAAGGAAGATGTTGAACATAGTTTTGTTGACTGGGGCCTACCGCATTAATAAACTCTGGTATGCATACATTTTTTTGCATCCAGAGTCACTTTCGAGTGATTTGCGTCTAAGGTATGTGGGTGTGCGCATCTCAACCCCAAGCAACCAAGCCCCCTGCGCCCCCGAAGGGGGCGCAGGAGACTTGATTGGTTAGAGATGCGCGCACTCACTTACCTTAGACATAATTCCGAGAAGACTCTTGAACAAAAATGCATTTAGAGACTATTTTTGCCCAGCTCCATTGACCAAAACATGCCAAAACAGGCAAATGGTCGAAATTTCAAAATGTCCGAAACTCAATTTTTTATTAACCAGAACTCAAAATAATGTCTTTTTTGAACTCCCGAGGCAATTTTGGGTCGATATAGGGTGTTTTTATAACACTTTGAAAAGAATTTCATTTGGGGGGGGGGGGGGGCGGAGGTTTCATACTCCGGTAGGGTCGAAAAATCATATTCCGGTTCCGGTTTTCACAGAACTATAATTCCGGTTCCGGTTTTCACAAATCTAAAATTCCGGTTCCGGTCCAAATATCGATTCCAAGCCAACTCTACTGTGTATGCATGTATCCCTCCCCAAATTCCTGATTGGTTGCCACAAATTTTGCGATAATTTTGTAATTAAAAATTTGTCGTGTACAAGCAAAAATATGCCAAATGCGCCCCCACAAAAATTTACCCAACTGACCATCATTTGAGACGAAAAATCAAAGACCAACACATTTTTCATACACTTAGCTTACGCTTAAGGTGGTGGAGGATTATAAGTCCCTTTGGAGCAGCGAAACGCTTAAGGGGTCCTCGTTTTTGTTGTGCAAAAAAACCACAACGACGCTACAATAAAAGGAAAAAAGACACACAAACATTCGGCTAAATTTATTCGCACCACCAACAACAATAGAGCGTGTATCACTCGACAACAACAAACGTAACAACGAGCGGACTAAGTTTTCTTAATCAGATGTGTCATCCTGCTTCAGCTCATCCACCATTTTGACAGCTCTTTCTCGAACCTGTGTGAGATGTAATTAGCCGATCAAAACACTTAACAAAACTCACTAACCAGATTTTGACTTTCATCATCTCCAAATTTCTCTTCCGCGTCCATCCATTTCTTGAAGAAGATTTTCAGCTTGCTTGACATCTGATTATCAGCTATGGCTCGCTCAAATACTTTCCTACAATTGTCCTTTTTAAAAGAACTCAAACCAGCCAAAATAGAAAATGAGACCTACCTCGCCTCAGCTATGCTCTCGTACTTGAGAACCATGTCGATGAAAAGAGTCCAAACAATCGTCTTCTTTCCATAGGTGTGCACAATCTTCTCAAACATAGTCTTGCCTCTCTCAACATCTCCATGTCTATACTCCATCTGGGCAAAACGGCAGAGCACAGCCACATCTGAAAATGTTATGAATACTTATTGCAACTAAATATGGAAATCTAAAATACTCACGATGCTTCTTCTCCAAACATTGAATTGCCCTGTGTAAAAGATCTCTTGCTTTGCTAGTCTCTCCAATTTCCATCAAGTGCTCAGCATATAGGTACCAGACTTCAAGATCCTTACTCTTGAACTTCTTTAGCATGGATTCAAAGACATCACCAGCTTCCTACAACAAGAATTTGAGAATGAGTAAAAGGTCACTGTCAGATAAAAGTTACCTCATTCTTGGAACAATTTTTGAGAGCTTTTGCCAAATGTTTGTGCATCTTTAGAGAATCGGTGCTAGCACAAGCCCGACTGAACACTTCTCTCATCGAGTCTTCTGTGCCGAACATGACTTCCAAGTTCAAGTAGACTTCCAAATGTTGAAAAGCTCTTCATCTTCTCTGAAAATCAGGAACAATATCTTATAGTCACAGTCACAATTGCAAAAACTTACTTGAAATTGATAACCTTAAGAGAGCGCTCAGCGATAGATTTGGCCTTACTGTAGTCCCTGCGCGATGAAGAATGCAATGTATTTTATCCAGTTCTCCGAACAATTGGGATTTCCAGTCACCAACTTGTCGAAATCCAACTCACATTCAGCACCGTCACCAAGGAGTTTGCGTTCTTCTTCAGATAACTTCAACAGATGAACTGAAAAATATGAATAACCAGGTCGACAAGAGAAAAAAAACTAACTATCGTCGTCCTTTCTCGGCTTCTTCACACCAGCTTGATTCACACCTGCTTTTTCGTTAGAGTCCGTCTTCCTTCCAACTTCCGCCAAATCATCCATTGTGAAACCGGCCAAAGACCACTCAAATGTCGCCTCTTGAACTTTCTAAAGCGAAAACTTCAACAAGATCTGAACAGCATATGAACTAACCACAAATCTTCGCTTTCTTTGAGCTAGATTGGAATCAACCTCGGAGAAACTCGCTCGACCTCTTTAATGTCCGACTTTGTCCCGTCTTCTAATGAATCACTGCAAGTCATGTTCTTTGGAGCAAACGCTGGTGACGGTAGAACGAATACGTCGTCCTTGGTATCATCCAGCTCTTCCTTTACTTCTGATACTGCTTTAGTTCTCTTCTTCTTCGACTTTTTCTGAAAAGCGATACACGGTCACAATGCCAGAAATTTTTAAAACCAAACGTCTTCGTCAAGCAGCGTCAGCTCTACGTACTTGCACCGCTTTGTTTTGTTGACACCCACAACTTTGCCGAAGACCAATTCACCACCAGAAAATAGCTCGCCACAAATTTCCATTTCTGTGTTGGCATCTTTGCTTGCAGGATGAGCCTGGAATTACATCTTGATCAGAAACGAAACAGTTATGAGAAAAAGAGACCGACCACTTTGTTGGTTCGTTCAGCCGATATCATCACTTTGAATTGCGGATTAACTTCTCCCAAAATAGTTGTACCCGAGAGCGTATTCAAAGTACTGTGTTCAGGAGAGACTACATAAGCAGCCACACGAGCTCCGTAGTCAAACTCGCTCTGATAGTTAATCAGCCTTAGCTTCTTGTGCGTCTCAGCTATTTTAGCTTCATCCAAGGTGCACTCCACAATGCGCGGTGTCTGAAACCCGTGAGATTAATGCTCGCACACATTCCGAAAGATGGTGAAAAAAGTGCTACATTGTGATCATCCATAAGCTTTTCCTTTCCCTTGTCAGACAAGTTTTTTGGCTTCCCAACGCAAATCACTTTGACAGTCACTAACTTGTCCTGATTTTTCGTAAGGAATTCTTTCATTGGGAAAGAGCCTTCTACATACTTGCTGATATTGATCTCACTCGCATGCAACCTTCCTGAAAATTAATAATTCAGTGAGGCACTAATAGACAAAAATGAAATTACAAACCTATGCTACCCCCATCAAGTAAGAGCTCTGCTGTTGTGTCAGGAGAAGAACCACCATACGGCCATGGACCCAGAACTTTGGCAGAATAGATGCGGAATGGCTTAGCAGGCCTTTTCACAGACTATAAAAACTATCAATTTTAGATTGTACATAAGAAAAAGATCAGCTGAACCTACACTTTTCACTCTGGTGACTTTCGGCACAGTTGAAGATGCAGAACTTGATATACACTCCTCGCCAAAGTCCAAGTACATTAATTTTTTGGTAGCATCCACACTCTTGATTCGAACCTTGATAGGCATACCCAACCTACGAAATTTATAGAGACGGTTCAAATACAAAGCAAACGATTTCCAAGACTTACTGTAAATTAACGACTTTCTTGGCATCACTGGAGTGAAGCAGCCCGACTACGTGGTTGAAGAAGCCAACAAGCAATCCACCGGATTCGAGAATTTTGACCACGGTACCCACAGCCACATCGCCCATCATTCCTTCATCGTAAGCAGTCACCAATTTGTCGGTCGTCTCCACCAGTGCCGGCTTAGCTGTCATAATCAGGCGCTTTGTAGAGTTGTCCAAGTACAGCACACGACAAGCAACTTTCTGATCTAAATTATAAAGTTAAGGTTCCCATTACGACGAAATATAACAGCAAACACACCTTTCCTGAATCCTTTCTGCCATACGCTGCTCGGTTTGTTCTTCACATGCATGGTAGTCACATAGCCAAAGACATCTCCGCACAAGTTCACAGTCAGTCCATTGGGTTTGATCGCGACAACAGTGCACATGAACTTTTCAGCGGGTTTGGCTTCCATAACAGACACAATCTTTTGACTGAGAATATACGACTTGCAGGAGACCAGAAGAAGACGTTCCAAGCTGTTGTAACCAATCACACGGCACACATGGCTTGAATCCAGGGCGTATTTGGAGACTGAAAACTTGTATCAGCTTAAGACTAGTACTAGGCACAACCAACTGTTCTTGTCGACATCATCAATGTGTATCCTCAGAGCTTTTGCAGTAATCAGACAGGACTTTCCACTTTCATCATCTTCAAGGCGAAAATAGACATTCTGCTTTTTGTCCAAATCGTAGACTTTGCAATTGATTTTCTGACCTATTTTGAGTTCCTGAAATAATCTTCTTTGCTCAGTTTTAAAATTTATTACAGCTATAACTCACCTCAGGAACAACCCTCTTCTCTACTTTGGCCAAAGCGATTACATCAGGATGAGCGGAAAGGACCAACAAAGGCGAGTTTTGCTGACAACAGATAACACAGACACGGAACGCTTTAATACACCTGTCCATGTCAAAGCGAATACGAGGTGGCAAATGGATCTTCCTCACAAATGCTTTGGTACCTAAAATGGCTGAACACTGAAATGGAACGCAACCACCAAACAGAACTAACCATTTTTCAAATTCACATATACTCCATCGGCAACGATCTTCTCGGGCTCCACAGTTAATATAGTACCAGGCATGAGATGATTCATTTGGAATTTCGGATCGTCCAACGTGTCCATTTCGGGGAAGGCGGAGAGGCTGATTACCCGGCTTGCTTCACTGCAGTTCGGTTTCACTCGGAATAGTACCACTTGACCTATGTGCAGGGTCAGATAAGCCGGAAGGTCCTCTTTTTGAACTAAAATAGGGAGTTGAAAGTGACACTAGTTCAGGGCTGCCATGCCATAATTAAAAAAAGGACATTTGGGCAAAAAAGGACGTTTTGACCATTTTAAAGGACCATAGCCGTCGCCGACAACGAAAATTTCGAATGTTTGAAATCGCGCGGACAGTTCTCTTTCGTCTCGCGCTACTCTTTTGACTTGCTTCGAATGACTCAAAAGAGTACAATGAAAGAGGAAAGAGAAGTGTCCCGCGCGAATTTAAAAATTTGAAATTCTCATTGACGGCGACGGCTATGGTCCTTTAAAGGGGCACACCAGCCCGTTACAGTGAAAAAAAGGCGGGGACCAGCAATTCCTTTCTTCCATGACCGTTTTCTATAAGCGTTCTACCTGATCCGATGAAAGTTTTCTGCCCAACTTTTAAAAGCAGTATAAGGT
This sequence comes from Ditylenchus dipsaci, assembly GCA_004194705.1. Lineage (NCBI taxonomy): Eukaryota > Metazoa > Nematoda > Chromadorea > Rhabditida > Anguinidae > Ditylenchus > Ditylenchus dipsaci. The sequence goes on from SADC01001017.1 coordinate 17,584, forward strand.
GCTCAACAGGGCTGTAAAAACATCCGGAAGATACATCCGGATGTGGATGTATACATCCGAAACATCCACATCCGGCGGATGTGGATGTGGATGTTGCATGTCGAAAATTTTTGGGTCGGTTGTCGAATGTTTTCAGCCGGATGTGGATGTAAAAAATAAAAATTTTACAGCCCTGGTGCTCAATATCAGATTTTACACGAGACGAGTGAAAAAACAGTGATAATTTTTAAATAATTGCTGGTCCCCGCCTTAATTTGCACTGTATCGAGCTGGTATGCCCATTTAAAGAAAAAAGTGCATTTTATCTAGTGTTAATTGCCATTCTGAAGCAAAAAAAGGTTTTGAAAAAAGATTTGGAATTCCAAAAAAGGACAAATTTTTTAAAAAGGACATATGGCAGCCCTGCACTAGATTCAAACATGAAACCGACAGCATACCGAATCCTTTCACTTCGCCGGCTATACCAATATCGACCACAGCTCCTAAAATTAGCTGATAAGCAAATCAAGAGGCGAGTGAACCCCAAATAGTCTACCTTTCTCTTCTATGCTGGAAATAATTCCATTGACCACAGTTCCCGGTGTGAAGTTTGAAGGTAGAAGATGGCCATTGACTTCGTAGGGGCATGTGCTCACTTTCGGCTTAGACTTGGTCTTATTCCTGTCGTCTAAATGAATTGGCGGACTGGAAGCAGAAGAATTGAAAAAATCCCAACCTTGGATACGTGCCATGTCAAACACCTTGAATGCAATCGCTTGCCCAATTGTGAAAATGTCATCGAGAGTAACATCACTTGTCGACATCTGCTTAGTAAATGTTCTACTGATTCGATTGGCAGGCAGTTGGAGAAGGATTCCCTCGGCGCATTCAAGTAGCACATCAGTTTCGTTGATCTGCAACCAAATTGTTTAAAGACGATTTCCCGAAAAGTCGGAAAAATCCTACCTCTTTTACCAAACCCACTCCTCGAACATCCTCCACAAGAAAATCGGACGAGAGAATCTGTCTGAATACACCTTCGTAGCTTGGCTCACCGGTTCTTCTTTGGTATTGACTTTCTGGAACAAAAAGTTTGGTTCCAAGCAGGCGGAGAACATCAACACAAACTTACTGGATCCGCAGAAGGTTTTGACGTGGCGGCTGCTCTTGCTTTTGCCTTGTTTTTCAATTTTCCAAATTTCGATACATTGTGGCTGGCTCTTGATAGTTTTGGAATACCACCCTAGGAAAGTCCACTTCAGCTGCAGCCATTTATTTACGTAATAACTTCGGACTGCGATAATCTGCTAGAAAAAGTGGTCAAAACAAAATTAGTGAACTATTTTGCACAATGAAGAAGCTCATATAACCTGCGTAAGTATTCCTTTACCTATGCAGCCTTTTTACCACATATGGCCAGGGGCGACGGTAAATTCGCCAAAAGGTAAATTCACCAACATTTTTTAAGGTTAGAATCCTAGTGGTGGCAAACACTTTTTCTTGGCTTAAAGGGGTCTCACTCAGCGTACTCAATAGTCAGAGGCAGAATGAAAGTCAGAATGAAAATTCAAAAAATTCTGACAGTCAGAGCGCGGGATATTATTCTGACTGTCAGAAATGAGAGTCAGAAAACTTTTCTTTTTCACTTTCACAGAATCTGATGATCATTTCCCGTAAAAATCCGGGTCGAGAAACACGATATGCATCGGTTTTCAAAAATTCACCTCGAAAGTGGGTCAGCCGTGGGGGACCAAGTAAAGTCTAGCCTATTCTATAGTAGCGCCTGATTTTTAATTACTTTTAATGAAATCCAATACTTTGGGATTCTGGAGGTGGATACTCATTTAGAGGAGTTGCCAGGACAATGCAATCTTCGAGCATTTCGACGAAAAAGTTCTAATTTTAAATAGCCCTTAAAATAAACTTCATCCCAGGACGCGATTTCTGATTAGATCTTCGAATAATAAAAATAAATAAATGGTGAATCTCACTAGTTTTCTTCGGCTTTTTGCATTTGTGCTATATACTTCGGCTAATTAGCCACCAGCCCGAATGGCTATGTCCATAGTCATGCTGACACACCTAGGGGTCAAAATTTTGTAAAATGCCAAAATATCAATTTTTGAGGAGAAAGTGACAAACCTGATATTTCGAACCTCCCCCTCTCAACTTTTTGAGCTCTACCAGATGACTTTAACAAAAAAATTAAATTGTCTCTACAAAATTTTGGAAAAAGTTGACCCCTGTTGACCTTTCAACATTTTTTACCCAACGATTTTTATATGTCAAATTTTCATAAACCACTCGTAAAACTGCCTATATTTTCGTGTAGAGCTCAAAAAGTTGCCCTATGGTCATAAACACCAAAATGAAAAAAAAATATTAAAAAAAATTGTTGCCTTTTTCGTATTTAAAAAAATCTTGACTTTGTTGAGCCCGACTATGGACAGGGCCAATTTAAGAGTCTGTGTTTCGAGGATCGAAAACAAGTCACCATGATGGCATATTAGAGGTTATACAGTAATTGGGTATGAACTTTGAATGCTGGTTTTGTTGTCCTTAATATATGAGTTGGACACAAAAGGTCATAGACGTAATTGTTTCTATTATACTAGGCGTACAGTAAGAGCCGGGAACAAACGGCCACCGGGAACAAATGGCCATTTTCACATGCCGGGAACAAGTGTCCCTTTTATACGATCCGGGAACAAACGGTCATTTTATATATGCCGGAACAAACGTCCCTTTTATATAGGCCGGGAACAAACGGTCCCCGGACAAACGGCGCCGGAAACAAATGACACGTACCGCAAATGGTTCTCATCAACTTCGGCATCAAGTTCCAAGGTAGATTTCTTTTGCTGTTGAATTATCATGACTTTAATCATTTCTTATCAGGTTTCAAGTTCTCCGCGCTCTGAAGTGGTCGTTGCCTTAGGTGGTCGTCTAGCTCAAGTGCCTCCAAGTGGTCGTCTACATACAGTGCCTATAGCTGGTCGTCTACATCAAGTGCTTCCAAGTGGTCGTCTTTATCAAGTGCCTCTAAATCTAATTATTTTTGATGTATTCGTACTTTTGCAATGTGGTCAATAAATTTTGTTTGGGTGCAGATACGCCCTTTGTCGGAAGTTTTCCATCATTGTTTGGATCAAGTGGTCTTTTATCAACTTCGGCATCAAGTTCCAAGGTAACGCTTTTTATTGTGCTGTTGGCTTATTGTGGCTTTATCTTTTCTTATCAGGTTCAAGTTTCCTTCTTTCTGAAGGGGTCGTTGCATTAGGTTGTCGTCTATATCTTATGCCTCTAAGTGGTCATCTACAAACAGTGCGGCTCCAAGTGGTCGTCTACATGCAGTGCTTCCAAGTGATCGTCTACATACAGTGCGCCTCCAAGTGGTCGTCTTTATCAAGTGCCTCTAAATCTGATTATTTTTCATGTATTCGTACGTTTGCAATGTTGTCAATAAAAACCTTCGGATGCAGATACGCCCTTTTTGAAAAAGTGTATGATATCTGAATAAAAATATTGATATGAAATATAGTCATATTTTAAAAGTTTCAAGCAACTTCTCTCATGTTGCTTAAAGCGTTCCTGTGGTGTATTTTTGTCTTTTCACTCATGTTATTAGGTTTCTGGAGTAGTCTTAATCTACAATGCTTTTCAGCATTCACGTTCTAGATTCGAAAAACTTGAAAATGCTGACCTACTTACAAAGCTCGAGGCAATCGAAAAGGAGCAGAAGGAGCAAAAAAACAGCTGGCTATTCACAAAGTGGAAATCGAGAAAATGACGACCTATCAGGAGCGCGAGATGTCGGCTAAGAGAAAGCGTAATTTATTATTACGCCATTCAACGGTGAAAATTTAAGTATCAATTTAGATCACTTAAACTTAATTTTGGGAGATCGTGCTAACTTTGCCAAGTACAAGTCCGCGGTTATCGATTTCGTGAAGAAACTACTTCGTCAAAGTCCTTGGTGCAGATCCGCCAGGGATCCAAGGCGTGCAAATTTGAAGGATCGCCCTACCGCCACAATTACTTTCTGCGAAGAATCTTCGCGTGACGTTTTCTTGCTTTCTGCGAAAAACACGCGCTATATGATGTAAAATTTCAAAGCATTCTTTTCTGTAAACAAAATTTGAATTTAGTGACGGTGTGAAGATATTTCCTGACCGTCTTTGGCGAGCGTAACAAGCGCCAGTTGAAAATTCAGCAGAACGAAGATTTGCTTCTTGAGCGCCTGGTGAAGAAACGAAAGATGGGAAGACCAAGGCAAATAAAAGGGACGAACTCAACCCGATAAGTTAAAAGAAGTTTTAAATTAAAAAAGGCGCCAGAGGCGCCAATAAAGCTAGTGTTATTTTGTATTTTGCGTGTGGCTTGCCAGGTAAATAAATGGTTAATCATTTTTTGTAGCAAAAATACTTTTTTTGTAGTAAAAATACTCTTTTTTGTGGCGAATTTTCATTTTACTTGGTTTTACCAAATTTTCTTATCTTTTTTTCAAAAGTGAGGACACAACTATGTAGCTCTACGACTCTCGTTTCTAATGAGGTATTGTTCATCACAACGTCTATGCAAAATTTGGTACAAAAATTAAAAATATGAAGCAAATAATTTTTTTTTTATTATTATTTTTGTTGCTTCATACTTCGAATCTTTTTATACCAAATTTTGCAAAGACGTCGTGATAAACAATACCTCATTAGAAACTAGAGTCGTAGGGCTACATGATGATGTCATCACTTTGAAAGAAGATAAGAAAATTTAGTAAAACCAAGCAAAATGAAAATTTGCCACAAAAAGAGTATTTTTGCTGCAAAAAAAAGATTAACCTAAATAAATGGGTACGCGACAATTCATCCCCCGGGACAATTCATCCCCAGGGACAATCATCCCCGGGAGAATTCATCCCCGGGACAATTAGCCCGCCCACCCCCAGCTCGAACTTAAAAACAGTTCAACCAGCTAATAAGGTATGTCAATGATGTTTGGCTTTAGATTTTAACTCAATATCCTGATTTTCACTTTTTCAGGGGTCGTGTCACTATCAAACGGAGGAGGGCAATACTCGATTGTCAACTTCTGCGAATACAGTAAGTGTCGTCTTCTGTTGAGCTCTACAGTATCGACGTCCTTATGGGGGAAATGACGCTTTTTTCTTATACTCTTTGCTACCTGACATGTCTGCTGCAACATATGCGAATGTTTCAAGTTTTGAAAAAATTGATCTTTAACCACAGTCAATCATTATGATCGGTAATTTTCTGTTGACTTATGTGTAAAGAATCATTCATGTGTTAATCCACCATTAAAAGGCTTTTTGAAATTTATTTTGACTCTTCTGCATTTAACGCATAAGATGAGGTTCTCGAAGATTTCGTTATAACTATTCTCGGTTTATTTGTTCACATTGCCAATGTTGAGGCAAGATTATTATTTGTTCATCATTTTTATGATTATTTGTTCATCATTGAAATTAATTGTTTTTTAGTCAAAGCACCTTCGCGCCGCTCATGATGATTCTAATGCTGTGAATTTTCACGGTGTCTACTATCCTTGGCATTCTTCCAAAACAAGATGTTGCTTGTCGCTTTGATGAAATAAAGAAGCTTTGCGAACTACGCCCGTGTTTCAGGAATTAAACCTTGAAAACCAATTTACAAAGTTGAAGAACAGGAAGGCCATTAGGAAGTAGAAAATCTTCAAATGATCTTATTTGTCTGTTAGCATTATTGAGTTGTTTTGTTTTGAAATAAAGTCTGTTACAGTCGACGCTCATAAAACGTCCCTGAAGGGACCGTCCGAAATGAGACGTTATATCAAGGGTCCACTGTATTGGTGTTTTATTATGATAACAGTTGTCATTGGTGAAAAATTTTCCGCCTCAACTTTTTCAATTCGGGTCAATAAGAATCTAAAAGACGACCACGATTTCCTATTCAACATAATCTGAAAATTATTATTTCTTGATCTCTCAACTCAATAAGCCTTTATTATTCTTAATTCAGAAGCCGAAAGTTATCATAGTTCACCAGCGGTTTTTCGTAATATTATATGTTTAATGGAGGCGGGCACTCATGAGTTGCGCGCAAATGAGTGCGAGCAAACGAGTGCGCGCCTCCATTAAAAAAAAAGAAATAAAGAAATAAAATGGAAAAAAAAAGAAATAAAAATGGTTTTTAGACACTCCAAAAAAAGTCGGTTTTTGGGGGAGGGGGGGGTATATGACAGTAGGTCCGATTTTTGGGACTTCTCGGAATCACATTGAGAGTTAGAGATGCGCGCACGCACTTACCTTAGACATGATTCGAGAAGTACACTTGATCATAAATGCATATAGAGTCTATTTTTGCCACGGCTGGAGCTGAAAACATGGTAAAGCAGCTAAAAAAAGTGGCCTGTATTATTCCCTTCCCATCCCAATACAGCCCATAATCCCTTTTTAACTGCTTTTCTGGTTCCTTTATGGCAAAATTATTGCATAAAAAGGGTTTTAGACACTCCCAAAAAAGTCGGGTTTTGGGGGGGGGTATATGACAGTAGGTCCGATTTTTTTGGGGGGGGGGGGGGTATAAGAAAGTAGCTTTTTGGGGGGGGTATAAGCCAGTAGCGTCCCATTTTTTATTGACCAGAACTCAAAAATAATGCCTTTCTTGAACTCCTGGGCCGTAGTAACAATCGTAGTAACAACTTCCGTGGCTAAAAGTGGAATATCTCGGAGTTCAGTCCACTTTTGAAAAGCAGTTTTTCGCAAACAAAAATAGACAAGTTTTATCTTCAGATTCTATTACAATCATCTGAATCGCTCATCGGTAACCAGAGCTAGCACTAAATGCAAAAAAATATCCGCAGCTGCGGATATTTTTGAACCTGTGAGGCTAAAAATAAAATTTATCGTATTTGTTGAGCTGATGGTCATGATGTTTCACTACGTTTGTAGCCTAGATTATAAGGAACATTTTGGTAGTTTAAAAAGTATTTTTGGCTTTACCAAACTTAAAATATTACTAAAAGTGCTTCTAAATATTGAGTTTGGGAAATTATCCGAGGATAGACTAAGCTAACTTTTCAAATTCTCATATTTTGAAATACCTTTTGTTCTTTTTCAAGTTTGGTAAGCCAAAAATACTTTTCGAACTACCAAATTTTTTCTCATAATCTAGGCTACAAACCGATAGTGAATCATCATCACAATCAGCTCAACCTGTACGATATATTTGATTTTTAGCCTCACAGGTCCAAAAAATATCCGCAGCTGCGGATATTTTTATGCATTTAGTGCTAGCTCTGGTTACCGATGAGCGATTCATATAATTGTGATAAAAATCTGAAGATAAAACTTGTTTATTTTTGTTTGCAAGAAACTGCCTATTCAAAAGTGGACTGAACTCCGAGATATTCCACTTTTAGCCACGGAAGTTGTACTACGATTTTACTACGGCCCCTGAGGCCATTTTTAGGTCGATATAGGGTGTTTGCAAACACTTTGAAAAAAGTTGATTTTGGGGGGGGTGTTATATCCAAGTAGCGCCAAATTTGCTTATTCATTATAAAAAAAATTGCTTATTTTTTGAATATTCTTGTAGAGCACCTCGAAGTTATATACCGTAATTCCTCTAATATAGCCCCCCTCAAACTTCAAGTGGGCTTAAAATCGTGTTTTCATTTACTGTTTGAGCTGTGTAAAAAGTGCCCGCGAGGGATTTCAAAAATCTAACAGGCACTTTTTACACAGCTCAAACAGTAAATGAAAAAACAGAAGTTTCAGACCACTTGAAGTTTGAAAAAATTTGCATGCTTCTAATAGAGCCCCCGGGGTTCTATTAGAGAAATTACGGTAACAAAGTGCTGCTGATACTTCCAGGTCTTTTGTAAAATTGCGAAGAACGGGCACCCAAAGTTGCCGAAAAACCATGATACCCGTATCATGGTTTTTAGCCCACTTTTGAGTCTATCTAGTTTATGAGGATTTTAATATCCAACTTGTATGGGTATTTTTTATGCATATTATACTCATAGCAATTAGTGCTTTGAAAAGGCCGTCATGGCTTTGCAAAATGTCCGAAAGAGGCCGATACATGATTGTGGAAGAAATCAAAACAGTAGCTGTTTTTTTGAATCTATTTTCTATTTGAATTTGCGCCATAATCTTGTATCAATATCTGCATCATGTATCGACCCTTTCGAACATTTTGAAAAGCCGTGACTCCCTTTTCAAAGTACTGGCTACCAACAGTATAATATGCATAAAAAAGGCTCAAATTGTTTTTACCCCGCCAAATTACTGATTTACCCCGCCAAATTAATTTCTTACCCCGCCAAATTATTCATTTACCCCACCAAATTTGAATTTTGAGCAAAATACTCATTAACCCCGCAAATTTCTGATTTACCCTGCCAAATTATTCATTTACCCCACCAAATTCAAATTTTTAGTCAAAATTGCAGTAAATTTCGCGGGAATTCGAATATTATAGTCAAAAATAACTTAGATCGCCCAGAAACCCAACCCGGAATGGCCAGAAGCCCCTGAAAGTTGGTTTCTGGGGGTTTACTAAAGGGAGTAAACTTTTTGCGAAAATTCAATTGAGCGGATCAGATTTCGGGTCCGATAGGCTTAATAACCGTACTCAACCATCTAAACCACCCTAAGCACTGATTTAGGGATTTAGGTACTGGTTTGGATGGTTCAGGCCGAATTTTGAGCGATTAAGCCTATCGGACCCGAAATCTGATCCGCTCAATCGTTTTTGCAAAAAGTTTACCCCCCCTTTAGTAAACCCCCAAAAAACCAACTTTCAGGGGCTTCTGGCCACTCGGGGGTGGGATTTTGAGCGATCCAAGTCATTTTTTGACTATAAAATCTGAATTCCCGCAAATTTACTGCAGTATTTCACCGAAAATTCAAATTTGGCGGGGTAAATAAATAATTTGGGGGGGTAAATGAATAATTTGGCGGGGTAAATCAGTATTTGGTGCAGGAGGGAGTAAACGAGTATTTTGCTCAAAATTCAAATTTGGCGGGGTAAAAAAAATAATTTGGCGGGGTAAATCAGTAATTTGGCGGGTGAAATTAGTTGCAGCCCATAAAAATACCCCATACAAGTTGGATATTCAAAATCCTCATAAAACTAGATAGACTCAAAAGTGGGATAAAAACCATGATACGGTATCATGTTTTTCGGCAACTTTGGGTACCCCGTTCTCGCAATTTCACAAAAGACCTGGAGATATCAGCAGCACTTTATTATATAAAACTTCGGGGTGCTCTACAAGAATCTTCAAAAAAAAATCTGTCAATGAAGTCTTTGAAAAAAAAAAACACTTCTGAAGGTTCCCTGGTTAGCCTACATATTGTTGAATTTTTTATTTATTTCAAATTTTTTTGCGCAATATTAAAGGGGAGGGGAGTGCAAATCATAATGCGAATATTTTGAACACTCAAGTTTCGATTACCAGTGGGGGCATAATTAACTTTTACTCTGCATTTCCGTAAGTTTACTGACTTCTAGGACTGAAAGCTATCGAGGAATAGATTGCGATCGTTTCTAGCACTAATTATGGTCACTTACTGCCTCAATTTTGCGATTTCAAGCAAATAATATCAAAATGAACGGAAATCAGCCAAAATGATGCTCACTTAGCTTTATATTGGCTGAACCTTTGCCATTTTGTTTTTTATCCACCCGTTTAGTAACTTCTAGAGTCACAATTTTATGAGGAATTAGCTAAGAAACTTTTCACACAAAAATCTGTGCAGAAAAACTTAGGTAGCTACTGAAGGTTCGACCAGGAAAGACATGAGTACTTTTGACGGGTAGGATTTGGTATTATTTCCGAACTGACATTTTTTGAAATTTATTTACATGCTTTTGTAGAACCGTACGCTGGAAATGACGGCTGGGAAGCAGAGCTACGTTTTGAGTATAAGATTTTAAAGGATCATGTAAATTAATGTTCAAAAAAACGTCACTTCCAAAATAATACCAAAAAAATTCTGTGATAGTCCAAGGTAGAATGGCATGGAAGTGGACATGGTTGTATGTTTATTAATCCTAGTTTTAACTTTGTACTAACTTTTTTTTATTTGATAGCTTAAATGAAAGCCTAGAATCTTGGCTACATTTTCGTATATGAAACAAGTGACTTGTACAAAAAAGTCGGAAAATATAAATTAAACCAGTCACAGAAAATACCAATCCCCACCCCCAGACGAACGATTTTCGTAAATTTAGCAGGTCTTAGCATGTAAATCAGCTCCAGAAATTTCGAAATCGTGATCTGATGATTTGTTGGATAGCCAAGAGTGTGAGGATCATTTTGACTACAAACTTGTAAATTAAAGAAGATAAAAAAAGGGTGTGCACCCAGTGGATTTGAACCGAGAGTCCAAAATATTCGCATTATGATTTGCACCCCCCCCCCCCCTTTAAAAGTATGCCCAAAACGGCTTGTCAGTCTGACATAATTTATGGACGTACCCTTAGTGTAGTACACGTATTTAATGCTGATTATTTTACCCTAGTGCATGTACTATATTTCCACTATCCCTTGCAATGTGGAGTGTGCTGGTCTTGGCCGCGAAGCGGCCACCTCTAAGCCAAAAACAACAACATGAAAGTTGATTAGGGCCATTGAGGATGGACCTGGATCACTGAGGGTATATCGGGCCGTTTAAGTTGGACTCGAATAATTCAAAGTAGATCCTAACTAGTGAAAATGCATTAACACCACGGGAAATGAATCAGCTGGGAATGGGCCTGAAATGGACAATCTCGTGTCGCCCAATCTCGTTTTTGCCAGATCCCTCCTAGGCTCGATCATCTACTTGAAAGTGGATACTCGTTTGGAAAAGGAACCAGGTACAGTAGCGGAAAAAAGTGATGACTCAAGCATAAGTTTTGCGTATTTTGCTTCATATCTCCCGACTACATGCATTCTTTGATTTAACATATACAAGCAAGAATGATCGCTGGAATCTCAGCTACATTTTGAGTACAAATACGTATATGTATGATAAGGAATCAGAAACCTTTTTAATGTTTTTTCAAAATGCACTCAAATTTTGAGGCGGGAAAAAAGTGATGACTCAATCCTTTTCTATTGATGTTTTTCGTCATTTTATGTCAATGGCCAATTAAATGTTTATTCGTAAGCCCTGTTCTCAGCTACAATTTGGAATGTCAAACTACTTTTATAATTATTCTAGGAAAAGTTATGACCATCAAAGATAAAAATTTCTAGTCAAAATAAAGGAAAATCCAGGAAAATGACTGTTTGACACATAAATAATAGCTTTTCTCAAAAAAATATTGATGAAAAAGATAACATTCAATGCACCATTCGAAAGCTCTTTATTTCTCTACACAATGAAATGTTGACTGCTTTTTTTAGAAAAATACAGCGCTGAAACAGACGGTTGAATTTCGACAAAAAAAAACCCCTGTTTTTGCCTTATTTTTTAGCCTTTTTTGTCTTGTCGAAATTCAACCGTCCGTTTCTCAGCGCTGTATTTTTCTAAAAAAAAGCAGTCAACATTTCATTGTGTAGAGAAATAAAAGAGCTTTCGAATGGTGCATTGAATGTTATCTTTTCATCAACATTTTTTGATAAAAGCTATTATTTATGTGTCTAACAGTCATTTTCCTTGGATTTTCCTTTATTTTGACTAGAAATCAACGCTTTTATCTTGATGGTCATAACTTTTCCTAGAATAATTATAAAAGTAAGTTTGACATTCCAAATTGTAGCTGAGAAACAGGGCTTACGAATAAACATTTAAAAATTGGCCATTGACATAAAATGACGATATTTTGTTACCTCGATTTCTGACCCTCATTCTCCTAATGCCTATCATGTAGAGGAGGTTGTTTCAAGTGGGTTTTACGGTTACGTGTCGGAAAAAGTCAAATTTTCAGGGGTCACTGCTGGCTGGTAAGGACAGACCGGCAAAATTCACTCTTTTTGTTTTGTTTATTTTACAAAAAATTTCAATATATTTAACAATGTAGGACTCGCCCGAACGTTAACACCCAGCTTTTGTCCTAACCAGAATGAGTGCTCATAGAGAACATAATATGGGACAATTAACCAGTATTATATTTGAATTCAAAACTAGCTTTGTTTAACCAGAATTAACTGCACCAGAGCAGTCTTGACAGGACTGGATCATATTTATTTCTGGTTTAGTTGATGTCAAGCTGCTCAAGTTCTTCCTCCAGTAAGGTTTTCTTCGTAACGTCCGTCGTGACTTAAGCCTGACCAGTCATAGTCATGACAAAAACCAGTTTCCATACCAGCTCTAATCCAGTAACATACAGGAAGCTATTCAGCTATTGCTCTCTAGTGACATTAATCCTGAGCAGATTTCAAAGCTCATGAGTAGGCCAAGCCGACTCATAAGCGACCAGGGTTATCACTTGAATAAGTCGATGATCTTGACGAGCCAGACTTCTCCACCAGTATTAAATTCGGCATTAAAGCCGATACCAGTTTCAAGGCTCGCCGTACCAGAACGTCCATCGCCTCAAGCTCGCGCTCCCGCTGTGCCGGTGA
>SADC01001018.1:0-37889 GCA_004194705.1 Ditylenchus dipsaci
AGGAACTCACTCCACTCTAGAACTCTGGCTTTGTCACAGTGCTCAGTAGGCGGTCGAAATCGGCCAGACTGTATGATTCACTCTCCTCAATAAGATTTGGTGTGGGAACCGAGTCACTAGAGAAGGAAAAGTCTAGTACAAGGACAATTAATAAATAGAATAATACCGAATTGGCTTAGATGCTGCAATCAACTGCAATCGTTGGCTATTAGGGACGCTTCAGATTCTTCTCTTAGATTTGCTGTGGAGACTGAGTCACTAGAAAACATTAAGACGGCGTGTAAAATATTCACGAATAAGCAATAGAATATACCAAATTGCCTGAGCTGATGTACTAAACTGCAAATCATTGGCTGTATGAAACGCTTCAGATTCTTCCTTTGGATTGGCTGTGGAAACTGAGTCACTAAAAAAAACGGATAAGTGCAATCATTAACAAATTACCAATAAATCATACCGAATCGCCGTAGCTGCTGTACTAGACCGGATTTTTTCGAATGACTGAGACGAGTCTTCTTTGTCAGATTGAAGTCGAACATAAGAGCTTGCCTTGAAGATGGGTATCTGAAAAACAAAAAAAGCTCGATACGGGAGTTCTGAATAGCAAAATCGCTATCTTGGTATTAACAAACGGCGAGCACTCAGTTGCGGATTTTTTTTGCGGATTCCACATATGCGGATCGAACTTATTCGGATTTTACACATGCGGATTCCTGGTTCTTCCGGATTATCACTTGCGGATTCCACATTTGCGGATTTTTATATACGGATTTTTTGCGGATTTTACACTTGCGGATTCTGCTTTTGCGGATTTTAACTTGCGGATTTTTTATCATGCATTTGCGGATTTTGATTTGCTAATTTTGTGCGGGTTATACATTCGTGGTTTTGTACATCATTGGATACCACATTCGTAAATTCGTACAAAGAGGATTTTGATTTCTTTATTTTACATTTTAAAAATCCTGCATTTCAAAGTATGTTTTTTACTCTTTCGTTTATGTAAAAAAGGGCAAAAAATAGCCTCTTTTGCAAAAAACTACCCTGCTTTAGCAAAATAGTGCCCTCTTCTGTGCGAATTCTGTTCAACAAACGACAAAAGTCACGGGACACGATTTATCCCGTGTTCTGTGGGTGTCTGCGTGAGTTTTACAAAAAGGGAAACTTTTCCGCCGAAAAGGAGAATCTCCCTGAAAAATTTGGTTAAGCCTGCAGAGTTTTAGAATCACGCTGTAAATCACACGTTTAATTTAATTTTCAGAGCCATAGAGTTCATCAAAAAAGAAGAGCTTGTTGCCGAAACGAAGCTTAGAGAATACGAACTAGATCTAACTGTTGGATTATTAGTGCTCCCCGTTCTGTTTAATCCTAATCAACAGATCGGGCTATTTGAGAATTAATAGCAATATACGATGCGCTCCAAACACCCACAGATGAGTCAACCTTACAGCATCCAAAAGCCCTGCCATTTCGCCTCATGAAAAATGGTTTTGACAATTGGGACGATTAGAATATCACACTGTAATTTTATCGCTATTATTAATAACTTGTCTAAAAAAGAAGTACTTAAACTGATAACTTTAGGAAACAATTATTTTTTGTTTTCTTTGTGTATTTTTACTACCTGATTTACATACCTTATACTACCTGAGTTGTGTGTGAATCTGCACTAATGGGTCGATGTCATTACAGTCGAGTCTAAATAGAGTGACAGACCCCAAAAGCTCGTTCCCGCCTTGGGTTCGACACTTTTTTCCTTGATTTTTGAAATATTCTGCCAACCCTGATTCGTCAGTCTGATCGCGGTTTTTAGATCGATGGTTACCGTATTTTCTCTAATTATAGTCCCGTCTCTAATTATAGACCCCCTCAACTTTGAGGGTCTGTATCTCAGCGCAGAGTGAAAATTTCGCAAATATCTTTTTTGTGTTTTCTTAGCTCCCACGAGCTCTGCTGATTCCACTTTTTAGATTTTGGTTGAGCACCCGAAAATCTCGAGATCGACATCAAATTTTTCCGATTTTCAGGAGGTTGAAAAATTATAGACCCGGGTCTATAATTAGAGAAAATACGGTAGTACTTTTGGTGAATGCAATCTGCCACTATTATTAATGACATAGACTCATTAGTGATGTAGACCTAATAAACATAAAATTTGTACAGAAAGAGTTGACAAATAATAAACCGCCTGTTCTTATTGCTTGTGTAAAACTCGGAAATCAATATCCGGAAAGGTAGAATCCGCAAGTGAAATTCCGCAAATGTAGAATGCGCAAGTGTAGAGTTCGCGATTAAAAATCCGCAAAAGTGGAATCCGCAAGTGATAATCTGGAAGAACAAGTCGGCAAGTATGGAATCCGCGAGTGAACTCTCACTAAATTCATCGACACCGAGTTCGTCGACTTTTCATATTTTAAATAAATCTTTTTTGTCTTGTGAAAAACTCTATTTATTTAATAGGTTTTTTATAATCCACCCCCAATCCTGATGGATAATCCGTACACCAACCAAACCAAGTGGTCGTCCACTTGGCGCAATTTTTTTACTTTTTCGGGTTCCAAAATCTGTTTTCTCGACTAACTCGGGCATGCTGAAGATGGTTTGATAGTGGTGAAGTGCCGTTTTGCAGGGTATCTTTTAAGTATTGGTAAAATCGAGTTCCGGTTAAATCAATTACATCCCAATACTCAAAAATACCATACAAACGGGGCCGCAATTTGAAGGGGGGAAGAGGGTGGGGGTCGTAGGCATAGTTGCACGAGCGCCGGCGCCCCTCGGCGCCGGCGCCGAAAATTTTGTTTAGTCGGCGCCGGCGCCGATTTTCTTAAAAAATTGGATTTTCGCTTTTTTCACATATGAATTTGAAAAATTAAAAGTTTTTCTATAAGAATTTTTATTACTTTTTCAACAGAACAATATGTTCAACGAGACAAAAATATGTCCATTAATTAGGTCATTGTCAAATATGTTTAGTGATTTTAATCATTTTACCGGTTTTACATTTTTTCGGCGCCGGCGCCGGTTCGGCGCCGCACAAATTTCAGCCTGAAGAGGGCGCCGGCGCTGGCGCCGGCGCCGAAAAAATTTTGAAAAAAAACTCGGCGCCCGGCGCCGACTTTTTCGGCCGTGAAACTATGGCCGTAGGGGTAATAACCCCTCCCCCTCCCTTTGGATATACGTTACTCCCCCCTTGACCGTGAAAATTAGCCAAATTATCACCCCTCCCCCACCCCCCCCCCCCCTTGAGAAAGTTCAAGTTGCGGCCCTGCATACAAAACGATAATTTACTTCTACAGTCGACGCTCCCAATAACATACACCCCAAAAGTTCGTTCCCGCCTAGGGTCCGACACTTTTTTTAGCCTCATTTTTCAAAAAAATTTCCATTTCTGTTTGATAGTCTGGTCGCAAATATCGCAAGGATTCCGATTTTGCCGATCATTTTTGTAGAAAACAATGATTTTGACATTTATAAAGCAAAAACTCCCATTAACATACACTGAAATCCAAAACAGGTTAATGTTAATGGGAGTTTTTGCTTTTTAAATGTCAAAATCATTGTTTTCTGCAAAAATGATCGGCAAAATCGGAATTCTTGCGATATTTGCGACCAGACTGTCAAAACAGAAATGAAAAAAATTTTGAAAAATGAGGCTAAAAAAAGTGTCGGACCCTAGGCGGGAACGAACTTTTGGGGTGTATGTTGTTGGGAGCGTCGACTGTATGAAAGCATCTTCAGCGTGTCCGAATTACTCTAGAAAACAAGTTTTGGAACATGAAAAACGTGAGAAAAAAAATTTATTCAAGTGGACGACCACTCGATTTTGTTGTTCCCAGGTAGTGGAACTCAGGTAGTGTAGTGGTACCCAGGTAGCAATATTTTCGTGTTGTGAAGGACTACCATCATTTCAAATGTTTTTCTATGATCCAACCACAGTTCTACTGGAGAATCCATGCACCAACTAAACCTAGTGGTCGTCCACTAAAATTGAAAAAATCTTTTATGTTCCAAAACGTGTTTTCTGAACTGATTGGGGCACGTTGAAGACGGTTTGATAAAAGTAAAATATCGTTTTGTATGGGACTTTTGAGTATTGGGAGATAATTGATTTTACCAAAACTCGATTTTACCAAAACTCAAAAAATACCTCAACCCGATCCGGCGCTGCTGGCCATGTGTGGCTTTTTAAGACTCGGTGTTGATGACCACCATCGTAATCAACGCATTAGTGGTTGCCTAGTGAAAGTTAGTGGTTTCTTGATGAAGGATTTTGCTAAATATTTTATATGTTGGCTAATGGCATCCATGATGGAGAACTTATGGTTGTTTGAAAGCCCTGAGTGTCCTATGAAACATGTGTTTTTCTTATCTAGATTGCTGCAAAAATTTAATTGCAAAGATGTGGATATAAAATAAACTATTTTTCGCTTGAATATGACCAATGTTTCGATATGTTTCGATTTGGATAATCATTTTTTATGGCGCGAATTTACTTTATTGTGGCACAAACACACTTTTCTATAGCGAAAATATTGTTTGACGCAAATAAACTTTTTGGTGTAAATCTCGGTTTGCCTGAGGACAAACTTTCGGGCGTGAGGATGAGTGAGGATGAGAATGACGTGAGCTCATGAAATATGAGGTTGCGTGAGAATTTCAAAAACGTCTCCTCACGTGAGGTGAGCTCACGTGAGAATCGGTCCTCATGAGGATGAGCTCACGATGTTGTGAGCTCATGCAAACCGTGGTGTAAATACACTTTTATACACTAGGTAAATACACTAGTAAATACACTAGGTGGCACACTTTTTATTGGTGCAAAAAAACATTGGCGCCAAAGCCATGGCTTAAATAAACTTTTTTGGCGCGAATACACTTCTTTGTGGTGCAAATTTACTTTGGATAAATCTTTTTTTGCCACCTTTTGGCTTTTTTCTGCCACCTTTTTTGAGTTTTGGTCAAAAAAGCTTTTTTTTCTGCCACCTTTTACTTTTTTATATAACATTATGTCATAATTTAATTGATCGGTTAGAAAATTCAGATTCAGAATGCTACATAAGAGCAAAAAGGTAGCAGAAAAAGCTAGAAGGTGGCAGAAAAAATCAAAAGGTGGCAGAAAAAAGCCAAAAGGTGGCAGAAAAAAGCCAAAAGGTGGTAGAAAAAAGCTTTTTTGACCAAAACTCGAAAAAGGTGGCAGAAAAAAGCCAAAAGGTGGCAGAAAAAAGCCAAAAGGTGGTAGAAAAAAGCTTTTTTGACCAAAACTCGAAAAAGGTGGCAGAAAAAAGACAAAAGGTGGCAGAAAAAAGCTTCGTCCATTTACTTTTTTAGGCACAAATTTACTTTTTATTGGCGTAAATTTACTTTTTCTTGGTGCAAATTTACTTTTTTTTCTAACTGAATTGCACATGTTATTTAAACAGAAACGAGTTACCGTATTTTCTGTAGTAAGTCCCCGGGGGAGTTATTTTTCAACCCTTAAAAAATCGGAAAAAAATATTTCGATTTTGAGATTTTCGGATGCCCGACCGATATCTAAAAAGTGGAATCAACTAAGATCGTGGTGATTTAGAAAACGCAAAAAACAGATTTACAAAAAATTTTCCTTACATGTGTTAGGCTGAGATATGGGGTCGAGATAGGGGGAGTTATTAGAGAGGGGGGACTTAATAGAGAAAATACGGTATGCATAGGGTTGGGTGATGGCCGTTAACCCTAGGACGCGCACTTAAAAAATGTCACCCCTGGGCACTTAGGGTCCAACGAGCCCTTTATAAATAAATTTTCTTTTAAAGGGGCATGCCCGTGCGTTTCAGAAAGTTAAGGCGGGGGGACCAGCAATTTTTTGAATCGTTCCATTTTTCGGGCCCTAATGGAGTTTACGTGTCCAAAATATGCCTTGGTCCCCCTGTTGTTTTTTTTTTGTAAAAACAGCTTGGTCCCCCTGTTGTTTTTAAGGTGATAATATTAAAGGTGATCATGTTAACCATAATCAACCTGATCAGTGATCACCATAGTCACAGTGTTACAGTAACCTTAATGAACAGGGGGACCAAGCTGTTTTTCACAAAAAAACAACAGGGGGGACCAAGGCAAATTTTGGACACGTAAACTCCACTAGCGCCCATTTTTCAATCGTTTTGCGTCAAATCTGATATTGATGACCTTACGGTACTTTCAAAAATCAGGCAGAAAACTTAAAAAATCTGAATGCGTATGCATGTAAAACTTGATCGAGAAAGAAAAAAGTGCTGGTCCCCGCCTTTTCTCCGTGTCGGGCACGGGCATGCCCCTTTAAAATGTAATGGGTTACGGAATTTATTGATTTGTTGTGTGATTCATGCTATTACAGTCTACTCCCGATTTGGTGTACACCCGATTTAGTGTACACCTGGATTCAGTCATTTTGGCCAGCGGTCAATTAAAATGACTAGAATGGACACTCGATATAGTGTACACCCGATGCAGTATACACCTGGAGCCGGTCCGCAGGGTGCACACTAAATCGAGAGTCGACTGTAATGTGTTCTTCTTTCTTCTTTCTTCTTCTTTTTTACAGTTTTATTCATTTCATCATTCTTTTTTGCTTACAAAACACTTTTATTTGTTTACAAATTCGCCTACAAATAGATGATTTGAGCTATTTGGAAGTGGACTCCAATGATGATGCCTCTGGCGATGAATTGGGATTCCATAGTTCTGATAGTGATTTGAATGGGGATGATTGGTGCGCTGATTACCCCAATTGGGAGCAAAGTAATCTCCACAAACGCCGCAGCTTCCTGAAAGAACTTGGGAGCAACTCATCAGTGGGCAATTGGAAGCCAGGCTGGAACACCCTCATGCCATTCAAAAGGGTGTCAAATCAGCGATTAAAACACTTGGCTTACTTCCAAATGACCAACCTGGACCAAGTGATCAGTTTCAGAAAGAAATGAAGTCTGAGATAAATAAGCGATGTTATTGTGTCCTTATGACCACAGCAAAACTCTGACTGTATGCAGTGGATACTTGAAAAATGTTTGTACGCAGCACTTTTATGTAATTTGTGACAGCTGCTTGCCGAAATAAGATTTTTTATTATAGCTCCAGCAACTTCATCCTACTTTCGCAACAAAGCTGAAACCCATACATTTATAATTTATCTAATTGTTAAAGTAGGCCCAATGGGCCCTAAGTGCCCAGGAGCTGTCACCAACATTCAATTGGTTATATCTCAGTCATTTTACAGCATGTTAACTTAGCCAATAGAACGTTTTGAAGCTGAGATTGAGTACTTCCTAGATCCGAAAGGGAATTTTTTTTAACCATTTTAATAGCTCTAACAAAAGCACTAAAAATTATTAGGGCCCATTGGACCCTAAGTGCCCGTTCAAGTTGAAACCCAGATAAAGGATGAGAACCATAATCGCATAAGTCACACATATCACAAATCAGGCTCAATTCTTAAGTTTCATTCCGAGAAACAGGCATTTGATAAATTTGAATAAGATGACCAGTTTTAAATCAATTTCTAAATGGCTGCTAGTGAATGAATGGTGGTATATACTAGGGTTCGCATAAGCAAAGTTTTGGGCATAACTTAAAGGGCCATTGCCGTCCCCGACAACGAGAATTTCAAGTGTTTGAATTGGCGCGGGACAGTTCTCTTTCGTCTTTCATTTTACTCTTTTGAGTCATTCGAATCAAGTCAAAAGAGTACAGTGCGAGACGAAAGAGAACTGTCCCGCGCGAATTCAAACATTTGAAATTCTCGTTGTCGGGACGGCAATGGCCCTTTAAGCCAGTGCAAATTAAGACAAAATCAAACGTTTTTGTCAAAATGTGCATCTTATTGGTCTTTTTGCGGGTATCTAAGTGGTCAGTTACTTTATTAAAAACGTGTTTTTGAAGCAGGGGACCCTCGAAGGGTTCGTACTCATTTGGGCGAAACTCATTTGGGCGCCCTCATTTGGGCGCCCTCATTTGGGCGAAACTCATTTGGGCGCCCTCGTTTGGGCGCCCTCGTTTGGGCGCCCTCATTTGGGCGCCAATATTTTATATTGGTTTTTAAATGTCTCAGATAGTCTGAAAAGGATAACCAACAGTAGTTTTGCTGGATATCCCATGTACCGACAAAAGCAAGTGGTGATCCACTTGGATAAAAAAAAAATTTTTTTTACTTTTTCACTTTCCGAAACCTGTTTCCTGGACTAATTCGGGCACGCTGAAGACGGTTTGATAGTGGTCAAATGCCATTTTCTCGAAAATTTATTGAGTTTTGATAAAATCGAGTTTTCGGTAAAATCAATTATTTTCCAAAACTCAAAAAATATTCAAGAAAATGGCCTTTTACACTATCAACCGTCTTTAGCATGCCCGAATCACTCCAGAAAACAAGATTCGGAACATGAAAAACGAAAAAATTTTTCGATCCAGGTGGACAACCACTTGGTTTTTTTGTGCCCAGATAGTCATACTCAGGTTGGGGAACTCAGGTAGTGTAGCAGTACCCGGACAGTGATATTTTTGTCTTGTGGAGAAATTTTAAAATTATAATGTTTTGCTAGTCCGAGTTCACTAACTTGGGGACACAAAATGTTGTGAGGAATGAGTGGGCTTAAAGAGTGGGCAGAAATGGTGGTGGTACCCAGGTTTTCAGGTGGCAACACCAAATGAAAATGTTATGGAACTACCAAACATGTTTAGCACTTGATTTCGGATAGGATAAAATGGATTTTGATCGATTTTCACTAAATGTAAAATTTCAGGATTATGGAGCTGGATACCCTTTACATGTGGGTACGCGATGGTTTCCCTACTATCCCTGGGTTAACATATCCTTTTCAGACTATCTGAGACATTTAAAACCCAATATAAAATATTGGCGCCCAAATGAGGGCGCCCAAATGAGGGCGCCCAAACGAGGGCGCCCAAATGAGTTTCGCCCAAATGAGGGCGCCCAAATGAGGGCGCCCAAATGAGTTTCGCCCAAATGAGTGTACGCCTCGAAGTAAACAAGTGCCCAAGAACAGCAGATCGAAGTAACAGAAACACAAATTTACGAACAGATTCAAACTAATGATGAGTTTGATTAATTCGTCTATTTATGACTGACTTATATTGAATTGTTATGTTTTTTCGGCTAAACTCTGCCTTTCCCCCCCCCCCCAGTCAACTGGGCCCTACCCCACCAGTCAACTTGGCCCTACCTTCACCAGACGGTTTACTTTGACCTCAAAAGAGACAAAAACAAAATCATATAACACAGCATAGAAAAAACATGACATAACGTGGAACGACAGAGAAAACGGCCAAGGTTAAGAACAAGCACCCCACTCGAGTAAAGAACAAGCACCCCAAAATCAGCTTGGTCCCCCCTGTTGATTTTATAAATTTAAAAAAAATCAACAGGGGGGACCAAGCTGTTTTTGGGGTGCTTGTTCTTTACTCGAGTGGGGTGCTTGTTCGTTACCTGTGCCGAGAAAACAAAAGAAGAACACAAAACTTTTGGTGCATACACGTTCCCAAAGATTTTGCTTTAATAATGCCACACGAAACCTAATTAACTGGTGGGGGTAGGGCCAAGTTGACTCGTGGGGTAGGGCCCAGTTGACTGGTGGGGGAAAGGTCCAGGTGATCCTGTTTTTCGCTTAAATATATAGGTACTAGATAGATTGCGCATTTCTGTCCGGACAATTTCACAACCCTAGTTGCCCCTAAAACCTGAATTCTCGCCCCTTTTTTCGTTTTTTTCGGTAATTCATTATTGAAAAAAAGAAAAATAGGCGAGAATTCAGATTTTAGGGCAACATTTTAATTACATCCTAAAGTAAATTTGCGCCCTAAAAAATGATCATCCTTTCGATTTTTGAACAAAAATTAATATGACGAAATTAGGTTACCGTATTTCCTCTAATAGGCACCCCTGCTCCAATAGACGCCCCGCTCTAACAAACGCCCCCCTTAGGTGGACTTCATAAAATAAAAGCCCCTACTCCAATCAACGCCCCCCTCATGGCGAATATATATAGGAAAAATTGCTATTTTTGCTGATATGTGTGTTTTTCTGCGAAACTCTCTGCTACAATCAATATCGTCCGATTTCAGAGAAGCAGTTCGAACTAATGACTGAACGCTCTTCCATTCGGCAGACGGTGGTTATGGCCTAAAAACGACAAAAAACAGGACGAAGGGACGGATATTTGGTGTTTGAAAACGACGGTTTCGAATAATGTTCACCCCAAATATTCTATCGTTTGATTGATTGTGGTCTTGTTGCTATGAAATTCGGATAAATTTCAGGCTCTAAGGCACAATGGGCACCATTTTCTTCCTTTCGATGCCTTGTTTATTCTCGAATAAAATTTTGGAAAAGTTATTACAGCAAATCGGAAAATTATATGAGTGATTTTTGGTTACAATTATCCATCATAGATATTTCTTCGTTATGGGGATTAGGGAAAAACAAATAACTAATGACAAAAATTTTAAAAAATAGTGGAAGGGTAAAGGGAAAACATGGCCCCCATGGTACAATGAAGCCAATTTTGTTTGCTTTGACTAGGGTTCGAAAAATAAGCCAAGGGTTTTTGAAAAATAGTCGTCCCCGCTCCGATTAACGCCGCTGCTCTAATAAACGCTCCCCTTAGAAGGACTTTGAAAAATAAACGCCCGGGGCGTCTATCGGAGGAAATACGGTATCTAAGTCTTTTGTGAAATGTTTCTCTTATAGCTGTAACTGTAGTCGCTTCCGTCAACTATAGCCTAAAACGGCAATGACAAAAACGAAAAACAATTTATTAACTCGTTATTTATTCCAGCCCTCAACAAAACATGGCAAAAAAGCAACAACATTTAAAAACATAGCAGATATACACAACGACTAATACGGCGTTATAGTCCTGTGTATTTCAATGAGATCATCTAATATTTGGTATCTGCTGGTGCCCAGTTTTCTTGCTAGATCCATCTTGTCCTGAGTGCTGAGATTAAGATACTGAAAGACCAGGTTTCCATCCACAATGTTTCGGGCTGACGAAATCTGCTGGTTTGAGTTGGAACTGACAGGACGTGCTGACCTAGCCCCCTTAGGATTCAAGCCAGCTGGTTGAGGAACATGCATCGTCATCACTTGCTGAGCATATGCAGTCGGCGGAAGATTTTCTCGGTCAGGGGCCTTACAACACCGAACGAACCATCAAGCGTTGCGAAGATGCAAGTCTGCGTCTCCCTAGCCTGGCCTTCATTTTCCACCAGGCATTCGGACACATGGCCTATAAACAAAACAAGATCAAATATTAAGACAATTCACTTCTTCTTACCACCTTTTATTCTGACGAATGAGTTGATAAGACTGCCCACATTTATGGACGCTCGAATAATTAGACGTTCTCCACCCATTGATTCCTTAGTCTCAGGCAAATAGTTGAAGAGCGTGACATTACCACCCTCATCGCTTAGAATGAAACCAAGATGACTTCCATCCACCAGAAAGTGCGCAGCCATTGGAGTTGGGGCAGACGGCCGAAGATCACGAGATACTAGCGACAAAGCTTTGTATTCTTCCTAAAAATAAGTTCTGAAAATATAAGCATAGAGTCACGAGTACCTGATAACGCAGTAGTGACAAAGACCGATAGAGATCACATGCCACTGCCAAATTGCGGAACCCTACCAGATGATGAACATAGAAATGGAGATCCAGGAATGATACACCATTGAGCTCTCCATCGCGGAACTGCCATATGAAAACCTGCAAAATTTTGAATTATCTCATAAAGTTCCAAGCTAACCTACCTTCTGTCCCATGCCTGTCAGAAGATAACCATTGCAGAACACATACTTGTCACTGGACCTGACAACAATAGCATAAGTGTGGTAATTAGTCAAAAAATCAAATGAAACACCTTTCTGCTCTTTGTCGTACACAGGCTTTAACCTATGTCGACTAGTAGGCATCCCTTCTTCTGGCACCACTTCGATGATCTCACAGAGTATTATGCGACCTCGCACGAAAACTTCTTCACCATAGTTGATTGCTGTTCCAAGCGCCAGGTAGTTCTACAAATTTATCTATAGTATATATCAACAACCGATTAACATAGAAATAAAAGGATGAAGAACGAACGGCTTCAAAATATCCGGGTTCGTTTATTACACTAAATAGTTTGCCTAGATGAATTATCGTCAAAAAATATTCTAGCATCATACAACTGAGATAGACACCTGAGGGCGAATGATCTCGTCGGCATAAATTTAAGTTAAAAATACCAGGAAGCACAATCGAAAATCTACCTTATAGAAGCCTATACATATTCAGAAGTTTTACGTACCTGCATTCCAGAAACCGTACTTTCTGAAGTGAGTAAGGCCTCTTCGCAGCAAGTAACCACTTCGAATTCCTCCATAACTATAGAAGTATTCGGAACAAAGACCAATCTTCGGGCGAGAACAACTAAAAGAAAGCTTTTAGACAGAGACCAAATAAAAGTCCAAACCTGAAGAGTATATCGATCTAGCTCAGGCAAAGCAAAATTTTCATCTCGCTCACAAGTTTCGATTTGTTTGTCTTCATTGAGCAAGGTGCATAACTTGTTATTTGGAGCTCTAACGCTAGTGACCACACCATATAAGTTACATTGAAGCAAGTAGACCACAAATTGAACGGTATTTGGGATGGGAATTTTACGAACTGGATAAGAAACATCGTAGACAACATCAGACTAAAAAATTATCCCCTTTTACTATGCAAAAGGTAAGATGAAAATTACACGAAGCAAAGAAATCCTCATCATGCGATCACTGGATGTAAGATACAGAAATCCATTGGGGCAATTAACATTGTGGAAGCGAGCAAAAGAGCTAAAAAAATTCACACCTAATATTTATTAAGAAAATTATTAATTTTCACCATATTTGACCATCGATTGTTAGGGGATGAAGCCTGGGCTCACCACGCTCCATCAGCATAAGAGATGGATAGCCGCCAGCGATAAAAATCCATTATACTGCAAAAGCGAAATAGTTCAAGTGGACTAATAAATAATTGCTCTATAAATCACTCACCAAGTTTCCGATACGATAAAAAGGATGAACTAAAGGCCGGTGTCTTTCAATATCTCTGGCTGCTTCCACCGGTGCTCTTCCATTCGGACCAAGGAATTTGCTGGTTCTTATAGCCGTGGAACAGTTCAGACGCCGAAAAGCGAATTGCCAAATGTCCTGCAAAAACATCGAAGATTAATATAAGATGGAAATAATGCAGCAACCTTCAATCCCATCGTCATATCCAAACATTTCATAGAAAAACAACTGTATCGTCGATAAGAGCAGATAGAATTGGTCTAGCTTGATTGATTCCCATCCCCACGAGGTCAATTCCATCACAATCTAAAACATAATTTAGTTCCCAGCTAACATAAAGCAAGCAATTTTACTTCTTCCATTTTGACAACCACAGAATTCTCCAAATTCGACTTGATACCATCACCTGCCTGAGTTGCTGACGATGTTCCAGTGGAGAAAAATTGAGGATGGTCTTCATCGTAGGCAGAAGCTGCATCATCGTAGATCACTTCATGAAGCTGATTGAACTTCTTGACCATGTACACCAGCTGAACGTCAGAAATGCTGTAAATGTAGAGATTGCCATTTTCACGAGTTAGGACAAGCCAGTAGGTGGCATGATACAGTTCGGATCTTGAACATCCGTTTCTAGCTTCGATGCTGACTTCTCACCATCTTGATCTGAGTAGACTGCTTTTCTTTTCTGAGCTTTTTTTTCTGGTTTTGGTCCTGTAAACAGCGATAAAACCAAACTTAAATTATCCGGAAAACAAATGCCCTACCTGGCGTTTGCTCGTCCCCATACAGCAGTTCATCGATGTCATCCTTTCTGTCATCCGTTGACTCTTCTTTCTTCACGTAGGGATCTTCAGCAGATATTGATGTCGATAGTTTTTGACAGCACCAGAATAGTAAAGATCTTCAGCGTCGCCATTTCGACCTCCACTGCACAACTGGATGATTCCACTGATGTCTCTGTACACACAAATGGATGTTGCTGGTGTCTTCTCGTGTTTCATCCTTCCAACCAACAACTCCTGAAACAGTTCGCCTTCCAAATAAGTCACATGCTTTTTTGGTTCGATATTACCTGTTTCAACACACGTATGTTGAGTAGGAACTAGCCTGTAGAGAAGAATCCTACCATTCTGAGTTAGAAGGGTGATAAATGGATCATTGATGGATGCTGCGACCACTGGAAAGTTCGACTCGATGTTGACCATCTCCAACTGCTGCCCATTACATACTAGCACAATGCTCATTGCAGCGACCTGACAACATTCAAATTATGCTAGGACTACACTGTTTCAGTGTAAGCTGAAAATAGCTCTAAAGTGCTTTTTTCACCATAATTCGATCTGAAACGTTCGAAAAAATGTTTTCAGGATTGTAAAAGCATTTTTTGAAAAAAAATTTTGAACAAAATTTGAATTTTCGCATTGGTGGACCAAGCTTAAGCAACCTGAAAGGGTACCTAGATGACCAGAAAATGGCTAGTTTTATGGTATTCTACTAGGTTTTGATCACTGTAGCTTGGCAAAAGGTACATTTCACCGGCTGCCACGGTTGTTTATATGCATTTATCGTTTATAGTATTTCTCCGAATCGTGGCTAAGGTAAGTGAGTGCGTACATCTCTAACTCTCAAGCCCCAGGCCCCTTCGGAGGTGAAGAGGGCTTGGTGCTTGTGTTGAGACGCGCACACCCACATAGCTTGGAGTTTCTTCATGCGGTAGGCCCCAGTTAAAGGGCCATTGCCGTCCCCGACAATGAGAATTTCAAGCGTTTGAATTGGCGCGGGAGAGTTCTCTTTCGTCTTTCATTTTACTCTTTTGAGTCATTCGAAGCAAGTCAAAAGAGTACAGTGCGAGACGAAAGAGAACTGTCCGCGCGAATTCAAACATTTGAAATTCTCGTTGTCGGCGATGGCTATGGTCCTTTAACTATGTTCAAATTACATCTTTCATCGCAAAAATGACTAAAAACCACAGAGGGACTAAAGACAACCAATTTTTTTTTTTCAAAAACGCTTCCCCAATCCTAAAAAGATGTTTCTCGAAGGTTTCAGATCGAATTACACTAAAAAAGCACTTTAGACGCATTTTCAGCTTACACCCAAACAGTATAGTTGAGCCCAAATTATAACTATGCCTCCAAAATATATCTCTAACTAACCTGAACAACCACACTTCCATTCGCCATTTCACCGGCTGCCACGGTTGTTTCCGAGGTCAGGAAAAGGGGTTCCTCCAGCTCCACCATGTCATTTTCAAGCTCCAAAACCAGTGTGCTCATTTCTTTGGCAATAATTAAATAGCGATGATGCAAATCTTCAGGCGATGAGGCAATGGAAAACTTGTCGTGCCTACCAACCGACCAGAACTGCACCGCATCTTCAAGACTAACCAAAAGAAGTCTTGCATATTTTCAGGACCCAAGAAAAATAAAAATTTACGCGCTGGTCGTTGTCACCTCAGGCCGAACAGTTCTTTCGAAGAAGCACAATGAAGCATCCTTGCCATGACCGGAAGCTGTTACCTTTAAAATTAGGTAAGAAAAGGAAAATAATATTTTCAAAGTTCAAACCAACCAGGTTAAAAACGGTATCATCATGCCCTTTCCTTTTTAAGTAAGGATTGAAAGCACTGCCCATACATGATTTGATAACTTTGCAAGGACCAAACATTTATAGTGCATCAAGCTGATGAAAGAGGAATTTTTGTTCCACGGCAATACCCTCACTCTGAAATACCAACCTTATAGAAAACCCGACGCTACTCGATTATACCCCTCCAAAAAAGCTACTCGGTTTACCCCTCCCAATAATTTTTAGGGGTACCTAAAACCATACTTTTTAATAAAAAAAAGCTAATATTAGTAATGGCTTGGCCCTGAGCCTAAGCCTAAGGGCCAAAGCCTAAGCCTAAGGGCTAAGCCTAATTCGAAGCCTGAATATTATTGGGAGGGGTAAACCGAGTAGCTGTTTTTGGGAGGGTAAAACCGAGTAGCGCCGAAAACCCATATGATCAGCAATAGGGCTGTTGGTCGATTAATCCAATAACAGCCAGTTTGACCACAAAAATTTTTCCAACAAGCATAAAAAGGCCTCTACTGGAGAACGGGTACCGATTTTTTGTCTTGGTTCCCCCTGATATATTTCCATCTTCTTATTTCTTTCTTTATTATATTTTTCTGTTAGTCTTGTTTTCTTTTCTATGTTTTATCTATGTTTTTTTTATTGAGCCATTGTGCGAACAGAAAAATATCATGAAAAGGAACAAAAAAACACGGAGAAAAATAAACAGGGAGGCCAAGGATAGGTACGTATCCATCGGGAGGGAGCTAATCGGCTTAAATCCGCCCAGAAAACAGTCATGAGAGAAAAAAATTGCTAGTCCTCGCCTTAATTGCAGTGTAACGGGATGGTATGCCCTTTTAACGAAAAAGTGACCAAACAGACCAGACCATCAATAAACTTAAGTAAAAAGCAACCTTTTCCACCACTGAACTTTGTACAGGTGCTTGCACATCATCCGAGTAAAGGAACTGGTCATCGTCATCTTCCAAAAGTTTAGGCTCAGGTTCTTGTTGCACTGTTGTTCCGAAAAAACGACTTCTTGACCGTGACACTTTTTTCCTGAACAGGAGCCTTCGATTCTCTGGAGTATTTTATGAAGACGGAGTCGCCCAATCGCGAACCAACAAAAACATAGCCTGGAGAGCACATGGTTATTGTGCATGGAATTGGAGTTTCTGAATTAATTTTTTAAAGTCGAACAAACCAGTGGCAGAAAAAAATACCATAAACTTTTTGCAACCTAATACTCTTGACAGCATTGGCCTGGTCGGTGTCCAAGGTCAGCACGTAGAAGTCGCCATTCCGCAATCCAAAATACGTTGTTAAAATTTTCCATCTGAGCTACAGAACCATCCAGAGTTATTTTTGAAGTTTCGGCAGTCATTGAGCGGAAATTTGGTGAATTCATCTGCACAGCTATTTAAGGCAAGTCCACATGGAGGCACAGACTGGTTGAGGTAAATGAATTTCATTGGCACCGAACAGGCAGACACTCCAACAGGCAAAGGCACTTGAAGACAGCGATCAACCGTCATTGGAAGTCCACCGAAATTCCAGACAATAGCATGAACCTGTCCTTGACGTTCAAAGACACCCCTAGCACAGCAATTGTATCGTACGAACGGAAGCTCTTAAATAATAAGTAAGCATAAAAAATATTTGAACAATCTCATCCAGATACCTGCCAGCAGTTGTTTTTATTGGCTCATACAGAAAAAGAATAGTTGGTTCGTAATAACCGTCTAGAAAAGTCATATCAAGCACATGGTCAGGCGCTCATCGAAACTTCTGAGAGGCACAGTGTAACTGTGAAGGTGCTGGTCTTTGAGCTGCTGGTGAATGGCACAATACCTGAAATCGTTAAAGTAATTTATCTTCATAATCCATATCCACTACCAAGATGATGCCCATATACTAGGAAGGCAACGCATCTTTGACCAGGATCAACGCACAAATCCGGCGAGAAATTGTCCAGCATGTAGCCATCACGAAGGAAATCGTCTTCTATGGAGTGCAGGGACAAGGTGTTGAGCATCATAGTTTTTGATTAATATTTACAATGGAAAGCTTGGCATCGTCAAACGACATTACCAAAGAATCACAATTTGGATACACTGAAAATAATTAAATTGACATGAAACAGATTGAAATATGCCAATATAAAGCCATGGTGCCCACCAAAACAGTTTTTTTCTGCTTTATCCAACAGAAATGACCATGACTTTCTCATCGACTGAAAAACTTTGCAGTCGGTGTCACCTAGTAGATAAAACTACTGCTGCCCTACACGACCAAGACTAGAAAAAGAGTGGAAGAGTGGCTGGTTAACAAGTGTTTTGCATTGAAGGCACGTTCCGTATAAGCTCTAATAATTGCACCCTCGCTTCTTTGACTAGGATTTCAACACATTTCAACACGTTTTGTAACCGTGTTGATCAGCTGCAAAAAGACACTAACAGCAAAGTTTTTCAATAGGGGGGAAAAATACGACCATTTTTGTTATACGGGGCAAAAAATGTGACTAGGGTCGTAGCTTAATACAGCAAAAAATGGTCAAAAGCCTACATGGAACTCTGGCAACTGCCATTGACCTGACAGGAGCCATCATTGAGAATTGAGCAAGCATTCAAGTTTTGTTGACTGTAACCACTGCTTTTCGCCTCTTCAGCTGGAATGGACGAATAAGATTGACACGATAGAATTTCAAGCATTTGGCCCCCACTGTAACTAGCTGCTTGCCTAAGCCTGTAGAAATCTGCAAGATGAATTTTAGTCAAGCTTCATATATTAGCAGCCCTCACTTTCCATATGCACTTAGATTTACTGCTGTACTGTCGTCCGTTTCATACAACAAAGAATACATGCTTCGATCTGAAATATGTTAAGAATCAGTAAAATTGGATAGGAGAATAAAGGCGCTACCCAGGTTCATAAATTAGAAGTTATAAAAGTACTGTTTCAAAAAAGTCAAGGTTATAAAAAAATGGTTTCGCAAAAAACAGGTTTAAAGAAAGATCGACCCTACTAGCGAATACCCCCCCCCCAACAAATTTTTTTCAAAATCAGGTTTTAACCATTTCTAAGTAATTTTATGCGCTAAAACGATAAAAGTTGTTTTCGACGATTTCTGACTAAAAAGTCGTCTTTTGGAAAAAAATTTTTTGGCCAAAATTCGACTTTTCGTCTTGGGGGACCAAGGTATTCTACCTCGTTTTGTCACTGGAGCTAGGCAAAAAGAGTCTCTTTATGCATTTTATGATCAAGAGTCTGCTCGGAATTATGTCTAAGGTAAGTGCGCGCGCGCATCTCTAACTCTCAAGCCCCCTGCGCCCCCTTCGGGGCGCAGGGGGCTTGGGGGCTTGGAGTTGAGATGCGCACACCCACATACCTCAGACACAAATCACTCGAAAGTGACTCTGGATGCATGAAAAAGCATGCATACCAGAGTTTCTTTATGCGGTAGGCCCCAGCTAACAAAACTATGTTCAAATTCCATCTTTTTAGGACTCTAGGTACCATTTTTTAGGTAGTTTACCTTGGACCCCAAGGCAAAAAGTCGAATTTTGGTCAAAAATTTTTTTTCAAAATCAACTTTTTAGGCCAGAAAATGCCCGAAAACACCTTTTAATCGTTTTCAGCGCATAAGAATTACTTAGAAATGGTTAAAACCTGATTTTGAAAAAAAATTTGTTGGGGGGGGGGGTATTCGCTAGTAGCGCCGAAGATCATATTCGACAATAAACATTTGCAAACAAATGTTTCGCTAAACAAATAGTTTCTTCAAGTCAGAGTTTTCAAAAAACAAATTTTAAATTAAATTCCAGAATCCGAAATTTAGGATTAAGCTGAAAGTAATTTAAAATCAGTTTACCCTATCCAGAATCGTGTCCTGAACATGGTTTGTTAAGACAAAATGCTGTTTTTAACCAGCTGTAATCTTAATACCGTGGGTAGCTACCCCTGCAAGGTGGTCGGCTTTTAATTTTTGTGGGTTATTCTGAATAGGCAAACAATTTTTGCTCTTCATTGAAAGCCGGTGTTTAAAACGATTTGTAACGAGCACAACTTTTTGGCCTGGTACCAATGAGTGCGGATTTTTCATACCTCCTCACTCGGAAATGGACGTGACTTTTTTTTAAATTTTCAAAAATTATTCTGTTGGTGCTATTTTCTAGCTAAGATCCAGGGCTACCAGATAAGTTATTTATTAGCTACATGTGATTCAAAAAATTTGGATAAAAATTTAAAAATGAAAATGAAATCTGGATCCGCACTCGATCCGAGTGCGGCTCCAGAGTGCGGATCCACTCATTTTTAACAAACTTTTTTAACCGAGATCTACTTTATCAATATCTCATCTGGTAGCTCTGAATCTAAGCTACAAGGTGGCAGCAACAGAATATTTTTTTAAATTTAAAAAATTACGAGTGAGGGGTATGAAAAAATCCGCACTCATTAGGTACCAGGCCTTTGAGCAAATTTTTTTACTTTTTCGGGTTCCAAAACCTGTTGTCTGCGTCCTAATGAGTGCGTCTGTAATCAGCTGTAATTCGGAACCCAAAAACGTAAAAAAATTTGATCCCAGTGGACGACCACTTGTTTAGTTATTGCGTGGATTATTCAGTAAAACTGAGGTTAAATTATAGAAATAGGGTATCGAGATTCTCTTGGGGATTTTATCTTATTTCAGGCCATTTAGGTGGATATCCACTTGATCAGCTGGTGCCCACTCCAGATTTTGGGGCCCAGATAGGTAAAATTATAATTTTGGTTTATATAAACAGGTTTCGCCAGGCAATTTTACAATGAAAAAAAGCGGTTAGTTTTCGAATTTGGCTAATTTTTATTGGAAGCCAGGTGGATATCCACCTAGCCGAGGGATAAATTACCCAGGTTTTTGGCTCCACTTAGGGCAAAACTCAATTGCGATACAAACAAGCAGAACTCCTTACACGATTTTAAGTCACAAAAAGGGTTTGTTATGAATTTGAACTGAATTTTTGATTTTTCAGGCCATCCAGGTGGATCCAGCAAACCCAATTCTATTCCCAAACGATCAGGGGACCGAATGACGAGGGACCAAATAATTGGGGACCGAAAGACCTACTGCCTAGACAGGCTCTTGCTGGCACACTAATTACCGATGCACTCATTGCGACCCACTAATTACACATACAGTCAACTCCCGAATTAGTGTACACCCTGGGGACCGGCTCCAGGTGTACACTGAATCGAGGGTTCATTGTAGTCATTTTTCTTAACCGCCGGCCAAAATGATTGAAACCAGGTGTGCACTAAATCGGAAGTGGACTGTAACCCTAATACCATCAATGGCTATCTAAAATTATAAACCGTCACAAAAATAACAAGAAATCGATATTTTAGAAGGTCAGTAATTCTTCTGATGCACTTTCTTTGTCAAATGTGTGTTTCTAAAATGTATATTGCTTAAACACATTCTTTTCAGAAACGGTCTTTCTTTAAACCTGTTTTTGGCGAAACCATTTTTTATAAACTTTGACTTTTTGAAACAGTACTTTTTTATAACTTCTAATTTAGGAACCTGGTAGCGCCGAAATAAAAATGATCAAGATAACGATTTATTGATAATGTAGTAAACTGTCTTCTCTCCGTATTGACCCGGACATAGTGGCCACCTTGGCTCTAGGTAAATTCACCCGCAGTAAATTCACTCGCGGTAAATTCACTCGCAAAAATTTTCAAACTAATCTTTTTTGTCTTGTAAAAACTCTTATAATTTAATTTTTTTTCTATAATTCAGCCTCAGTTCTACTGGATAGTATAATTCAAAAGACCATGCATCAACCAAGGCAAGTGGTCGTCCATTTGGTGTGAAATTATCTTTTATGTTTTCGGGTACAAAAACCTGTTTTTTTGCACTAATTTGAACATTCTTTAGAATGTATCATAGTAGTAAAATGCCACTTGGTAGGCTATTTTTTGATTGTTGGTAAAAGCGCTCAGATGATAGTTTTTTTTACTAGCATCTATAGATTATTTAAATTATTGCATCTGAAATATTTTTGAAGCAAAAACATAATAGGAAAAAATTGAGTCAGTTGGACATTCAGATTACCATTTGTACTTGAATATGGATTGAGTGGATGAAAACAGTTAAATTTTTCTTCACATTATCTGCCTGGGTATCCATTCACCAGAGGTATCGATTAGTCTCCAGGTATCTCTAGATACATAAACCACCTGAGCATTGGGTAATTGATTACTTGGGTATAACTACCTAGGCACTAACATACAAGTACCGATACCTAGGCAATGTTTTTGTACTATCACTTGAGTATCTTCACCTGCACAATAACCTCAGTGCCCTCTAATACCCTACGCGGTATGAAACTACTCCAGATCTGGGATTCCTGTAACTCAAACCGTTGTTTCAGCATTATAAAACCGTTTTCAGGACACAATTTTGCATAAGGTATATTAAGTTCTAATTACTTTCAGCTAAATCCGAAGTTTTGGATTCTGGAGGTAGACTCATATAGGTGAGGTACCAGGTGGTTTTCCTACCCAACCTGAAGCTTACTGGCCGACTTATGACTGTTCTTCAAGGAAATATGGTGTCTGCTACCAGCAGGATTCGAACCTGGAGCCTCAATTTTTTGCGGGTGAATTTACCAGCAGGTGAATTTACGGAGGGTGAAATTCACCGCCACCGGCCGCCTTGACCGGTCCTTAGGATAGTTTCTATGGAGAGAGTCGAGTGCATGCCAGATTGAAAGGCCCAATATACTACCTTAAGTGCACCCTCAAAATTTGACAAGTCTGCACTGGTTTACGATTCGAACATATTACGCAACATTTATGACTAATATAGTCCAGCCCATTCTGAACTGAATATTTAACGGAATTTGTCTTTAACAGTTCTGTGTACAGGGTGTCCCAAGAATTTTTAAATTCTGTAAACGCAGATCGACTCAGCTCGCTCTAGCATTTTTTGGTGTATAATAGGAAAAACACGATTTTCGCTTGGTACCCCTGTGGTTTGATGGCTACCATCCAGCGGCCATCAACAGACCGGGACGGGAATCACAGGGGTACCAAACCAAAATCGTGTTTTTCATATTATACACCAAAGAAATTGCTAGAGCGAGCTGAATTGATCTGCGTTTACAGAACTCCAAAAATCGATGTGAGAGAAAAAATATGACCGTTCGAAGTGTTTCAAAATTCTTGGGACACACTGTATTACTCGGCCTTCGACCAGGGACCGCATTAGAAAGGGCAACTGCTGACCAAAAAACCGCAAAAAAGGGCCTCTGACGTGAGGATCAGCAGTGAACGACCTGCGACGGCTCTAGTCAATTCGTCCCCGGTCAATTCGTCCCCGGTCAATTCGTCCCGGTCAATTCGTCACAGGTCAATTCGTCCACAGGTCAATTCGTCCACAGGTCAATTCGTCCACAGGTCAATTCGTCCACAGGTCAATTCGTCACAAAACTATTTTCAAATTAATATTTTTGTCTTGTGAAGAACCTCTGTTATTTTAATGAACAGGAGCAGAGTTTCCATCAAAATTTTGACTTTCTATATTTTCTACCTGCCTGCCTTCGGCAGGCGACCTAATTCAATAGGAAGCCCCTTTGGGGTACATGGTCCGGATAAGAGCTGACCCTTTGGGGTACATGGTACGGGATAAGGTTAAATTTCCTAGATATATTTCTTGATATATAAAACCTATATATAAAACCGCGCCATAACACCGCCGGCCATAACAACGCCGGCATAACACCGCCGGACAAAACATCGCCAGCCATAACACCGCCGAGACCGAAATATCGCCAAATTAAATTAGCAATCAAGAAAGCCCAATCCTGTTTGATGGGACCAAAACTGCGCTTTCACCCAGCCAAACCCAAAATCCTGAGTAGGTACCTCCTGGGCAGGTTTTTATCCACCTGGGTGACCTGGAAATTTTAAAAAATTTCAAATCAAAAACAAGCCATGCCATCGAATGTAAAAATCGTGTGGTGAATTAGGTTTGATAAGACAAACCCCGATTTTACCTACCCAGAACCCAAACCGGAAATGGGTATCTTCTGGTCAGGTGGATCAGCTGGATCGCCTATAAAATACAAAATTTCAAAAATAAATTTTGCTATCATATGTGGAATCATGTAGGGAATTGGTTAAATGAGACCAATACTTCGATTTCACGCACCGAAATCCTAATATTCCGGGTAGGTACCGCCTGGCCAGCTGGACCACCAAAACCAAGTGGTCGTCCACTTGGATCAAAAAATTTTTTACTTTTCGGGTTCCAAACCCATTTTCTGAACTGATTCGGGTATGCTGAAGATGCTTTGACAGTGGTAAAATCACGTTTCATCGACAAATTTTTGAGTTAGTGCTAACGATTGATTTATCAAAATCAATCGTTAGCATAACTCAAAAATTTGTCGATAAAACGTAATTTTACTACAGTCGAACCTCTCTATAGTGTACACTCTCCATAGTGTACACCTCTCTATAGTGTACACCTGGCTCGGTCCTGGGTGTACACTATAGAGAGGTTCGACTGTATTATCAGACCATCTTCACCATGCCGAATTAGTCCAGAGATCAGGTTTTGAACCCGAAAATGGTAAAAAAAATTGATCCAAGTGGACGACCACTTGGTTTTGTTGTATCCGGGTAGTCGTACCCTGGTAGTCGTACCCGGAACTCAGGTAGTGTAGTGGTACTCAGGTAGTAATATTTTCGTCTTGTAAAGTATTTTTGGAATCTAAAATATGATCCAACTTCAGTCCTACTGGATAATCCATGCACCAACTAAACCAAGTGGTCGTCAACCTGGATCAATTTTTTACGATTTTCAGGTTTCAAAACCCGTTTTCTGGACTAATTCAGGCATGCTGAAGATGGTTTGATAGTGGTAAAAGGCCGTTTTCTCGGGTATTTTTTGAGCTTAGCTAGATAATTGATTTTACCAAAATGTGATTTTACCGAAACTCGAAAATACCCTATGAAACGATATTTTACCACTATCAAACCATCTTTAGCATGCCCGAATCAGTCCAGAAAATAGATTTTGGAGCATGAAAAACGTAAAAAAAATTTGATCCAAGTGGACGCCCACTTGGTGGTGGTAGTGGCCTACATGGGGTTTGGGGCACCATCCAGATGGTTGGAGCAATATCCACGTGGTTTAGGTACCATGAGGTGGTTAGAGCTGTATGACGATGTGAGCATTATTCAAATGGTTTGGACACTATCCAGATGGTTTGGGTAATATCCAGGTGGTTTGGGTTTGGCCGGCGATGTTTTGTCCCGGCGGTGTTATGGCCGGCGGTGTTATGGCCGCGGCGATGTTTTGGCCGCGGCGATGTTTTGGCTGCGGCGATGTTTCGGCCGCGGCGATGTTTGGCGCGGCGGTCATATGTCACGTACCGGGCTTTTTGATATGCCCGACGGTGAATTGTCCGTGTACCCAGAAAACAGGTTTTGTCAGCCAAAAAAGAAAACAAATTTCACACCAAATGGATCACAACTTGGTTTGGTTGTTGTGTGGATTATCCACTAGAGTTGAGGCTGAATTATCAAAAAAATTTAAAATAACAAAAGTTCTTCACAAGACAAAACATATTAATTTGAAAATAATTTTGTGGACGAATTGACCTGTGGACGAATTGACCTGTGGACGAATTGACCTGTGGACGAATTGACCGGGGACGAATTGACCGGGGACGAATTGACCGCACGCCACTGCGACTTGCTGCAAATTGTGACTACTACAGTTTTTATTCAAATTGCGCGTTTTGTGCTCAGTCTGGGACACACGTTTGAGCCCGTCCTAACGTGCGCTGGCTTACCCTTGCCGAAGGCCTAAGTTAAAAAAAAAGTTTAAAGAATATACAAAAAACAGTCCAAAAATGAAATTAAAAGTTCAAAATTGTAGTTTTGTCAGCAGTTGACCATCGACTTCTTACACCTGAGTTTTTACGGCACATTTACGAGGTATATCTACTCGCACAAATATATTTTCAAAAATTAATAACGCCAGCTTACAGAAAAGTGCGCGACAAATAACATTTGAAACAACAATAACTAGTCCACATTGTCTTTATATAGATCACCCAAGAATCTTGTTGGTTCTAGCCTAGAACTTCTAGGTAAAGCAGGGTAAGTAACTCTAAATTTTGAAAAAAAGTACAATAGGCCAAAAAAAGTACAATTTGGTCATTTCTCGCCAAAAAGTGCCATTTTATCCTACAATCACGTTCCCTGAGGTTAATTCATCCACGGTAAATTCATACTTTGGAAATTCTAATTTATTTGTATAATAACAAAAATCCACTTCTCTTGAAGAGGCATGCCCGTGCGTTAAGGCGCGAACCAGCAGTTTTTTCGAATTTTTTCGAATCGTCCCGTTTTTCACTCGTTCTGCGTCAAATCTGATATAGATGAAAACTAGACAGAAAACTTAAAAATCTAGACGAGAACGAATGTAAAAATTTATCGAGAAAGAAAAGAATGCTGGTTCGCGCCTTTTCTCCCCATCGGGCACGATCATGACCCTTTAATACGAAACCCAAGTTATGGTACTTTTGTCGGGTGGATGCCTCACCCTTACTAATTCCTGGATACAATCAGAGTACTAATACCTAGACAC
Organism: Ditylenchus dipsaci; assembly: GCA_004194705.1. Lineage (NCBI taxonomy): Eukaryota > Metazoa > Nematoda > Chromadorea > Rhabditida > Anguinidae > Ditylenchus > Ditylenchus dipsaci. The sequence goes on from SADC01001018.1 coordinate 26,270, forward strand.
TTGGGTACCCTTAGTTGAGTGAAGATAACTGGACATCACTTCTAGGCATCACTACCTAAGTACTAATACCTAACTGGATACCCACGTGCTAGCACCTGTGTATCTCACCTGTGTATACCAATTAGACAGAAATAAACGTTAAATGAAGGGTATGACTATCTGAACAATACTACTATTTTCCTTGAGTATTCTTGTTATGATAATTCAAGGAAGTTCAAGCAAGTACTCACTCTAAAATATTTATAAGCCGCGGAACACATTTTTTAGATCTCGCTTCGTGAGCCATCTTTTAGTACTGGGGTCTTAGGCTTGGGGATTGTCTTAAAAACTAGGAATGGGATTATGGTTATTAATCGTATCAAGGAAACGTGAAATGGGATTCCGGGAAAGAAAAAAAAGGGACTCCCGACGAGTTTGGGATTCGGTTTTGGGGGTTTCCCAACGGTATCCATTCCATCTCAACGGTATCTCTGTACACCGGAATTTCTTTAACATCAGATTTTTTGTCTAAAAAATACCGTTGTGCGCAAAACAGATAAAATTATCTGAACCGATAAATTTATCTGTCAGATAAAAACCAAAATATTTTCGTCTCATAGATAAAATTTATCTGACAGATAAAGTTATCGGTTCAGATAGTTTTATCTGTTTTGCGCACAACGAAGAAATACCCAACAAACGGTGATTTTTCATCGATTTAGTGTAAGTCGGCTCGAAACTGGTTTTTCAAAATTTTTGTGATTCCCGAAACGGAAATTTCGTAGCATATCCGTCCCATCCCGTGACCTACGGCTTCCAATCATTTTTCCAGGTTTTGACCTAATCTATATCCTAGTACCATACCGACGTAAAATGTCCAACTATACGCGTGAATACTCATTTTTGAGTGGATGTTATATAGGAAGCCATGCACTAATCTTATCAAAACAAATTCAATTTTTAGTTTCTCCAAGTGCTATGGACATAGACAAAATTTGCGAACTGGTGGCTCAGCTTGTTAAAACAGACACCAATGTAATTAATCACATCCACTGCTATGGAATCAACTACTTGGCGGCCAATTCATTTATCAGCAGTCTCCAGGATGCCATTGAGGTTCCTTGTGATCCTGAAAAAAACCAAAAGGAATGTGTAAGTGATTAAGTAAGTAGTAGGCATCTAATCCTTTTCTTTTCCCAGTGTGCTTCAATCTACGATTGCATTAATTACGATGGCAAGTCCAAGGATCTATTTGCGGCAGTCGAGGAAGAAATCCGGCAATTAAAAGCCGACACTCAACTGTATCATGCATTCGTATTGTCCAGCGCAGAAGAATTCCAGCAGTTCAACAAAGAATCTCTCAGGACTTTCATCCATCGTTTCAAGCAAAATGTATTATTTTCCCTTTTCTGGATGTACAGAATGATTCAAGAAATTTTTTATTTTTCTTTTGGCTATAACTATTTTCTGTGATCTAATAGTGAAAATCTAAAAAAATTTTTAATAATGCCGAAAATTTTGCCTGCCTCTCTGAGGTTTGGGCCTGTCCAGAGGCCATCCACAGACCAGGACCCAAACCCAAGGGACCAACCCAAAATTATTTTTTTTTCTCATTTTACAGCACAAAAATACTTTTGGATTCTGAATTTGGTCTGCGCCTGCAGATTTTTAAAATGAGATCACAAAATGACAAGAATAAAAGCGGCAAAATCGTTGAATCACCGTGTGCAACTTATCAAGCAATAAAGGTTGTGTTTAGCGGTCCATCAAGCTAATCACGATATCCGAGAAGCCGTGGTCAAAGATTGAAAGTGACATGCTGAAGATGACTCTATCAAATCCGATACAATTCCACATTCCTGTGCCCAAAAATGGTTTGTTTGCATTTGAAGGATGGAGGTTCATATCATGATCTGATATTCATGCATGGTTAAGCGATAGACCGCTGACAATTTTCGCATTCCACTATATTATAACTCCCTTTTGTTGGTTTTTCAAATCTTTAGTTTTCATATTATTGCCTGTTAATCTCAGAGGGGCATCGCATTTTTCAAAAGCAAAGTTGATTTATTTAGGATCGCACATTTGGAATCATGTAGAATTTTCAGTATGGCGACATCAATATCTGATTTCGAAAAGACTAAAATTAGATCTGTACATACTTGACCAAATAAGGAACCTAATATTTAACCATGTGATGAATGGAACAGATTATGATATATTCTCCCCCGAAAATTAACTTCGCATTGATTAAAAATTTTAGATGTTCTCGTGACAAGAATTTCGGATTCCCTCTCGGTTCGTGAAGATTTCGTTAAGATGATTGTTGATTTAGTGGAGCTTTACTATGCGGGATTTGAGATTCTCCAGCATATTGTAACTTATTAATACTTCTAGAAAATGTTGTTAGCGTCAATTTTTTCAGGTCAAGATGGTGGCTGAAAATGTGAGGAGCAGGGTATTGAATACGACGTACCAATGACTCCCAGTCTTTCCATTAAGATATGTGCTCTTTGCAAAGAAATTAAGAACGATTCAGCTTTCCCGTCAGGTTGCCTCTTCTATTGCTCAAATTATTATCTTATGGTAAGAATGATTTCAGGTCTATCCAGTCAAGAAGAAGTGTCTGATTACATGGATTATCCTCTCCATGCAAAATTTCTCATCATCGCGGCCTACTGTGCTAGTTACAATCCACCGGTTACTGATCGAAGGTTTTTCTTTTCGGTTTGTTTTTTTCCCTATCTGACTCTTATGATTGCTGATCGTAATACATTATTTAATGTGTCCCAATGATTTCTTGTTTTCTAATCGATTTATCAAAATATTGTCTGTCGTCAAATGTCGAAAAATGCGATTATTGTGTGGTTTACACAAGGCTTCGAGTCCTAGCCTGCGGATGAAAGTCTTGAGCAAACCGCGGTAGCGACTAAATGTAAACCGTATTTTTTGACAATGTGCCCTAAGTGTGTACATGGGAAAGTCAATTGATTGTCCTTGTGTTTTTCAAATTAAGTTTTAGCCGTTTGAAATAGTCAGAAGTTCTGAGAGACCCTATATCGAATTTTTTGTAAAAGTAGCTTGAAACACTTGGCTAAAAAGTCCCAGAAAACATTGAATTTGGTGATTCTTTAAATTAGCATTGATAGGAAATTATTATTGTGTGGCATAATTTTATATTTTCAGCGCCAAGACATATTGAGAAGAAGGAAGAATGTGACAGTTGCAGTCAAGGATCGCGAGAAATTTCACGAGACTGGTCCAAAGCCTTTTGATCACCAGCGTGTGCTCTTCATCTTTCTGTTCTTCTGGCACACCTACACGGATGATATCACGAAAAAGGAGACATTTGAGATTGACCTGAACAGTCAGGTAAAATAGCTGGTCTTACGTTTGTGGCTAATTCTCTAAATATTTTTAAGTTGGTCAACCTAATGAGCGTTGGTATTTTGAAGATGACCTCTACTCCGGAGTATCTAGACATGCCCAAGTATCGCTGCCTATGCTCATTGAAATTTGCTGATGGAATTGCACGGTCAGTTTTTGCCTATAACCTTTCGTTCAAACTGAAACGCAGGTTTTAGATCGCTGGACAAAGACCTGAATATCCGTGATTTCTTGCTCGATTTTGCAGTTGATTAGTTTCTGTTGTACGAAAGCTGATTTGTAGTAATAAATGCATTCAGTTCGTTTTTTGCACTTTTATTAAATTGTCAACATTCCCTTTTTAAAAGCTTTGCAGGCTTATAGTAGGTTTTTTGTGTTCGGTTGAAACGAAAACGTAGATATCATGGTGCCTTATCTATCCAGAGTAATGCCGTTCTAACAAGATCGACTTAGAGATTTTCGGTAGCTGAAGCAAACTCTAAAAAGGGGAATCAGGGAATAAATTAATCTGTTTTGCGCACCACGGGTTCCTCTAAAAAAGGAAATAAAATTTGCCATGATCATACTTGCACGGTTTTTCATTACTTCTGCTTGAATCCAAAATATTTTGATTATAGAGGTAGTACTTTTTCACTATGATACATGGTGGTTTCTGATCCACCCTGATGCCTACTGCCTCCCAGGGCTTTAAAAACATCCGGAAGATACATCCGGATGTGGATGTGTACATCCGAAACATCCACATCCGGCGGATGTGGATGTGGATGTTGGATGTCAAAATTTTTGGGTCGGATGTCGGATGTGGATGTCAATAAATTTTTAGGTCGGATGTCAGCGGATGTTTTCATTGATTTTACATGGATTTTTCGGATGTTTTCGGATGTTTCGGATGTCAAAAATTTCACATCCGGATGTCGGATGTGGATGTTGGATGTCGAAAATTTTTGGGTCGGATGTCGGATGTGGATGTCAAAAAATTTTTTGGCCGGATGTGGATGTAGGATGTCAAAAAAATTTTTTTTAAAGCCCTGCTGCCTCCTTTGAAAACTATTTGAAAGCTATCTGACAAACCGCAGCATTTAATCTTCAAGTAAATTAGATTTGAAATTCGTGCCTAAAAAGATTTGCCGAAGTTTATTTTGCCAAATGTGGATGCCCAAGTGAGCAGTAACCGTGCATGCATCCTGGATCGGCTATTTTTAAAATTCATAATATGTTAAATCTTTTCAATTTTATGATAATTTCGACCCTACCGGAGTATATCCCCCCCCCCCCCCCAAATGGATTTTTTTAAAGTGTTTCCAAACACCCTATATCGACCTAAAATCACCTCAGGAGTTCGAAAAACACATTATTTTTGAGTTCTGGTTAATAAAAAACTGAGTTTTGACATTTTGAAATTTCCACCATTTGCCTGTTTTGGCATGTTTTGGTCACTGGAGCTGGGCAAAAAAGCCTCTAAATGCATTTTTGTTCAAGAGTCTTGCTCGGAATTATGTCTAAGGTAAGTGAGTGCGCGCATCTCTAACCAACCAAGCCCCCTGCGCCCCCGAAGGGGGCTTGGTTGCTTGGGGTTGAGATGCGCACACCCACATACCTCACTCGAAAGTGACTCTGGATGCACAAAAATGTATGCATACCAGAGTTTATTAACACTTAAAAAAAAATTTCATTTGGGGGGGGGGGGTATACTCCGGTAGCGCCATAATTTCAAATAGTTAGGATGGATTGAGGTTGTTTAGGGCAGTTTGGTGGAACCAGAGATGTTTTAGATGTTTTTAGTGGTTCAGGGTTGTTTGAAGTGATTTGAGTTAGTTCATTGAGTTAGGGGTAGTTAAAAATTGTTTAGAGTAGGGTTGTCGATGCATCGAAATTTTCGATTAATCGAATCGATAAAAATATATTTTTTTTAATTTTTCGATTAATGAGTGCGATTACCGTATTTCCTTTGATAAGGCGGCCCGCCGCCTTATTTTTTGGATGATCGAAAATCGGTAAATTTGGAATTCGATCTCGAGATTTTTGGGTGCTCAACCAAAATCTGAAAAGTGCAATCGGTAGAGCTCGTGGGAGTTAAGAAAACGCATAAAACAGGTTCGCGGAATCTTTTCTCTAAGATGAGATATAGGTCTTCAAAGTTGAGGGGCCGCCTTATTAGAGGGGGCCGCCTTGTTGAAGGAAATACGGTAATCGATTTCAATTAATCAAATCGAAAAATATTTTTGGAAAAGCATCTCTCGGACGCCACGCTAGAGAGTGACATTGCCAAATACTTGCGAGGCAGCACAGCCAGAGCAGGGAAGCGCACAGCATTCTTTGCCAACCAATTGTACATTCGATTCGATTGTACATTCGATTTGATTCGATTAGTCGAATCGATAATTGAAAATTTCGATTATCGATTCAAATCGATAATCGAAAATTTTCGATTAATGAGTGCGATTAATTGATTTCGATTAATTGAATCGACAACCCTAGTTTAGAGTAATGCACTTTTGAGAATATTTACTTAAAGGACCATAGTAGTCGCCGACAACGAGAATTTAAAATGTTCGAATTCGCGCGGGACAGTTCTCTTTCGTCTTTCATTGTACTCTTTTGAGTCATTCAAAGCAAGTCAAAAGAGTACAGTGCGAGACGAAAGAGAACTGTCCCGCGCGAATTCAAACATTTTAAATGGATCAAATTGAATTTCCCCACCAAAAGTGTGAAATTCCCCCAAATTACTGAATTTCCCCACCAAATTTTTAAAACGACCATATCTCAGTGTTTTCTTATCATTTTTTTATTTTTTTCAGGCCAGCATGCAGCCCTACTCTTCTAGTTTCTAATGAGCCATCAAACAAATTGTTAAAAACATTGAGAAAAGTTGGTTTTTATAAAACAACTTGGCGCTACTGGCTTATACCCCCCCCCAAAACAGCTACTTTCTTATAAACCCCCCCCCCCCCAATCCTCGGACCTACTGGCTTATACCCCCCTCCCCCCCCCCCCCCCCCCAAAGTCAAGATTTTTAGGATTGGTCAAAACACATCTTTAAGCAATAATTTCGCCATAAAAGGAGCAGAAAAGCAATTAAAATAGGGTTCAAGGGCTGTATTGGGAGGGGAAGGGACAAACAGGGCCACTTTTATAGTGCCTATAAATACCAAGAGTATTAATTCTCTAAACAGTAAAGGCGCTGACTCGAGCTGATCAGACCGATCAGCCGGGTGGATCCTGATGGTTGTCCTTAAACTTTTGGATGGCTGAGCCTCTGGCTCGTAGCCGCAGGCCTGAAGGGGGGAAACCCTTTTCGGCCGAAAAATCAAAGATGTTGAACATAGTTTTGAATACTGGGGCCTACCGCATAAATAACTCTGGTATGCATGTTTTTTCATGCATCCAGAGTCACTTTCGAGTGATTTGTGTCTAAGGTATGTGGGTGTGCGCATCTCAACTCCAAGCCCCCAAGCCCCCTGCGCCCCCGAAGGGGGCGCAGGGGCTTGAGAGTTAGAGATGCGCGCACTCACTTACCTTAGACATGATTCCGAGAAGTACTCTTGATCATAAAATGCATAAAGAGTCTCTTTTTGACACGACCCAGGTTGAAAAACAAGAAGAATGGCCAAAAAAATTGACTAGTAAAAGACCTTCCCCTCCCAATACAGCCCATAATCCCCTTTAAATTGCTTTACTAGCCTTTTTACGACAAAAATTACTTAAAATGATTTTTAGATACTCTGAAAAAACTTGATTATTGGGGGGGGTATAAGAAAGTAGCTTTTTTGGGGGGGGGGGGGGTATAAGCCAGTAGCGTCAACAATTTCTTGTTTTATGTAAACTATTTTTTCTCAATGTTTTTTTGAATTATAAACAGTTTGGTTGATGGCTCATTAGAAACTAGAAGAGTAGGGCTGCATGCTGGTCTGAAAAAAATAAAAAAATGATAAGAAAACACTGAGATATGGTCGTTTTAAAAATTTGGTGGGAAAATTCAGTAATTTGGTGGGGAATTTCACACTTTTGGTGGGGAAATTCACATACAGCCATTTTAAATTCTCATTGTCGGCGACGGCTATGGCCCTTTAATAGGAGAGCACATCTACCGTGCGTATCTAGTCTCGCATGGAAATTTAAAATTCAACTTAAAACTAATCTAAACGTCGCTGGTTCGGATCCCTCTGAACAATGGTCAAAAATCCCACGCAACATGCACCCCCCTGTTACATATACAGTAGCGGAAAAAAGTGATGACTCAAGCATAAGTTTTGCGTATTTTGCTTCATATCTCCCAACTACATGCATTCTTTGATTTAACATATATAAGCAAGAATGATCGCCGGAATCTCAGCTACATTTTGAGTAGAGCTGACGATTTGCCTTTTTGCGATGTTGCGATGCGATGTATTTGGACCTCCCTGGCTTGCGATGCGATATGCGATGTTTTGAAAAATTTGCGTGCGATGTTGCGATGCGATGTTTTTAGCCCAAATTTGCTGCGCGCGATGCGATGTTGCGATGCGATACATCGCATCGTCGTCAGCACTGATTTTGAGTACAAATACATATATGTATGATAAGGAATCAGAAACTTTTTAATTGTTTTTGAAAATGCACTCAAATTTTGAGGCGGAAAAAAGTGATGACTCAAATCCTTTTCTATTGATGTTTCATCGTCATTTTCTATGGCCGATTTTAAATGTTTATTCGTAAGCCCTGTTTCTCAGCTACAATTTGGTCGGTCAAACTTATTTTTTGGTCATTATGAAAAAAGTTATGACCATCAAGATAAAAGCGTCGATTTCTAGTCAAAATAAAGGAAAATCTAAGGAAAATGACTGTTTAGCCACATAAATAATAGCTTTTCTCAAAAAAATTTTGATGAAAAAATCACATTCAATGCACCATTCGAAAGCTCTTTCATTTCTCTACAAAATGACATGTCCAAAGTTTTTTTAGAAACATACAGGACTGAGAAACGGACAGTTGAATTTAGACAAGACAAAAAAGGCTAAAAATAAGGCAAAAAGAGGGGGTTTTTACTTTTTTTAACTTCAACCATCCGTTTCTCAGTCCTGTATTTTTCTAAAAAAACTTTGGACATGTCATTTTGTAGAGAAATGAAAGAGCTTTCGAATGGTGCATTGAATGTGATTTTTTCATCAAAATTTTTTTGAGAAAAGCTATTATTTATGTGGCTAAACAGTCATTTTCCTTAGATTTTCCTTTATTTAGACTAGAAATCGACGCTTTTATCTTGATGGTCATAACTTTTTTCATAATGACCAAAAAAATAAGTTTGACCGACCAAATTGTAGCTGAGAAACAGGGCTTACGAATAAACATTTAAAATCGGCCATAGACATAAAATGACGATGAAACATCAATAGAAAAGGATTTGAGTCATCACTTTTTTCCGCCTCAAAATTTGAGTGCATTTTCAAAAACAATTAAAAAGTTTCTGATTCCTTATCATACATATATGTATTTGTACTCAAAATGTAGCTGAGATTCCGGCGATCATTCTTGCTTATATATGTTAAATCAAAGAATGCATGTAGTTGGGAGATATGTAGCAAAATACGCAAAACTTATGCTTGAGTCATCACTTTTTTCCGCTACTGTAGGTCAAATTACGACAATTTCTATAAGATCTGCACGTGTAGCGCAGTGGGTTAGCTTCCCACTTTTTACGTTACAACAATTGGCGCAGTCGAAAGTTCGGGAGGGGCCGTTTCGTATTCGCGCTTCTCGTATTTGACAAAACTTGCATTTGACAAAACTCGTATTCGCAAAACTCGCATTTGACAAAGCTCGTATTCTACGAAATTTGCTTTTGACAAAACTCGTATTCTACTAACATCGCATTTGACAAAACTCGTATTCGCAAATTTCGCATTCGGCAAAAACTCGTATTCTAGTGAAATTTGCTTGTTTGTATGTGTTAAACACGCATTCACAAGCAGTGTTTCCAAAATGAAAATGAGAAAACGATGAAAATGAGAATTTTCAGTGAGAAAATGAGAATTTTTCAGTGAGAAGATGAAAAATTTTCACTTTCTTCTTAAAATGAAAATGAGAAATTTTCATTTTCATCGGATGAGAATGAGAACTTTTCATTTCTATTTGAATGAAAATGAGAAATTTTCATTGGATGAGAATGAGAACTTTTCATTTTCATTTGAATGAAAATTTTTCATTCTCATTGAATGAAAATGAAAATTTTTCATTTTCTCACTGAAAATTCTCATTTTCACTGAAAATTCTTATTTTCACTGAAAATTCTCTTTTTTACTGAAAATTCTCATTTTCACTGAAAATTTGTACTTTCACTGAAATTTCTCATTTTATCATTATAACGGTCGGTGAAAAGCTAATTCACGACGCAGAAACTGTAATCATGCTGGATGTTCAATGTACCATCAAAACCAAGCGATCCTCTACTTGGATAAACGAAATTTACTACTATAAACCCATCTTTCAATGTCCGAATGAGTGCAGAAAACAGGTTTTAAAGCTAAGAAACATGAAAAAAAATCTGATCCAAGTGAACAACCACTTGGTTAGTTTGGTACATGGAACATCGAGCAAAACTGCGCAAGAAAATTTTTACACTCCGTAATCTATTGTAGACTATAATTTTATTTGACAAAACAATTTACATCAAATTAACACCTCTCAAATGCCACGATTGCAGTAAACTAACAGTTGGGAATTTAACAATGAGAATTCAGTCCTGTTCCGGTGACTTCTAGTGGCCAGCCCTGCTTGAGAAAAAATTCTCTCTACTGGAGCGCTTGTAGCAGGAACACTGAGTACTTCGAGAGCCAGTACAGCCAAATAATGCCAATCCTGAAAATCATATTTATTTCCAGAACGGTTAGGAGAAGTAATATTTACGAACCGAGGATAGATAGCCACACCAATAGTTAATCGGGTCGATCTTCAAGTTACCATTACATACACCTTGGACACTATGCAGCACATTCAGAATCCAAGACTTTGATCTGTTCCTTCTGCTTTCAACACTTTTCCTGCTGCTTTGTGAGTCTTTTTTCAGCCTTGCGATAAAACCATCTAACGTACTGTCTAGATTCACCGAAACTCCATATTGTCATTTCTGCGATGAGTTTGCTCAGCAGGCAACTGAATTAAATGCATAGATTTCAGTCAAACTTAAATACTAATAACCTACCAGCTGTCTTATCCATTCTGCAGCTTTGGAAAGGTCTTCATCTCCAAGACAGTCAGATGTGTTTGGATCCAATGCGCAAGCAACCATAAAAATCGGGTCGAAATCAGTCCGGTCAGTATTCAGAATATTGGTGAAGCGCTTCTTCAAACTACCGCGAAGACTTTGGACCGTTAATTTCAGCTCATTCGGCACTACTTCCTAAACGAACAGCTACAAATAAGAAAACTAAGAACTTGTGAAAGCACCTCTAAGTCATCCAGCGATAGAACTAGTGCGCGAGTGTATTCAAGACAATGAGATATTGTGACAGTCTTCTCTCCCTGGATCCTTTGAAGCACTTCAACAAACGGTCCACCAATTTTTGAGATCCAGCGCAAGTACTAAACCTATTCGCTTAACGTCAAAAAACTGTTGTGTTTACCTCAATCTCATCCTCTGTCACCATTGACCAGTTTTTCCTGCTAGCGATGACAATCACGTATTCCTCTAGCTCCAGAAAGTTCTTGATCACTTCGATGGCAGAACCCCAGCGTGTAGCGGACGGGAATATTAATCTCTTATGAGCAATCGAGTCAAGATCTGAAAAAGCAATAAGAACAGCCATGACTGCAAGAAAAACAGTACCTCCAATGCCTGATTCGAATGTCTAAAACGCCAAATGAGCTGGCACATGTTTTTGAAAGCAGAATGTCCATATATATTGTTTTGATAAGACCCATTATAACAATCTGAAGAGAATGAGCGTGACAGCTGATACGATGCGGAAAGTTCTCTCTAAACAAATAAATTTTTTTAGGAAGAGAACATGGTACTTACAGAGTAACATCAGGTATATCAGGAAATGTTTCATCTAGAAAAGAGTCATTTTTCTCGTCTTCAGGCTCGTCGTCGAATCATTATTCACTGAAAAATTAAGTAGATAACAAGTAAAATAAAAAGCATTACATTTGAAAACATCAGTGAAAGCAGCCACCATATTGGAGCCATTATCCGTTACGATTTTGAAGATACTGTGTAGATCCATGTTGTATTCTGCAAGAACAGCACCCAACTCAGTTCTGATATACGATGATGTGT
>SADC01001019.1:0-45313 GCA_004194705.1 Ditylenchus dipsaci
TTTATTTTGCCTTAAATCCCTAAATTACTACATTTAGAAAATCGCTCTGTATTTTTCACGCGAGTCCAATAGGTTAATAGAAAGTTGAGATCCTAGACTACACGATGATGCTAAAAATTTAAAAAAGTTCAGACAAAAACTTAAAAATGCAAAAAAGTGTTTTAGTCGGAGAAAAAAGTATCGCCTGTTCGCGCTTTCAATCAAAACTTTTTTGATGGTTGTTTTCAGTGTTTTCAAAATGAGAATAAGAACGCCAGAATGAGAATGAGATAAGTTTTGTCTCAGTGTGAGAATCTAGTCAAAAATTTTCAAAATTTGACTAGATTCTTACACTGAGAAAAACTTTTCTTATTCTGGAGTTCTCATTGTCCTTTTTAAAAACATTTGTTGTGATCCATAAAGCTTCATAGGTTTAGGGCTTCGTTATCTATCTCTCTTTTGAGCATGAGGTTGTAAATGACCATGTCAGCGATATTTGCTAAAAACCAAAATTTCCAGAGTCCTAGACTTTTTTTGAGAACTTTTGGGGTTTTCAGCAAATATTGCAGACATGGTCATTTACAACTTATACGCAAAATGTAGCCTGATCTCTGGCATCAAATTTGAGTATTAACTTGTAAATGAAAATATCCACAAAATTAGTTAGAAAAATCGAAGAGTGGGCAGTTCCACACAGTATCTGCGAGGACGGTTTCTCTACCATCATTGTAAGCTATTTTTCAATTGAACTTTCTGAAATGGGTGAAAACGATAAAGGTTTAGGGGACTCGCAAAAAGGTCAGACCAACTATACTTTTTTGCATAATATATGTGTTGATGTCCAGCGGTGCGGGGCGGTTTGCGGGGCGGGTTTTCGATTAAGTGCGGGTAACGGGTAACCCGGAAAAATAATTGCGGGTTACCCGCGGGTTTGCGGGTTTTTTCATTGTTCATTTTGACGGTTCTGAAAATCGCAACATGACGAAAATTGCTTCGAAATTTTTCTTAAAATACTTCCAAAATTTTCTGTATAGTTACAGACTTTTACAATTTGTTGTTTCTTGAACTGTTCATACTGGTTTGCAAGCTTTGTTCATTGGCTTAGTTGAATCCAATCGCTTCATTTCTATAATTTATTTTAGGTAATGAAGCACAATATCTGGCGGATCGATCTATTCGAAAAAAAGGTATCAGATGAATCTGAAAAAGAATCGGATATTGTCGACTGCAAGGAATGTCGAGCCAAGCATGTCAAGAAGTGTGAGCTAAAAATTTCCGTTGAAGCGTCTCTACTCTTATTCGGCATCTAAAGCAGCATGAGGAAGTACCTGAAGAAGTTTGAGAAGCTCTCCTTCTCCTAGTAAACACCGCATTGCGGTGTTTACTAGGAGAACAAAAGATGCTGTGTTTATTAGCAGAACAGAAAATAACTATGCCTAGCTGTGCACAAAAAATCAGCAATATTTTTCGGTTTCAGTTTCTTCATCTTTTCGTTTGGCCAGGGCATCGTCCAATTGATCCAAACATTTTGAGAAATGGCAGGATTGGTCGCAGTGTCGGCATAGCGCTGCAAGATTCTCAATGCTTGGCTGGCTTTTAGAGCAATGACGGTGGAAATTTTCAAAACTCGCGCTTTTCCAAACCAAGGCCGAAAGGTCAGCTGCCTTTAAATTTAAACTCGCTGTCAAATTTTTAACTCTACTCGAGCAACAAAGATTTGAAAAGATTGGACATTTTACCACAGGACATATCTCCGCCGAACATTTACGACGGCTAGGGGTAACTTGCCAAAAAACGAAATTTGCCAAATGCGAGAATTGCCAAAACTGAATTTGCCAAATCGAAAATTCCACACATCGAAATTTGCCGAAACGCAATTAACCAAAACGAATTTTGCCAAAATAAAATTTGCCAAACGTGGATCCACTTAAAAAGGTTCTCTGAACTCTAAATTGCTACCTAATTTCTTTTATAGGGCGGCCTCCAATCGATGTACGATGTCGAAGTCAGATGTCGATGTCGAAGTAGGAAGTAGTGGCTTCAATGAGTCTTGGTCGAAAATTAGGTTCAGTTGCCGTGAAACCCTGCGCTGTTGGTCTTGTTAGATTGCCAAAAGTATGATGACCATTTTAATACTAAACTTGTGAATAAAGTATGGGCTGAAATGATTTTAAAAAATAAGGTGTATACCCAGGCGGATTCGAACCAACAACTTCGGTGATGTCTTAATACATCATTCAGAAAGCACGCCTTAGCAAAATAACTATGCAAAAGTAAAGAGAAAAGTATGAGCAGAAAAAAATTCGAGGTCGGAAGTAGGATATGCCCTACCTTGGTAGCCCTTACTTGAGTAACACCACCTGGGCACCACCACCATCACTAGCTAGATACCCCCTCCTGTGTATCATCACCTAGGTACCACCACCTGAGTACCGCCATATAGGTAAGTTTAGGGCCATGTTTGAAGTGGATCATACCATGTTGGGAGGCTCATTAATCTACGATACCATAAGCTTGGAGTATAGCATTCAATAAACTACGGGCAATACATCAGTTCAGAGAGCAAAATAACTATGCAAAAGCGAGGAGAAAAGTATAGACAGAGAAAAAAAATTCAACAAAAAACTGCCTTGGTTCCCTGTTGTTTTTTTGAACATATGTCGGAAGTAGGATGTCGATGTAGGAAGTAGGAAGTCGGAAGTCCATTGGAGCACCCTTACTTCGACATCGACATCGACTTCCGACATCCATTGGAGCCACTACTTCCGACTTCGACATACTACATCCATTGGAGCCGAGCTATTAGGCAAAACCTGCTCTTGGCAAATTTAGATTTGGCGAATTTTGTTTTGGCAATATTCGTTTGGCAAATTTCGTTTTTGCCAAGCTTCCCCTAGCCTTTACGACGATCATTTTAACGTCAGACATTTACTGGTCTCGGCATTCTTGTCCGTGAAATATTTATTGGACACTTCTGTAGTCTCCCTAGGGATGAGAAAACCATCATACCTTATTCCTCTAATAGTTCCCCGGGAGAGTTATTTTTTGGATGCCCAAAAAATCGGAAAATTTCGAGGTCGATTTCGGGTGTTCAACCAAAAATCTAAAAGTGCAATCGGTAAGCTCCCGGGAGTTAATAAAACGCATATAACAGCTTTGCAAAATATTTCCTGTGAGCTGAGATATGGGTCTCCAAAGTTGAGGGAGGGGAGTTATTAGAGCAGGGGGAGCTATTAGAGGTAATACGGTATTTCTTATTATTTCAGGTGACTTTAAGGGGGAAACGGAGTAGGGAAAACCAGGCACCGGGAAACTCGGCACCGTATAAACTCTGGAAAAAACCCGGAAAAAATAAGACAAAAAAGAATTTTGGCCACTTCGCGGCCAAAGACCTTGCGAGAGTCCCGGTGCCGAGTTTTCGGTGCCGAGTTGTCCCGGCACCGGAAAAACTCACCTAAATGCACCTATTTTAGGCGACCCCCTTATTTAGGTGACTCACCTATTTTAAACAAGTCACCTAATTTAGGGAGTCGCCTAAAATAGGCGCATTTAGGGTATCTTTTTCCACCTATGATGTCTTTAATTAAGGAGAGACTCTCATCCCTAGTCTTCTCGCCATACTCTGAATTTTTGAGGTATTTTACTAAAAATTTGTGCTCTTTTAAGCCGAATAAAAGTAAAAGTGATAGATTTTAAAGGTTGGAAGGGTTAGTAGCCTCTGGTTTGAGAACCATCTTAGTGGTTGGGTTATAACAAGCGGTTGGGAAAGCTTAAAGTAGTTGTAGTAATTACCACCCAGATACTGCAATTTTGTTCAGGGAACTCACTGTTTCGGTATTTTGAGACCGCGTTTATAGCATCATTCTGTGTTGCGTCTTTGACGCAATTGATGTCTACAAATTTATTCACTTTCCCAGTCTGGGGTTTGGTGGCCTACTGGTTAAGGCATTTCCCGTGGGATCAAGTGGGATCAAATATCCCTCCATTCTCCCTTTTTCCAATTCACGGTCGCCGCTCGCGACATTCTGGACACCATGATTTTCAATAACTTATTCAATTCGTGTCCGAAATTTTCAATGTTCTAAAGGTCCATTTTGATCATTTTGAAAGAGATTAAGAGTTTCTTCCGGGGCACAGGGGGCTTGAGAGTTAGAGATGCGCACACTCACTTACCTTAGACATAATTCCGAGCAAGAGTGTTGATTCAAAATTCATATAGAGGAAATTTTTGCCAACTTTTCTTTATTGGCTGAAACATGGTAAAAACAATGGAATCGTCAAAAATTTAAAGTGTAAAAATTTCAATTTTCAGGGAGCGAAAGATTTGCGCCAAAATCAAATTGCTTAAATGTAAATGCTAAAATGAACTTATTTGATAACCTTATGGCTCATTTATAAACGTTGTCGTTGTCGTCATCGTTGGAATATTTTTTTTCCTTTTTTTTTCCCAACGACAACGACGACTTATTTATAAAAAATCCAACGACAACGCCAATGACAATGACGACGCCAAGGACAACGAAATTTTTCATTCAAAATTGGACAAATTTCGCATTCTCAGACGAGTTTTCAAGTGAAAACGTGTGGAGAATATAGTTAATCCTTAAAATTCTGTCTTGAAATGCAAAATTTGTCTTATTTGGAAGAAAAATTTTCGTTGGCGTTGTCGTTGGATTTTTTATAAATAGGTCGTCGATGTCGTTGTCATCGTCGTTGGCGTTGTCGTTGACGTAAAATTGCCTTTAGAAAACATTTTTTCCAACGACAACGACAACGTTTATAAATGAGCCATTAAAAGCCGACATGTCGGATTATTAGAGGGAACACGCAAAATTGTGAAAAAAGTCTCATAAAAAGCAGCAGGGGGTGAGAAATCTAATAAGACGATATGTAGCAAGAGTTATTTTTTGACCAGCTATTTGCTATTTTTTCACCAGGGCACCGGCCTTCGGCCATCCGTCCTTATTTTTTCGAACGTTTACTCTGCAAATCGACCCATACCTGAGATCTGTAAATCTGTACCTTGTGACATCCACCGAGGCAAAATCCCCCTCGATTTTCCAATCCTAATCTGGACCATGACTTTGAAAACAAAAAGCAGCATATTGGCAAAAGTCCCCTGAAGACACGTGTACGAAAAATAGACAGTAACGGTCAATATGAAAGAAGTGATAAAACTAATCCAAAATTCAGAAAAAAATGATTCCAGACAAATTTTAGTTGTGGGGAAGCTTTGGCGTGGGCAAATTTTGTCACGTTCAGACAGAATTCCTCATTGACTTCTGCAAAATCAGAAAAAACGTCTTTTAAAACTTACAACAGAATGACAAGCCCGATTTGGTCATTTAAGTTCTTTGACGTTTCGTGCCCATCAAATTATGCGAATCCCCCTTAAATTTTATAAACTCATTGATCTCGTGATTTCCTCTAACATTTTCAACTTTTTTAATCAGCACATGGCCCGTGATTCTAGTTCATAAGGAGCTGTTGACTGGCTCAATGTAGTGTGTAAAAGTGAGAAAATACTGATTTTGAAAAGCGTGGTTTCATAAAATAATTTTTATGAATTTTTTTCGAGACAAATTGAGCCAATCGATAGTTAATAAGAAACTGGAATCGAAGGGCTACGGTTGCTATTTTTTATCTTTATATAGTATTATGCATATGAGGTTCTGTGACGTTTTTCCCTACTTTTCGCATATTACAGCTATAGGGGGCGTGTGTCAAACTTTTGTTTATTGTAACAGGTAGCTCAGAATCTCCTCTTTTGTTTGAGTATATGGTTTTACCAGGGACACTATTCCCAAATTAGTTAATTTTATGTTTGTAGCACTGAACTCATGCAAAAATTCTTCTAAAACTCCAATAACATTTTTGAAAACGTTCAGTTAAAATTCCCGCCATTTATTTCAAGTTTTTATTGGTGTAGCTCATGTTAGTGTTTTTCAAATCAGCGTGTTAGCTTTTCTGTGTACAGGTAATGGTACACACGTGGTGGTAGCCCGTTGTGGCAGCCAGGTGATGGTACCGAGATGGTGGTACTCAGCTAGTGGTACCCAAGTAGTCGTACTTAGGTAGTGGTACCCAAATAGTCATACCAGTTGGTGGTGCCCCAATGTTAGTGTCCAGGTGGTGGTACCCAGGTGATGGTGCCCATGTGGTGCTACTTAGTTAAGGGTATTGAGGTGGTCAAACCCAGGTGGTGGTGCACTGGTAGGCAGGGCCGCAACTTTAACTTCCACAAAGGGAGGTGGGGTGTTAATTACGCCTATGAAACCCCCCCCCCCAAATTGCGGCCCTGCTGGTAGGGGTATCCAGGTGATGATACCCATATGGTGGTACCCAGGTGGTGATGCCCAGTTAGTGGTACCCAATTGATCGTACACAAGTAGTGGTTCACAAGTAGTCGTACACAGGTAGTGGTATCCAGATGGTCATACCCAGGTGATGGTGCCGAGGTGGTAATGTCCAGGTGGTGGTTTTCAGCTAAGGGTATTCACGTGATGGTGCCCGGGTTGTGGTACCCAGTTAGGGCCATTGAGGTGGTCATACCCAGGTGCTGGTGCTCAGGTAGAGGTATTCAGGTGATGGTGCATGGGTTGTTGTCCCCAGTTAGAGGAATTTAGATGCTCATACCCAGGTTATGGAGGTGGTTGTGCCCAGTTGGTGGTACTCGGGTGGTCATACCCAGGTGGTAGTAACCAAGTATCAAACAAATCGCCACAAAAAACGTTTATTGCCTGTTTGGCTCGAGAAGCATGATTCGTGTGTCAGACTGATGTGAAATGTGGAAAATTATAATTGTAAGAAACAATAAAAAAGGCGCCATTAGGCCTTGTTCGTCTAGTAAATATATGTTTGAGAAAAACACGAAATCAACGAGTTTTTAAGACTTTAGGAAGATTTACGTAATTTGAGGGGTGTCACCTATAGCCACTTAAGATCAATGTAAAGCTGTAGATGTAAAATTGCTTGACCTGTACCGAAAACTGTATTTTCTAAGAAATGAAAAGCTGTGATTTTGTGAATTGGCGTCTCTATCTACAAATAGGGATTTCCCACTCATCGGATATTTCAGCTATTTTTTGCCATATAGTGAGTACATTTTTAAAATTTACAATTTTGGTCTCAAAATGATCCTCACACTCTTGGCTATCTAACGAGATGATCAGCGCAGAAAAAGGTAATATAAAGTTCGACCTAGAATTCGAAAAAGGTTCTACGATGTCCAATTCGATGACATTTTACCTAGGACTATTCCAGAACTTTTCGGTAGTATCCTGGAACTGACGTTTTTGTGATTTTAATTTACATACTCATTTGCAACCTTACACTCAAAATGTAGCCTTGCTTCTTGCCGTCATTTATCAGCATATGGTTGCAAAATTAATGAAAATTAAAATCACGAAAAAAGTGAGTTCCTAAATAGCACCCAAATACTATCCCTCAATATTACTCTTTTGTTCCTTGGTCAAACCTTCGCTAGCCACCGTGCTTTTCTGAGGTGACTTTGGTATGGAAAAATTTCTATCTTGTTCTCTATGAAATTCTGACTCTAGAAAGCCACTAAACGTGTTGACAAATAAATAAAATTGGTGCAGGCTCAGGCTATATAAACCTGAATACGCATCATTTGAGCTATTTTCCTTTCATTTTTGGGGTCATTTGCTCAAAATCGCCAAATTGAGGCAGTTGTTGACAGGAAAGCAGTGCTGGAAATAGTTACAATCGATTGCTCGATGATCTTTGGGCCTAGAAGTCATAAAACTTACTGAAAAAGTAAATTAAACGACTCCCAGTGGCACTTGAAATTTCGAAAAGGGATCAAATTGAATTCCACCTCCAAAGTACTGAAATCCACCTTCTTTTTAATTAGTTCTGCCTCCTTTTTCAATTCGCGCTAAAAATATTGAAATCTGCCTCTAAATACTGAAATATGCCTTTTTTGCCTGAATTCTCCCCTGGTGAATTCCACCTCCAAATTTTTGAGGTTACAGGTTCAAATCCCGGTGGAAGCAAATATTACTTTTTTTGAGTAAGAGCCATAAACTGTTATTTAGGAGAGCACCTATTCTCACGGTGAGTAATGTAATCACACTGGTACCACATTCCCTAAATGGGTATCCACCTCCAGTATCCAAAAAAATTTGCATTTAGCCGAAAGTAGCTAAAGATCATTGTACCCTATTCAGAATCGTGTCCTGAGCACGGTTTGATCATGCTAAAACAGCGATTTGACTTGCAGTAACCCCAGTTCTGGAGTAGTTTCCTATCCCTTAGGGTATCCACGCGGTAATATGCAGCTGGCACTCGCGCTCTCAGTGTACCCATTGACTTTTTTGACTCTCACTTTCAGTAAAAAATTTGCAGGAATTAAAATTTTTTAGTCTGAACCAACCAAACCAAGTGGTCGTTCACTTGATCAAAAAAATTTTTAACTTTATCGGAATCCGAAATCTGTTTTCTGGACTGATTCGGGCATGCTGAAGATGGTCTGATAGTGGTAAAATGCCGTTTTCCTCGGCTATTTTTTGAGTTTTGCTACGATCGAGTTTTGGTGGAACCAATTATTTCTCAAAAATCAAAAAATACCCGACAAAACTGCATTTTGCTACTATCAAACCATCTTAAAACCAAGTGGTCGTCCACTTGGATCAAAAAAAAATTTCGTTTTTCACATTCCAAAACCTATTTTCTAGACTAATTCCTGCATGCTTAAGATGGTTTGATAGTAGTAAAATGCAGTTTTGTCGGGTATTTTTCGAGTTTTGGGAAATAATTGATTTCACCAAAACTCGATTTTACCAAAGCTCAAAAAATAGCCGAGAAAACGGCATTTTACCACTATCAAACCATCTTTAGCATGCCCGAATTAGTCCACAAAACAGGTTTTTGAACCCGAAAAAAGTTAAAAAAAATTTTGGTCCAAGTGGACGACCACTTGGTTTAATTAGTGCATGGATCATCCAGTAGAACTGAGGTTGGATTATAGAAAGACAATTTAAATTATAAAAGCTCCTCACATGACAAAAAATGAATAATTTAAAATTTTATAACGGAGAGGGTTGACTGCATTTTTGTTTACTGAACACCCAAATGGACCAAGAGGACACCCAAAGATTTTTAACATCCAGGTTAAATCAAGACCACTGAGAATGGATCTATACTATCTGTAGTGGATCTGGACTGGTGAAAGTGAAGAAGGACCCCTTAGGGTCAATCTGGACCATTTGGTGTGGACTTGAACCACTGAGGGTGGTTCTGGATCATTAAGAGTTGATCTGAATAACTGAGAGTGGATCTGGACCATTGAGGTTGAATAAGATGGATCAAGTGGCCTTTTAATATTCCTTTCCCTTTCCTATACAGCCCATGCTAAAGGCTGGTGGTAGGGGTGCATATGACACCAGCGTTAAAAATCTTTTGAATAAAAAAATCCTCTCAAGACAAATTTGGAGGTTCAATTTACCGGAGGGTCAATTTGCCGGAGTTCAATTTGTAGAGGTTCAATTTGTAGAGGTTCAATTCACCTAGAGCCATTGTTAACTATTGAACACACTCACTTGCTTGTAATATATTTTATAAATCTTGAAAATTTTTCTATATTTTAGATCAGCCAGGCAGTTCTCAAGCAAAAACAAAAATGTCAGAAAAGCAACATATGATACTCGCCAGTGATAAAGACTTTGATGAGCTGGTAGGTGTTTTTTCAATTCGGTATGTCATGAGAAGCATTAATGTAATAAATTAAGATGGACTATGTTCGCCTTCAGCAAGAATCAAAAAGTGGCCAGTTCCAAACAGTGTCATGCGAGGACGGTTTCTCTACCATCATTGTAAGCTATTTTTCAATTGAACTTTCTAAAATGGGTGAAAACCGATAAAGGTTTAGGGGACTCGCAAAAAGGTCAGACCAACTATACTTTTTTTTTTTTGCATAAAGCCACAGGGTGACCGAAATAATGTTTTGACCCATTTTGGAAAATGCACAAAAGTGCAGAATAATTTTTCTTCTGACATGTCAACTGTCGACAGAGTCCATTCTTGGCGCACCCATATCTAAAAAACTCACTGGTTTACTTCACATATGCTTAGGCATAGATTTCAAAAGCGCAATATAAATGTTCTAATAAAACGGCTTCTCTCATGATACGGACCTCACAAATTCAATTTTAAACATGTCAGATTTGGATTAATATTAATTGGTTAAAAACACAAGTATTTTGGATGTAACAGACCATTCTGACTTAATGAATGCTAGGGGTCTTTTAGAATCCCTAACAGCTGGCCGTTTTATTTGGGCATTTAGGGTATGTAATATAGTGCACTCTTTCCATAATGACCATTCACAAAAGTGGTTACTCTCTGTAGAAGCCAATAAAATATTAATTTAATTGTTTGGCGCAAAGGGATTTTTTGAAAAGGACTGGCCATATACTTTTGTCATTGCGGGGACCATTACAGTCCACTATACAGTCGAACCTCAATAAACCGACACCCCGATAAACCGAAACCCTCGTTAACCCGACACCCCCGACACTCTGAGCCCGATTTGGTTGGTTTTGACTAAAATTAAAGGAAACGACACCACGATAAACAGACATCCCGCTAAACCGACACCTCTTTAAACCGACACCCTGAGTCAGAACGTACAGAATAAATATCCCTCGATAAACCGACACCTCCTCAATTTTCAACGAAATTAAGCTAATTTACAATCAAAATCATTTTTTTTCAATAAAATTTTGCTAAAACCAATTTATGCGCTGTTATTGACTACATAGGCAATTGTTTTAGTTTGGTCACACAACTTTTCAAAGGGTCAAATTTTGTATTGTCGTCAACGTGAAATTTGAAACTTTTGGATATTTTTTAAATTTTAGCTTTAACAACACCCTGTTTTTCTGTTTTTCTTTTTAAAATTATACGAGTTTTGCTAAACATTTTCATGCACGTGGCGTTTGATTATGACGTGGGCGACGTCAATTTACTAAACTAATTTAGACTATTGATATACCATTGTAAAGCTAAAGTCGTAGAATTTCAGCTAAACTATCAGCAAGAGAAAAAAACAGAGGGTTGTTAGAGCCAAAATATAAAAAATGACTAAAAGTAAAGAATTTCACGTTGACAACTCTTTATATTTGTATTTGAAGGCTTTCTGGTCAGAAACCTCGATAAACCGACACCTTGGTGTGGTATTGAACTAAAAGCTTCTTTAAACCGACACCTCGATAAACCGACACCTCGATAAACCGACACCTTGAGCCCGGTCCCCAGGGGTGTCGGTTTATCAAGGTTTGACTGTATCGAAAATTGACTGCAAGTAGATAACATTTACCATTGTTTCTTTAGGGCCAAATGGTGGAATATGATTCCAAAGTATTTCTTGACAAAGCGGAGTTTTATTTGAATGCAGAGTCCATGGATCTAGTACAAGCAGGTGAGAAAATTTGGGGCTCCGTCATATATGCGTTGAAGAAGACCTATCTGGCCATTGGTGTTGATGTTGCATCTCATGCGGCGAATCGTGCTCTCTTCAAACTGGCGTCAAAGGTATACGACAGCGATACAACAGGGGATTTGGTTGAGACATGGTCTTTGTTTGAAAAGTAAGTTCCAGTGTGTTTTGATAACAAGAAGCTACTAGCTCATCTTCAATTGCACATTTCCAGATGTCACGATAATTTCTACGGCCAAAGTTTACACAGGGATGACATCAAGGAAGCATTGGCAGCTGCTAAGTTCGCCGTGGAAAAACTCGAAAAGATGGATTTGCAATCTCTTCGCATAAATTTCAATAAGGAAAAGTCGCAGCCGAAGGATTTATCCAAAATTGAGGTAAAAGAATTTAAGAATCCATATACCAAGATACACGGAGGAGTTAAGTATTCTGTCAAAATTAAGTGCCACTAGAGAGAATTGTTGTTAAGAGAAATTCATGTTTGTCTTGCCAAATTGAATTGATAATAAAGCTCTGAATTAATTTGGCAGGGAGACCCGGATTGTCAACAATCCAAAATGTTCGGGTTTGTTAGCTAGATTTCAGGTTTTCTCCTATTCGACAGGTTAAACTTTTTCATGTAACTTGTGATGAACTTGTATTATGGACACCTGCATTGGCGTACCCAAAATAGTGCTAGCCGGGCTTTAGACCCACCTGTCAGGATTTTTTAAATAAGGATTACCCCCACCCGTCGGGATTTTTTTAAATAAGGATTAGCCCCTCCCGTCAGAATTTTTTAACCTTTTTATCCCTTTTGGCCCCTACCGTCAGGAATTTTTTTTGCAATCCTGTGTACGCCTATGATCACCTGGAATCTAAAACGCAAATTTCAAGCTCTGGTAACTGAACTTCGGAAATGTTTCACAGCTTTCGAGTCTAGTCCAACTCCAACTGACTTGAATTCTATAAACGTGACATTTTGGTGTTTTTTGACGACTTTCTTCTTTGACTTACTGCCGTTACTATTCATTTGTGCAAACCTCGTTTGGCCACCTTTATTTAGACACTCTCATTTGGGCGAACCAAATTTTGGCACCCTCATTTGGGAAACCTCATATGGGCACAAAATTCAAATATATTTGATTTTTAAACTTAAAGCCGAGGTATCTCATATTTTATTCATAAAATAGTTTTGAAAGGTTTAGTAGGCCTCAGAAAGGGTAGGAAAACCACCAGGTACGCACCGTAATAGAGTATAATACCTCGGCAGTGATACTTAGATGGCTGCATTCAGTAACCAAATAATGGTATGCAGGTGATCTTAACTAGTTGTTTGGGGTATCTAAATAGTTATTTTTGTTACTTAACTGGTGACTAGAGAACCCTAGAGGTAATGATTGTACTTATATATTTCAGTACTGGGGTTTGGCTCGTGAAAAAAGATTTTTTTTTAATTATCAAACCATGTAGATGGCACGGTTTTGGGCAGGATGCTCTGGTTTTAAATCACTTTCGCTCAAATTCAAAATATCTAAAGCGATACTCTTTTACAGTAGGTACCTGCTGATTTTACTACCTACCTGAAGCCTATTAAACCTTTCAAAACTGTTCCACAAATAGAATCCGCAAAACCTCAGCTTCAAGTTTAGAAATTAAGTATATTTGAAATTGGTGCCCAATTAAGGGTGCCCTAACGATATTTGCTCAAATCTACATATAGTATTTGGCATGACTTCGTCACGCGAAAGTTCGAATTTTTCTGGCGTTTTTGACTTTCAAATCCCTGTAACTCAGTTTTGATGCTGAAATAGGTGCTAGTGTATTGAAAGGTTGAATCTACGGACAATTTTGCGTCGAATGAGTATATACATGCCTATAAGAAAATGACGGTACAGGGCTGTGCGCGTGACACAAGAATTCGTGTCCGGAATTTTCGATCAAATTTTTTCCACATTTTTTTAACTTTGAGATGGCTTTTACCCCGTTTTCGATGCTAATATAGGTGTTGGTGTATTGGAAAGGTTAAATCCACGGACAATTTTTTGAGGTTAAATCCACGGAGGTTACAAAAATTGGCCTAAATAGGCCGATTTTCAGGGAGGCTACTATTTTTATACCCCCTCCTAGGGGGGTCTACTATTAGAGGGGGCTACAATCATAGTTGCACGGCCAGCAGAAACGGCGCCGGGCGCCGACCAGGGCGCTGGGGTCCGAAAAAATCGGCGCGCCAGGTTTTTAGTTGATTGCCTACTTTAAAATCCTTATAGCTCCACGCTGGAGCATTCTTGTCGGGCTAATTATTTTTTTAAAAGATGCGCAAGATCATGCAGAACAACGTATCAGAGAGCTTTTTTTAAAAAAGCCGCAAAATTTTAATATGTTTTATAAAATTTGAAAAAAACATTAATTTTTCCTAGATTTTGGTCAGTTGCCAACTTTAAAATCCTTATAACTCGACGCTGGAACCTCCTTTCGGGCTAACTCTTTTTTTTAAAAGATGCGCGAGATTACGTAGAACGTCGTAACAGAGAGCTTTTTCGAAAAAAATGCGAAAAAAATAATAAAATTACCAAAAAACGAAAATAGCTTCACCCACCCACACACCCATGCCAAATACTATATAGAGATTAAATAAATACTTGAAAAACATCAAAAATAAAAAAAGACGAAATTTGGTATATTTTCGAAAAAATTTTGCGGCAAAATAGGATGCGCCGACTAGGGCGCCGGGTTCAAAAAAAAGTCGGCGCCGGGCGCCGGAACTTTTAAAATTGGCGCCGGGCACCGGCGCCAGCACCGGCGCTGGCGCCGATTTGTCTCAAAATTTTTGTCGGCGCACACTGGCGCCGACAAATAGGCACCTCAATCAGAAGAGGCGCATTGCGGCGCCTGTACGCCTAGTGAGTAGTAAACCTGACTGTAGGGTCGTCAGATTCATGCGCAAAATTTTATAAAGAGTCGGAATCTACAAAGCATTATTTGGTAAGGTGTGTGGAACAAGAATTTTTTGACACAAATTTTTTCTTTAAGCGCTATATTATGCTAGAAGATCATTTGAAAATGCTTTTGTCTCAGACTGGTTGCATTTTTCCTCCTCTATCGAATGGCGTTAATCGCTTTTCAATCTTCTTCAAAATTTTTGCTAAATCATTCGCTTCTTTAAATCACTCTGTTTTTTTTCATGGGCAAAAAAATGGAACAAGAATTTTTAACAGTTTTTTTCGCTACATCTTTAAATTAAAATCTAAGGAAAATGACTGTTTAGCCGCATAAATAATAGCTTTTCTCAAAAAATGTCGATGAAAAGATGACATCCATTGCACCATTCAAAAGCTCTTTGATTTCTCGGCTCTATATGTGTTCGTGGAACTCCCAAAAAATTTTGCCTTGGTCCCCCCTGTTGTTTTTTTTCGTAATTTTTTGAAATTTGTGCCTTGGTCCCCCTGTTGATTTGTTTTGATATTTTTTTTCAAAAGTCTTAAAAAGTATCAACAGGTAAAAAATCATTAAAGAGAAAAATTCCTTAAAGGGTTTTTTACCTGGCCGGCCTTCGGCCGACCCTTAATTCAATGGAGTTCACCTTTCTGTCCACCGTAGTAAATGGACAAGGGCTCACATACTTTAAAAAAAGGTTTTTTGGCTGTTTGATACTTTTTAAGACTTTTGAAAAAAATATCAAAACAAATCAACAGGGGGGACCAAGGCACAAATTTCAAAAAATTACGAAAAAAAAACAACAGGGGGGACCAAGGCAAAATTTTTTGGAGTTCCACGAACACATATAGAGCCGATTTCTCTACAAAATAACATGTTGACTGTTTGTTTTTACAAAAATACAGGGCTGAGAAAACAGACGGTTGAATTTGGACAAGACAAAATCAGGCTAAAAATAAGGCAAAAAGAGAGGTTTTTCACTTTTTTTAACTTCAACCGTCCGTTTCTCAGCCCTGTATTTTTATAAAACAGCAGTGAACATGTCATTATGTAGAGAAATCAAAGAGCTTTTGAATCATGCAATGGATTTTATCTTTCATCGACATTTTTTGAGAAAAGCTATTATTTATGTGACTAAACAGTCATTTTCTTTAGATTTTCCTTTATTTTGACTAGGAATCGACGTTTTCATGTTGATGGTCATAACTTTTCTTAGAATGATCAAAAAAATAAGTTTGACCTACCAAATTGTAGCCGAGACACAGTCGAACCAGAAGTAAGATGATATCTGCTTCAAAATAAATGAAAACATCGAGCGGCGCATTACAAACCGAACTGCGTCTATACTTATGATACGTCTGATTTCAATGTTTACAACTACAAATTATTTTCTTGCGCTTTCTAACTTGGTTTTTGCGCCAGAACATGTTTTTCGCCTAAATGTATCTCTTATATTAAAACATTTCTCACTTTTAGTCAAAAATCGCTAAAATATCACAAAATATGGGTGCGTCTATACTTATGATACGGAGTGTAGCACAGTAAAATACCATAAAGTCAAATTTATTCACTATGGAAGTATTTTGTATTATTTGAGGATCCACATTGCAGTGGAATACAAATGTACATGCATAAATCACTTTTCTTTCTTGATCTTTCAAAAAGACGAAGTTATATTATTATTTAAAAAAATAAAAAAATTCCTCATTTGGGCTTAAAAGTGACTTAATTTTCAAATCTTTAACACACAAGATAAAAATCTCTTATTTTTGCTTAAAGTGCTTCATTATGGCTTAAAAAGCCTTGAAAAGGATTTTAAGCAGTGAAAAGAGGCAACTTGGATTGTTGGAAGAGCTTGAGATTGTAAGAAACAATGCATTGTTATTTTCGGCAGTAGTATCTAAAATGAAAAAATTTTACTAAAAAATAAGACACTCTTCAGTTTTTTACTTTAAAACTCGGAAATTGAGGCACATTTCAGCTAAATTAAGGCACTTTTAAGACCAATTGATTCCCATTTGATTATCTTCCTTTGAAATATAGTCAGGGAAATAGATAAAAAAATGAACTAATGTTTAAATTAAATTTGATAAATTAGTTACTCAAATGTTGCTTTCTCTTTTCGATTATGCAATTATATTTCATTGGAGAGACTGTCAATCCAGTTACTTTTCAAGACTAGGAGGTTTTAATGGATTCACTGCGCTCATCTGCAAAAAATTCAAAAGTTATCTCTTAGCATAACTAAAATATTTCAACTTTTTACCTTGAACAAGTAGAATAGGTTAGCAGTAAACAAAAACAATTCCATTCTAGCCATCGACTCGCCAAACATTGTCTTTTGCCTAGGGAAAATGGTATTAACTCCTCGCACTTCTTAAGCTGGTCATCTTCAATAAAACGTTCAGGGATAAATTCATGTGGCTTTTGGAAAGATCTAAATTAATTTCAATAATTTGCCTCAGACAAAACAAAAAAATTACCTTTTCATCATAAAGCACTGAAGATACCTGCGGTACTATGCGAGCGCCTTTTTTAACAGCATAACCTCCAATAACAACATCCTTAGTGGTTCGATGAATAAGGATGATAGGTCCAAGATTAACTAAGCGCTGCGATTCCTATAATAATGAAATAAGAATATTAAATATTTTAAATTTTATCTTTGAATCTCAAAAAGATTGAAAAGCATCCTTGTACTTAATTAAGTTAGCAGCTATAAAAATTGCTACAATCCTCTTTTGAGTTATCCTTTTTTAAAGGACCATACTTGTTAATGCAAATGAAAATTTGGCAAATGTGCGCGGGACACTTCTCTTTCGTCTTTCACTGTACTCTTTGGAGTTATTTCGAGCGACTCCAAAGAGTAGAGTGCGAGACGAAAGAGAAGTGTCCCGCGCGCATTTGAATTTGTCAAATTCTCATTTGCATCAACAAGTATGGTCCTTTCACATGCCTTTTTATATATATTGCTTTCTTTTCTCAGATATTTTTACATCGTTTTGTAGTTAAGACTTTTTTCTATCGATTGAGTGGTCAAACACCCTGGTTACAATTTTTAAAGAAAATCACATCCACCTCACACTAAAAACCGTGTTTTAGTGTCTTTAAGCACTCAATCGACAGAGAAAATCTCAGCTAAAGAACGGTGTGAAAACATCTGAGATGAGAAAAGAAAATATATAAAAAGGCATGTGAAGTTAAGTAGTAGTCGATGTCAAAAAGTAGCCGTGGAAGTGTCCCACCCCCTTTAAAGGCGGAGACCAGAAATTTATTTCTTTCATGACCCTTTTATATAAGCTTTCTACCTGATTCTGCCTGATTCTTTTCGAATTTAAAAATGCAAACAAAAATAATTGGAAAACATTATTGACAAAAACTATATGGTGCCGCTCGCTTTCAAACTTATAAAATTGCCATGATAAAGAAGAGACAGAGTCCTTTAATACAAATATTTTTTGGAAGCAAATTTAACCTTTTTCGGACAATTTTTTTATTTCGCCTGATTTGTTCAATTTTCCGGTTCAAATCCGGTTTCAAAATATGCCTTCTTCCCCCTGTTGTTTTTTTTTGTAAAAATTTAAGCCTTTTTAACAATACAGTCGAAAATGTTTAAACAAAATTCCAGTATTAGTACTCACGTGCTCCGACAGCGCAAGAAAAAGTATTGAAGCTTGTAGCAAAACATTTAACATACATTAATAACAGCGTTAGTGTAGGGCAACTTGGCCTTGTCCGCCAAGCAAATGAGCTTTTTGCCGTCTTCATTATCTCCCATCACCTGGTCCAGCTCTTCTTGCATTTTAGCCTGCACTTCTGGGAACACAACCATGTACAGAATTAGAAAATTCATGGTATTGGAAGTTGTATCCTAAACATTCTTTCTCAATAAAAGCTCAACTTAGAATAAGTTTACCATGCCACCGACAAACAAGTCCTCACAAAGTCCTCTAAGGTTTGCAATGCTGAAATTTTAAAATGGATGCTTTGTGAAACCAAATTTTACTCAACTGACGTGAAACTTTTTCTTTCTCATCAGCTTTGGTGTATGTTTCTGCTGTTCCATTTCTTGTATAAAAGCTTTAATAAAATAGGTATCTTCTTCGTCATCAACAATGCCAGACTTTGCTTCTAAAACTGTTATGTTTGATAACAAAAATATTGGTAAAATTACCGTTTTTGACCCTTTCCATCGTTTCTCTGATGTTTTGTCATAGAAATTTATGAAGCTTTGAAGAACTTTTCTCAATGTCTTTTAAGTGTGCTGAGAAAAAAGGCATATGTCTGACCAGGGCATAGCAGATATTATATATGTCAGAGGATGTAGAAAGTCTTGGAAATTTTCTTTGATTGCTTCACGCAGTTCAAAGAAGTTTTTGAGGTCATCCTAGACAAGTTTGATTGAAATTTATGACAAAGTGGTAACCTTCTTTGGACATTTTATTTCCAACAACTTCGTCATTGAGTTTTTCAATTATGTCTTCTACTTCCACCATGATCTTAAATAGTTTTAAAATATTAAAGAGTTACAAAATTCATCTAGTGAAGGTTTAGAGACAGGGCCCCTCGAAGTTTCCGAAAACCCATAATACGGGTATCATAGTTTTCAAAATTTGAAAATTGATTGATTTTGAGAATTTCAAAAAGAGGTTGGTACTAGAGACAGAAACAAGACAATATCTTGTCCAAGATTTTGTCTTGTCTTGCCCTAATTTTGATTGAAAATCTTGTCTTGGGATCTTGCTTGGTCATTTCTAGAATCTTGGTCTTGGTCTTGGTTTCATGGTCAATCTTGTATGCAAATTTACAAAACACCCGACAACCCATTTTATGGTTTTTAGGGCCGTAACATACCTGAATTCTGTTTTTGGCTTCATACAAGGAAAATTCAAAAAAGTGTATACAATCACAATTTGTATCCAACTGCGGTTTTAACACGTAAAAGGCTGGCTGTAAATGCGGTTTATTTAGATGCAGAATTTCACGTAGATCATTTTTTAAATATTTGTACGGGTGTTGGGACGGGTCAAGTGACCTAAAAACCGGTTTAAAATCTACGGCCATTTCAAGGAAAATGGGAAAATTTCCGAGAGGTAGAAATAATTTATCACTAGACTACAGCTATGACTGTTATATGTCAAAATGATCGCTAGGATCTGCCTTTTCGAATGAGTATATGTGAGCTTTAATCTGTTTGCAAAAGTTGGACAACAAGCGTCCAACGCCCAAAACCACCGTTTCTCACTAGTCAAATTCCGCTTAAGGCCGCTCAGGAGCACGTTATAGCTGTGTATAACTGCTAAATGTTTGGTCAATACTTGTAGCAAAATTCAAAAGCTACAAGATAGGCGAAAAATCTGCACAGAAATTAAAGAAAAGTCAATCAGAAATTTTAGAAAAAGAGTGAAAACTTGCTGTTTTTCTGGCACTGGGACTTGAAGGATACCTGGCTTGGCATATTCCTGGCCGAATTCTATATAAAAAATTTAGAGTGCAATATAGCAAAATGATCAGCACGAAAAATGCAACAGAACTAGTGCAAAGACTCACAGGACAACAAGCAAAATGTAACAATTCAAGCCAAACAATTTGACTCAAAACCCTACAAAAAACCAGGGTCTTTTGACGAAAATTCGGTGGCTGTCATTGATTTCGTAATTTTCTCAAAATTTATAGGCAATTTTTAAAAAATAAAAATAGCACGTGATAGAGCGAAAAAAACTGCATAAGATACGATGTTTAGATCACAGGGAAGACAGCGTGTTCTCTTTTTCGAAGGATTGAAGAACCATGCTGGCAACCTTTTTAGGATATGACGATTCTGGTTATATTATTATATTACAGTCAAACCTCGATAATCCGCCACCCCGCTAAACCGCCACCCTCGATAAACCGCCACCCTCGATAAGCCCGATTTTGGTTGGCCGTCAGAGAAACTCAACAAAGTTTACCCCCGCTAAACCGCCACCTCGATAATCCGCCACCCTCGGATCGGTCCCATGGAGTGGCGTATATTATCGAGGTTTGACTGTACCAATTTATATTACCAAGACGTGGCAAATTTAATAACTTTATTCAAATATGTTCAACTATACATGTGCATGGTTTCCAAGATCTTTTACATTACACTTTAAGCAATATTTGCATCTTTCTTTGAACGGTGAGCTCCACACATAGTTTTCTCACAGTTAAGGCACTTGGCCACACCTGTTTTTTTTTGCCCCTCTAGCGCAAATCTCACATCGGCCAGTAGCAGTGTCTGTATAATAACTGTAAATGTTTTGGTCAATACTTGTAGCGAAATTCAAAAAGCTCAAGATAGGCGAAAAATTTAGATGCAGAATTTCACGTAGATCATTTTTTAAAAATATTTGTACGGGTGTTGGGACGGGGGCTAGCCGGGCTATAGCCTCCCCCGTCAGGTTTTTATTATTGTTTTTAGGCTTATTTAGCTTTTTTGTCTTTTTAGCCCCCCTCCCTCCCCCCGGTCAGGATTTTTAGCCCTTTAGCCCCCCCCGTCAGAAATCTGGGTACGCCTATGCTGGCTTTATCACAGTACTGAACAGTGGAAGCATGCCGGAAGTTATTCACGCCCAGACAATCTCATCAGGTTTATGATTGTTCCATGCAAGAAAGAAAAAAAGAGAAACAGCTTTGAGTTGAAGGCTTACAATGCTAAAAAATTCTCTACACTTTTCTTGAGAAAACATTCTAAAATATATTTTCACTGTTTTCTCAGTGGTTCATGCTGTTTTTTTTCTTAGGGACCATACTTGTTGATACAAATGAGAATTTGACAAATTCAAATGCGCGCGGAGACACTTCTCTTTCGTCTCGCACTGTACTCTTTGGAGTCGCTCAAAATAACTCCAAGAGTAGAGTGCGAGACGAAAGAGAAGTGTCCCGCGCGCATTTGAATTTGTCAAATTCTCATTTGTATCAACAAGTATGGTCCCTTAAGAAAAAAACAGCGTGAACCACTGAGAAAACAGTGAAAATTAGTTGCAATAACCGCGTTCACTACCGAGATTCATGTGGTCTGCACAAAATATGCCTCAAATAGTTGGGTTTTGCTGGTTAGGAAAAGCAACTAACAAAAAAAGGCGGCCAATTTTCAAAAAAGGCGGCCAAATTCTATTTTTTTTATGGCTCAAATTGTTGTTTACCCCGTCAAATTACTGATTTACCCCGTCAAATATTGATTTACCCCGTCAAATTTAAATTTTCGGTGAAAAAAATGCAGTAAATTTTGCGGGAATCCGAATTTTATAGTTTAAAAATGACTTGGATCGCGCAAAATCCAGCCCCAGAGTGGCCAGAAGCCCCTGAAAGTTGGTATTTCTGGGGTTTACTAAAGGGGGAGTGAACTTTTTGCGAAATTCGATTGAGCGGATCAGAATTCCAGTCCGATGGGCTAAATCACTCAAAATTAGGGGATTTAGATACTGGTTCGGATGGTTTTAGGGTGGTTTAAGATGGTTGAAATTGGTTCAGGGGGCATTAGGTGAATTGCCCTACAGTAATTCCCCACAGTAAATTCCCCTACATGGTAAATTCCCCCACAGGTAAATTCCCCTACATTTTGTATTGAAAGATTCACTTATTTAACAGCTAGGATTCTTACCTGACAAAGGACTACTCTTAAGAGGTATCTACCTCCATTACTCATCATTTTGATTACAACAGAACAGGTAGCCCAAATACACCTTAGGTGATTTGCCTTGTCTTCAGGTGGTTATTCCCACTTCGGATGGCCTATAGATTCTATAAGTGGTTAACTTACCCACCCTACGGTTTACCTTACCATATACGTTGTTTATCTTTTTAATCTTGCGTTAAAAAACCCTTGTAGTGTTGTGTCCACCCATACGGTGGTTTTATTATTTAATTAGTACATACCCTTTACATACCCATCTAGTGATTTTATCTGCTGCTTTGATGTTTTCAATGTTTACAATTTCTTAGCTATGATATTTTAAATAAATCACATATTAGATAATGGACTCATGCTTTTTCGACTTGGTGTAATTATGATGAAGTAAGTGAAATTTTAATGATGGCCGGACATCAAAAAATTAGCCTGATTGCGGCCAAGGCTTTGCAAAAGTGCACCCAAAATATTACTTGGATTACTGAAAACATTTTTACAAACAATCATCTCCAAAAAACTGTTTACTGTACAAATTACAGAATTCTAGCACTCTTGGTACAGCTGAACAGTGCAGTGAATTAGGGTATCAGCTAGTTCAGATTTTTTTATGGTTTTCATTTCGAAATAACGATTGAACGTAATGACGAAAACTCAAAACATAACGTTTGCCCATCTCAACTGTTTTTTTAAATTTTTGAACCATTACAGTCAACCGCAATTGGATAACTACTTGGCTTGGTAGGTTCATAAATTATCTAGCAGAATTGAGGATGATGATAGGGCTAGGTAACATTTGTCAAAAACGAAATTTGTCAAAAACGAATTTTGTCAAAACGAAACTTGTCAAGACGAAAATTTTCAAAACGAATTTTGTCAAAACGAATTTTGTCAAAACGAATTTTGTCAAAGATTTTTCAAAAATTACCTTGGTCCCCCTTTAGTGAAAAATGGCAAAATTTAAAAATTTTTTTTTTACTTTTCAGGTTCCAAACGGGATCGTCTCTCACCGGAATGGCCAAAAGGCCAAAATGATTGGTTTTCAACACAACTTCACCCTGAACCATTCCAAACCTGGGGTAAGCACCATCTGGCCAGGTGGATATCCACCTGGATGACCAGAAAAATTGAAATCGCAATTCTTGACTTATCAAACACGATTACCGCACGATTTTGCATATGATAGCATGTTTGTTTTTGAATTTTCAAAAATTTTGATTTTGTGATCATCCAGGTGGATATCCACCTGGCCAGGTGGTACCTACTCGAGGTTTTAAGGTTTTGGAGGTAAATTCGAAGGTTTTGGTCTTATCAAACCCAATTCTTTACACGATTTTGTATATGATAGGATGGTTTGTTTTAGATTTTTATGATATATTTGATTTTTAGGTCATCCACAGCATATGGTTGGCCAGATGTGCTTACCCAGGTTTGGAAGGTTCAGGTGAAGTTATGTTAAAAATCAATTATTTTGGCATTTTGGCCATTCCGGTGAGGGACGATCCAGTTGGAACCTAAAAAAATGAAAAAAAAATTCTTTGAAATTTTCACATATTTCACTAAAAGGGGGACCAAGGCAATTTTTGACAAATCTTTGACAAAATTCGTTTTTGACAAAATTTCGTTTTGACAAAATTCGTTTTGAAAATTTTCGTCTTGACAAGTTTCGCTTTGACAAAAACTACGTTTGACAATTTCGTTTTTGACAAGTCTCCCTAGCCATTGATAGTGAAATAATTAAAAACCATTAGGTCTATTTACAAGACAAAAATATGTAAAATCTTCTCAAGACAAAATGTAAGGGAATTACCTGTGGGGGAATTTACCTGTCGGGGAAATTTACCGTGGGGGAATTTACCGTGGGGGAATTTGCCGTGGGGGAATTTACTGTAGGGCAATTTACCGTCGCCGGTTCAGGGTGGGATTTTGAGCGATTTAGCCTATCGGACTGGAATTCTGATCCGCTCAGTCGAATTTTTGCGAAAACTTTACTCCCACTTTAGTAAACCCAGAAATACCAACTTTCAGGGGCTTCTGGCCACTCTGGGGCTGGATTTTGCGCGATCCAAGTCATTTTTGACTATAAAATTCGGATTCCCGCAAAATTTACTGCAGTATTTCACCGAAAATTAAATTTGACGGGTAAATCAGTAATTTGACGGGTAAATGAGTATTTTGATCGAAATTCAAATTTGACGGGGTAAATCAGTAATTTGACGGGTGAAATTAGTTACAGCCTTTTTTTATTATGAATTTAAAAAGGCGGCCAAAAAATAAAAAAGGCGGCCAAATTCTCACATTTGGTGGTACATTTCTATTGAGCCAAATATATTTCTTTTTGCAGCATGGAAAAGCTTGCCCACTAAAAATTATGTTGTTCAAGCACAATCGTAAGTGCTAGCCACAAGCGCACAAGTCAAATTTAGTAACTGATCGATAACTTATAAATCATCCGAAAAGCGGACAAAAAATAAAAAAATAAGTTGAAAAAAAATAGAAACGCTTGAACTGTGGTTTGAACCTGTTGATTTGAGCTTTTTATTGTACCAAAAATTTGACCCTCCTTTATAAAAGCTGGCTCAAGTTAGTCCCCCCCTCACCAAATTAATATATTTCCGCACGAAATCGTAAAAAACGAGTATTAAACTGACCTCCTGTTTTTCAGAAAAACTTGAGAAATACCCGTTTTTAACAACTCCTGCTTTTTGTGAAAGGAAATTTCTCGAGTTTTTCTGAATAACAAGGAGTCAGTTGATAGCTCATATAAAACTAGAGATTCAGCGCTGCATGATGATCGGAAGAAAGAAATTATAATTTTAAAAAATACCGAGAAATACTCGTTTTCACGATTTGATGGGAGAAATAATTAATTTGGTGGGTGAAACTACTTATAACTAACTACTTATAGCCATGAAAATGCTGTTTGGTATTGAGATGCCTTCAGAATCTTTTAAAAAATGTGCGCGGTACAGTAACCACACGGCAGAACCTAAAAAATTAGACACAGAAAATTCAAATTTTGTATATAGAGTACAGTAAAACTTGTATAAAATGAGCCCGAGCAGTCGCGTTATCCGTCTTTTTTCCGGACAAATTTGTTATGATAGTAGAGTCAAAGAAAGATAAATGCTGCTAGTCTTACGCGGTACTTGTCAATAGTGTGCGGCGCCAATACTGTCACAGACAGTATCGGCGCCGCACAGCCATGACAGCCATGTCCGCTTGTATTTGGAGGACAATAGTGTCCAACCCTATTAAAACGACGAATTATATCCTGAACCTGTCGAAACGCTAAAAGACAACCATTAATCAATCTATCGGTCATTCCACCATATTTTAATCACTGGAGCTGTGCAAAACGAGCCTCTATATGCAGGTCCGCGACGTGCAGCTGCCACAGCCGTTTCTCTCCCAGCCCTTTCTCTCCAAGGAAGTTTCACTTCTCAGACAAATATTTTAATTATTTGTGCTATATCAACTTAAATCGCCTCAGGAGTACAAGAAAGGCATTATTTTCATGGTGCAGTCAATGAAAAATTAAGTTTATGCATTTTTGAATTTCGACTTTTGCTAGTTTTACCATGTTTTAGCTATTTGGCGAGCGAGCATCTCGCGTGCTTAGTTGGTCAACCGTATTCTTCCTTTTTTCAGCTTCCTTTTCTCCTTTTTTTTTTTTCTGTTTTTTTCAGCTCTCGGTTTAAATATTCTCTGTGCGCATTTTTGATCAAGAGTCTTACTCGGAATTATGTTCAAGGGGAGTGAGTGCGTGCATCTCACCCAAGCCTCCCTTCGGGCGCGCGCAGGTGCTCGTTTTCTTGGAAATGAGATGCGCACACCCACATACCTTAGACACAAATCACTCGAAAGTGACTCTGGATGCATGAAAAAGCATGCATACCAGAGTTTTATTTATGCGGTAGGCCCCAGTATTCAAAACTGTGTTTACAATCTTTCCTCTTCGCACAAAATTGGCCGATGTTTGGTCTGTTTCTATCCAGTATAGTCTCAAATCCCTGGGCATACCAGCACGTTACACTGCAAATTAAGGCGGTGACCAGCAATTTTCAAAATCTTCCTTGTTTTCACTCGTTTTACTCAAATCTGATATTTATGACCTTATCCTAATTTTAAAAAGTAGGCAGAAAACTTTGGCCGGACCAGGTAGAATGCTTGTAAAAAATAGTCAAGAGAGAAAGTGATTGCTGGTCCCTCTTTAATTCATTGTATGCCCCTATGAAAATAGTCAAAAGAGCTACTTTTAAGTGGCCTCAAAACTAATTTTTCATTGAGTCAAACGGCCTGGGAGCGAAACGGCCGGGAGCAAATGGCTCGGGAGCGAAACGGCCCGAAAGCGAAACGTCCTGATCCCTCTATATGCAATTTGTGATTATGAGTCATGCTTGGAATCACGGCAACCAGACAAAGCAACATCAAAACTATTTTGAAGCCTGACAAATATTTTTAAATGAACATTTGTCGCGCGACAAATAATTTTTTTGTCATTTTGTCGTGCGACAACGCAACAATTTGCTCTTTGTCGCGCGACAGTGCAACAAATAAATCATTAATGTCTCGAGAGTAATTTACAATTTAGCAGTCAATTCTAAATTTGAAGATGCGCATATTGATCGGGAACGCTAACCATGAACACCTAAATGAATATCTTGAAAAAAATCCTTCGAAAAATCCGAAAAAGAGCAAAATTTGTTGCAATGTCGCGCGACAAAAGCGAAATTTGTTGCATTGTCGCGCGACAAAAAACGTTTGTTTGTTATTTCGTCGTGCGACAAAAAACATTTTTCGGTATTTTGTCGCACGACGAAAAGCATACGACAATGCAACATTTTTGTTGCATTGTCGCGCGACAAAATAGTTTTGATGTTGCT
Organism: Ditylenchus dipsaci; assembly: GCA_004194705.1. Classification (NCBI taxonomy): domain Eukaryota; kingdom Metazoa; phylum Nematoda; class Chromadorea; order Rhabditida; family Anguinidae; genus Ditylenchus; species Ditylenchus dipsaci. The sequence goes on from SADC01001019.1 coordinate 26,894, forward strand.
TTGTCTGGTTGCCGGAATCACGTCTAAGATAAGTGATTGTGCGCATCTCTATTAGAGATTCTCTAACCCCAACTCAAAGCCTTTCCAATAGGCTTTTTGAACCAGTGAATTTCTTCCTCGTCATTACTCCTAAACTATAAAAGCTGAAGCCACCGGATTTTTACACGACCTAACATTCGTCCTTTTAACAAGAACCCGGACATGATTGATCGCAGTAGATTATTGGTCGGTTTGCTTACGCCTGACGCTATTCTTCCTTTTGATACTACTTGTACACTAATGTCCGTGTCCAAGTTTCACCTGGGGTCTTTTTATTTAATACCTAGTCTATGCAATTAGCTGTTTCATCGATTTATAAAAGTCGGATTTCTTGAATTAGAGCCCAAATTTTCTCCTAGAAACTCATAGGTAGAAACCTAACTAGCGCCCGTAAAAGAATTTTTTTTCGATTTTTGAATAAAAATTATCGATTTTTAAAAGAAAAGTTTTTAAAAAGCCACTTCTGGTACCAAAATCTCTTTTTTGAATCCGAATCCGTTGAGAGATGAGATTAAAATAATTCTTGTGCGCAGAAACAGTGCTATTTGGATTACATCAGATAGAAATTTCGCACCACTTAGCTACTTGAACTTAGCTACTTTAAAGAATATGTCAGCGCATAAGCATCTTTTGATATGATTTTAACGGATTCGGGTTCACGAAGTGATTTGATAATAAGGGTGACTTTTCAAAAACTTTCCCTTTAAAAATAGATTATTTCCCATCACAAATCGAAAAAAAATTCATGCACGGGCTCGAGTTGGCTGTTTGCCGGCTTATAGAAGCGCTTATAGTGCTCAAATGAAAATTTTAAGAATTCTTTTTTTAATTTGGTCATTGCTTTTTTTTAAGATTCAATATGCCTATCCAGCGCTATGTTAAGTCGAGACTTGCGCTAACGTTCGGCGTCATTTCGCAAGCTACATGTATGTTATCTACTTTCAATCGCGAGCGAATCTTCCTAAATCCAGTAAGTTATTTTTTTTCGTAATGTTAGTGTTTTTGTATTTTGGGTGCTCTTATTCAAGAATACTCTTTAGGTCGGATCAGTTAGGCGTTCAAGCATTTTTACTGGTCTATTCCTTATGATTCCTCGCTGACTAAAATCGTACAAGTTGATGCGTGGTCGAGGAACTGCTTGCTTGATGGGTGCAATATTATTGCGCGTTTTCTTTTTGCTTTGCGAAGATCTTTGTGGTTGTCGTGTCGAGGCTGCTCACTCCAAATCCATCAGATGTAGAATTCTGCCTGTACTTCCTGACTTTCTGGTTCACAGTAGCCGACCTTGGTTACGACATTATGGCATTACTTACGTTTTGATTTTCACAGCTTATTTGTTTTTTCCAGGACATCAAACAAGAAGAGTCTATGTCCAAGTCGCAGAAAATACGGGTTGGTTATTTTCAGACTTTAAAAAAGATGTTAGATTATGTAGATCGGTCCGTTTTGTTTTTCTGATGCAATATTTTTTGCAAAGACTGGTTTATTTAGAGGATCAAACATCACAATCCCCATTAGACTATAGCTGTCACTCATTAAGGTTAGTGCAACTCTTCCCATTTAAGCCAAAAATTTCGATATGGTTTGCCAACTTTTCATTTTATCTTTCAAGTGTGCATAATTCAGAAAAATACTGAACTCAATGGAGCACGTTATGAACTTTTTTAAAGTATTTACTGCAGACCTGATAAATTATTTCTTCAACCGTCCTACTTTGCCTATATGTTCACTTCCGCCAGAAATAATAAAAGAAGTTCTTTTATTTCTTGAGGCAGATGACTGCAATAATCTACTTTTTACGACTAAACTTCACGCTGAGGTCTCGTACCACAAATGGACAAATTTCTGAATGCAAGTTTTGTTAAACAATAAGCGGGATGTGAAAACATGGTCTCAAAGATCATAGCTACATTCAAAGATTTTATGCAACAAGAAAAAAGTTTAAGCCTTGTGAGTTTCATTGCAGGTAGAAACACACGGACCTGCCGAAAAATTCAGTATTCGGACAGCTGGGCCTCTTTATTTTAAAATTTTTAGTAAAGCTTAATAAAGAACACCAAAAAAATTTTATGATCTACATTGAATCGGAAAACTTTTTTGCGTTACCCCAGATTTGGAAAAATCTGCATTAAAGTGGCATGCCCGTTCATTTTAAAAGTAAAGGCGGGGGACCCGCAAATTTTTCTGAATCGTCCCATTGTTCACTTGTTTTTCATGAAATCTAATACTAATGACCTTATGCTACTTTTAGACTAGCCAGAAAACTTTAAAAAAATCTATACGAGAACGCATGTAAAAACCCTTCGAGAAAGAAAATAACTGTTGGTACCCCCCCCCCTTCCCCCCTTTTTCTCCATGTCGCGCACGGGCATGTCCTTTAAAAAGAAAAGTTTTATTGAGATATCTTTATAATTCCTTTTAAGGCACTCGAAGCCAAAGTCAATGTCTTGGAAACAGAAGCAAGAGACATGAGACGCGATGCAAGAGACATGAGACGCGCAGAATCGCTTTCTAGAGACGCAATGAGCCATTCAACAAAATTAAAATGTAAGAGCTTTTTATTCTCTCGAGATTTCTATTAGCTGGTCTTGTTTACAAGTGATGTGTTGACGTGTAACCAGTATATTACAGTTGATCACTTTTCCGATATTTTTTGCTGCATTAGAGAAGCTCGCTTAGTCAAAAAACACTAAAATTTAATATTACTAATCTGATTATGATGTTACCAGGTTTCTGTTCATAATGCACGAATCGGTTATTGATAACAACCTTAAAGAAAACTCTAACCCGAGTTCACCGAAAACTCCGAAAACCGAAAATTGACGAGTGACCTGTATACTCTCACCCACCAAAATATTAGCTTCACTAAGTGAATGAGGTTACTACCTTTCCTAAATTTTCAGGTGTTACTTTGCCTATGTAAACTTACCGGGGTCCTGAACACGTAGGTTGTGGCCACGACTCGATGCGATGGTTGGAGCATCTTGTATAGGCAAAGGATTCGGAGGGCTTGGTTGGTCAAAGCTGACTATAGGTCCTTTCCACAAGGTACAGTTTTTTTCACCTGTGGTTCTTAATGCTAGTAAGTCCTCTTCTTACAGAATTTCACTACAGTGATCGGTCTAAATGGAAGGGGCAAAAGCAATGTTATCGATGCGCTTCTCTTTGTATTCGACACGACCAGACGTCAAGATCTGCTTGCCTTGTAATCTGCGCCGTCCCATTTGGAATACACAGAAAATCTTTCACATTGAGTTGCGAAAACCCGTTGATTTGAATCCTTTAAAGGTACTATTTATTTGGTTGTGACCGATTTACTGGATGTATTGTCTAGGTCATTGAGGGTGTGAAGCAGCTATCCGAAAGGCTAATAATTGTCAATGGCTGTGACGAAATAAGGTATAGGTTACTTTTATAGTTTTAATTAAAGTCTTGCGTTTAGTAAAGAGGCTCAGTACAATTCAACTCTGTTGATGAATATCCTTCTGCGGTCTGTCTTGTCATCAAAAGAAGTTGCAATGAATCATCGGCTGAGTGAAGAAGCTTTGGAATGGCTGTTGGGAGAAGTGGAAGTTCGATTCAATCAGGCTATTGGTCAACCTGGTGTGTAGTCTATGTTATTTTCTGAGGCATGTTTTTCTCATTTATAGGTGAAATGGTTGGTGCTCTGTCTTCTCAGAGCTTGGGAGAGCCTGCCACTCAGATGACTCTGAATACTTTCCACTATGCTGGTATGAATTAAATTTGTTATGATGGACTTTGGCTATATTACCTGGTTTTAGGTGTGTGCCAAGAACGTGACTCTGGTAGTGCCTCGTCTGAAGGAAATCATCAACGTTTCGAAGAATCCCAAGACACCGTCTCTGACTGTTTCTGCAGGTATCTTCTGCTCTTTGAATTTAAATTAGGCATTCTTAATCTTTTTCGATCTAGGGAGCTGCCGCAAAGGATGCTGAGAAGGCCAAGGATGATTAACCGGCAGCCGACTCTTCACAAGATGTCTATGATGGGTCATAAAATAAAGTTTTTTTTCCAATGCCTCTCTTATCTCTTCTTTTAACCATGCATTTAGGTGCTGCCCTGGTCGACTTTTCGAATGAATCTTTCTGCTACCACTCCCTACATTGCGGACCTTGTTGGAGACGAAATGAATTTGCATCTTCCCAGTCGTTGGAAACTCGCGCTGAAATCGGTGAATTGGCAATGGTAACTTTTTCTTTGGTTTTCTGCATCTTGTCATATCCTCTTCTAGGCACATCGACAGTTGCTTACTCTGCAAGCCAATAAGCCGGTGATGGGAATTGTGCAAGATACTTTGACTGCCGTTCGGATGATGACTAAGAGAGATGTTTTCATTGAATTGCCCAGACTGATGGACCTGCTCATGCATTTGCCTACATGGAATGGAAGTATTCTTAAACCAGCAATACTGAGATCGAAGCCTCTGTGGACGGGAAAGCAAATGTTTACGATGATCATTCCTGGTTAGATATTTAGCAAGATTCGTATCTATTTGGAGCTTTTAATTCTTAGGTTCCGTCGATTGCGAATGAACTCATTCAACTCATCCTGATGATGAAGTGAGTCACCTGTTTTAATTGTTATTGTGCTCACTTATCATTGTAGGATACCGGACCATACAAGTGGATATCACCAGGCGACACCAAAGTGCTTATTGCTAATAGAGAATTGATTTCGGGAATTATTTGCTCAAAGACTCTGGGGAGATCTTCAGGAAATTTGTTGCATGCAAGCATTTGGAATTTTAGTTTTCTATTCTAGTTATGACTTCTAGGTGGTTGCGTTGGAAGTGGGACATGAAGTGGCTGCAAGGAAGTCATCAACGTTTCGAAGAATCCCAAGACACCGTCTCTGACTGTGTTTCTGCAGGTATCTTCTGCTCTTTAAATTTAAGTTAGTCATTCTTAATCTTTTTTGATCTAAAGAGCTGCCGCAAAGGATGCTGAGAAGACCAAGGATGTATTGTGCAAGTTGGAGCATACAATTTTGTGGAAGGTCACCTCGAACACTATGATGCTGATCCGACGAACAGGTAATCGTTTAGTCTCATTTTATTCGCTTACCCGCTTGTTTTAGATGTATCGAAGAAGACCGTGACTGGCTGAGCATTTACGAAGAGATGCCCGACTTCAACCTGATAGTCCTTGGCTGCTGAGACTTGAGTTGGATCGCAAGCGAATGACGGACAAGAAGTTGAGCATGGAAGCTGTGGCCGAGAAAATTCACGCTGCATTTGGAGAAGATCTCAAAGTTGTCTTTGCCGACGACAATGCGGAGAAGTTGGTGTTTCATCTTCGGCTCAGTAGTCAGGCAGGCAAAGATAGCGAGGTTTGTCGACGCTGCTTATGAATATTAAAATTAACGTTTGATATTTAAGGAACAAATTGATAAAATGGAGGATGACGTCTTTCTGCGTTGCATTGAAACCAATTTGCTGAGTGATCTTACTCTACAGGGTACTATGATTTCGGTTCTACTGATGATTTACATTGTCTCATTGCAGATGTTGACTCAATTTCTAAAGTTTACATGCACAAGCCCATAACAGAAGATAAAAAGCATGTTTGTATCACTGAGGATGGAGGCATTAAAATGGTTGCCGAGTGGATCTTGGAAACAGATGGTACCGCTCTGTTGGAGGTACTTTTGTTCGGTTTATTATTGTAATCATCCTTTTGACCAATGTTATCAGGTGCTGAGTGAACCCACCGTTGATCCAGTGCAAACTTACAGCAACGAGATTTGTGAAATCTTTTCCGTGCTAGGTATTGAAGCTGCAAGAAAGGCAATTGAGCGAGAAATGAATCATGTCATCAGTTTTGACGCCTCTTACGTCAACTACCGACATTTGGCTCTGCTGTGTGATGTGATGACTACGAAGGTAATGCTATTAGACTGTGCGTGTTTTTCCCCACCAATTCAACACCTTCATCTAGGACATTTGATGGCCATCACTCGGCATGGGATCAACAGGCAGGAAGTAGGCGCTTTGATGCGATGCACTTTCGAGGAAACAGTGGACATTCTGGTTGAGGCAGCTATTCATTGTGAAATCGATCCGGTCAAAGGCGAGTTTACTTACTTCCTGTGGTTTCTATGTGCTTTTATCCTCGAAGTTTCAGGTGTGTCTGAAAATATCATGCTTGATCAGCTGGAAGTCAGCTGGCTTATGGTACGATGTCTCCAGCTCACAATCCATTGGCGCTAATTTATAGTCCAGCGTCTCCTGCATACAGTCCTGATTCTCTTGCATACAGCCCTACGTCTCCTTCATACAGCCCGACTTTACCAGCCTATAGTCCGACTTCTCCAGCTAACAGCCCGACTTCTCCGGCATACAGTCTGACTTCTCCTGCGTACACTCCATCTTTGCCGATCTACAGTCCGTCTTCGCCTGTCTACACTCCTTCTTCTCTGGTCTACACTCCGTTTTCTCCTGTCTACGGCACATCGTCGCCAATGTACAGCCCGTCTTCACCGGTGTACAGGCCGTCTTCACCAGTCTACAGCCCGAATTCTCCAACGTACAGTCCCTCGGCATCTAATCAGTCTCCAAAGTGAAATATATTGTTATTGTTGATGTTATTATGAATTGAATAAAGCTTGGTTTTGTTGGCGGTCCCGTTTTTGCAATAGACACTCGTCCCTTTTTCTGTGGTTCTCTAGGCTGTAGGTGACACTTAATTCTAGGTATGGGTCTAAAACTATTCATTGTACGGACATTTTCAACTTCCTCTACGTGAACCGTAACAATTACTGAAAAATTATCGTAAATTTATCTTACGTGTGACAAATTTGATTTTTACGATAAACTGTTCTCTAATTCAGGAAGGAATTTGAAAATGTCCGTACGATGAATTGGGTGTACGCCGTTAGATATGTATCGCTTATCTTACATTGAATCTATTGATACCATTCGACGCAGAATAGTGGGTTTCCATCATTGAAAATGCCATATTGGGATTGGTTTTGTAAAAAAAAGTTATGGACACTTGAAAGTTACTAAAGCCGCAGGAAGACCAAGGCATTTTTAGTTGAGTTTTGGATTACCTTGAGGGACCAAGGCCTACATAACGGTTCGAATGGTGTAGATGCCTTCTTTCTTCCTCCATAATAGGAAATTTGTAGTTGCTTTACGTGGTATGAATTTTATTTCCTATCAGGCTCGATGTTATCAGTAATTAACCTTCATAGTCGAAGGAGCTGTATTAATCTAGCCGGAATTGTGCTGAAAATGGGTTGAGGTAGAAGCGTCTTTGTCGTTAACCTAATTTTCAGCATCTAGTGTGGTTTGGCCTATCAACCTCAGGAACTGATTTTAATGGTTTTCCAAGCAGTTCTTTATCGCTAAAAACGATACCCTGACTTCGGTAGGAAAGGTAAAACAAAACTTAATTAATACTTTGCAGGCTATCCAACTAGACATTCGGAAGGTCACCTAATGGTAGTAACTTGCTGACAACGGATTTTGACTAACTAAAGCTTAATTGTGCTATTTACAAACTATTTTAGGCACACAAGTCTGACTTGAAAAAAAATTTAAACCTAGAACTTGCATCTCTGAAAATTTCCTGTTCGAAGCTCAAACTAGTAATTTTCGACATGCTCCGACTTCATTGTGAACACGAGTGGTGGATGCAGGTGTAGGAATGGAATCGGTATTTCTAGGCAGTTCTAAGACCAGTCTAGCATGTCTTATGAACTGAATTTTTGGCGCTACTATAGAATACCCCCCCCCCCCCCCCAAAAAATCCGACCTTATAAAATCGCTGTAACTACCCTTGCAAACAACAAGTTTAGGCTTAGCCCTTAGGCTTGGGGTAGGCCAGCGTACGGAAGTTGTGACTAATGAAGAGTTTGCGCACATTTTCCGGGGTCTGGACATATATTTGGGTACTTTTTACTTAAGTTTTAAAAGGTCGGATTTTTTGGGGGGGGGGGGTATTCTATAGTAGGGTCGAATTTTTTTATTTTTTTAGCTTTTAATTTCTCGATTTTTCTAAAGACGGCCTATTTCTCTACTGATGCGACGTACCGTATTTCTTTTAATAACTGAGCATGCCCAGTTATTATTCAACTGGGAAATTATCGATCCAAAATGGTCTTAAAGGGGGGGGGACTTTATATACGCATCGCCCTAGGTTACAGGTTCGACTATCACTTGGTGCAAACCTTGTTTTTTTCCTTTTATTTACAAGTTTAGTGTCAAAATGTTGCTAAGGTTCTGGCTTTCATACGAGCCATTATACAGATAAAAAGTTAGTATAAAAATAGAGCTCAAATTTGAAAAACATTGAACCATGTCCAATTCCATGACACCTTCAACAGGACTATCCCAGAACCATTAGGTATTAATTTGGAATTGACGTTTTTGTAATTTTTATTTACATACTCATTTGAAACCTTACACTCAAAATGTAGCCCTGCTTTTTGTCGTCTTTTTCAGCATACGGTTCAGGGGTGGAACGGAATTCCGATTTCCGTCTTCCGATTTCCGGCACTTTTTCTCTTCCGTTTTCCGATTTCGATTTCCGAAAAAATCGGGCGAATTTCGGAAATTTCGGAAGAGAATAATTCACTTGAAAAATATTTTCGAAGTATTTTTTGCAGAAATGTCTTGCAAGGAAATGGAAGTTACAGCTTTGCAGAGCGTACACACTCATTTGGGCGAAACTCATTCGGGCGCCCTGGTTTAGGCGCCCTCATTTGGGCGCCATTACTATATAGTGATTTTAAAATTATTTAAATAGTCTGAAAAGGCTATGTTAACTTCCGAGGTAGCATGTGAACCATCGGGTACCTGCCTAAAAAGAGTATCCAGCTCCACAATCCAAAAATTTTAGATTTTGTCAAAAAATTTAAAACCATTGTATCGTACCCAAAACCAAGCGTTTAAAATGGTTTAATGATGAACGACCCCCAACTGTCGACCAAACTGACTGTCGACCCCCAACTGTCGACCCACCCAACTGTCGACCCCCAACTGTCGACCCTCCCAACTGTCGACCCCAACTGTCGACTCTAACCTTCGACTTTGAGTAAAACAATTTGTAAAAGTAATTTAACGGGGTCCTAAATGTCGACTTCTGCCTGATTTTACACTTTCTCAAGAATTCAAAAACACTATAAAAACAACATGCCATCTTTATTTCAACAACAAACTGAAATTAACTGAAGAACAAAAAATAACAATTTTCACCGAATACTAACATTGGCTGGATTATCTAAATTTCTAAGAGCGTTGTCTTCTTCCTCCGAACTTCCTTGACCACTTTCTTCAAAGCCCTCTTCCTCATCTTGAGCTGGTTCCGACCTTCCATTGTATCCCGTAGATAGCCAATATGAAGAAGAAATTTGGCAAGTTTTTTTTTATCAAAACCGCCATAATCAGCATCATCAGCCTATCGGCTGACTTTGTTCTCGTTAAATACTACCTTCTGTTCAGTCTTGGTCTCAGTGGATCTTTTGAATTCAGGCAACTTATGAAATTGTGGATCTGGCTTGCATTCTTTCTTCGGTTTGTTTTGGCTGACTTTGTTCTTGTTGACTACCCCTTTCAACAGTTTCTGAAGCATGCCTATGATCTAAACAAAGCTACAAAACAAAATATACCTCAAAAAATAGGGTAACTAACCCTTTGAGCTAGTTTGTTTGTAGCAGCAACAGCAATGATTTCAGTACATAGTTTTTCACCACTACACTTCTGCAACACCGATATGCAAAGAGCAATTGACTTTGTACAGCCAGATGGGCCACGGCTTTGTAAGATCCAGTGGACATATTTTGAAAGCTTTGGATAAGGCGGCCTGTTAGAAACTTTTGCTGCGCGAGCTTCTTGACAAAACACTAAGAAATGAATGTAGGCTTCAAAATACTCGCAAAATACTCGTACCTTTTGACTTTCCAGCTAATTTGACCACAACTTTCTTTTCTACGCTAACTATAGCCGAGGCCACCAATTCTTGTGTGCCACTTGCCAATTCAGCTTGCATGCTGCGTCTTGATTCGACTCCTTCCACCTAAGTAGATAAATATTTAACGTGATATATTTAAAGTAAGCTCAGAAATATTAACCTCACTTCGCTTCTTTGGCTGACGAAAATGGTTATAGTTAGGATCTTCATCAATTCGAACATTAGTGGTTCTATTCTCTTTTCGTAGAGGCAGCAGATAGTCTTTTGTTTTTCCACCTGACTCGTAAAGCATAACAGCCATTGCAGCGGTAGTAGAAGACTTTGACACCATCAGATTTTATTGTCTTGCTCTTTTGATCACCCAAGTATAGCAATGATCTGGACGACCAATACAATTGGTTACAGCCATTTTATTGCTTCCTATTCGCTGATTGTAAGAAAAGACTATAACAAGCATCTTAAAACAGGCAAATAAAACGAGCTTGACCGCTTCAAGTTATGTTAAATTACTTTTACAAATTGTTTTACTCAAAGTCGAAGGTTAGAGTCGACAGTTGGGGGTCGACAGTTGGGAGGGTCGACAGTTGGGGGTCGACAGTTGGGAGGGTCGACAGTTGGGGTCGACAGTCAGTTTGGTCGACAGTTGGGTTTTTACCTTTAATGATACCCAAACAGCAACTTTACTTAAAAAAAGCCCGTGCCGAGGTAGGACGTGACTTAAAAAAGTATCTATTTGAATAATTTTGACACCGGTGTCAAAATTATCTCCCTCTCCCCCGATCCTCGGTGTGAAGTGTTACTTTATTACTTAAATCATGAACGATAAACGACTTAACTTGCGATCATATACTTAGAACTCATTTAGCTAGTTAAAATGGAGATGAAAAACATAGTTGACACTCAGATTGACTCGAACCAGCAACCTCGCTGACGTGTATATGAAGCTCCGCAGCAACCGCACCCCAATTTAGACCAAGTGGTCGTCCACTTGGATCTAATTTTTTTAAATGCTTTTTTCGGGTTTCGAAACAATTTTTCTGCACTAATTCGAGCATGCTGAAGATGGTTTGACAATGGTAAATCACGCTTTTATCGAGAAATTTCGAGATATTGCTAACGATTGATTTTGATAAATCAAGAATTAGCAATAACTCAAAAATTTCTCGATAAAATGTGATTTCACCACTGTCAAACAATCTTCAGAAGCTCGAATTAGTTCAGAAAAATGATCTTGGTATCCACAAACGTGAACATTTTTCGATCCAAGTAGACGACCACTTGGACATCCACCGCCGAGGTTGCTGGTTCGAATCCACCTGGGTGCACACTTCATTTTTACCGTAATTTTAAATATATAAAGACGAATGTTTGACCGTTCAGGACATTTGGGTGAAAAACTCCTACTCAAAATAAACCCCTACTCTGAAGTTACCTGGATATCAACCTGTCCAGGTGGTACTCAACCCTAGATTTGGGATTGAAAGTGGACCATTGAATGTGGATCTAGAACACTGAGGCTGGAGGTAAATATCACTGTTGAGGTTGAAAATCACTATATAATAATGGCGCCCAAATGAGGGCGCCCAAATGAGTTTCGCCCAAATGAGTACGAACCGATGCATGTGTACAACATTAAATTTTGGCACTATGAAATTTTTTGAATTTCTTCCGATTTCCGTCTTCCGATTTCCGATTTCCGGCAGTTTTTTCTTCCGATTTCCGACTTCCGGTTTTGAGAATTTTCTACTTCCGGTTCCGATTTTTGTTCCGACTTTTTTTGTCTTCCGTTCCAGCCCTGATACGGTTGTATGAAATCATGTAAATTGAAATCTAAAAAAATTGTCAGTTCCTAAATAATAACGAAACCCTGCCCCTAAAAAATACTCTTTTCTTCCTTGGTCGTAACTTCGCTAGCTACTTTTTTTCTGGAGTGATTTCGGCGCGGACAAATTTCATCTCCATCTTTGCCGATCTACAGTCCGTCTTCGCCTGTCTACACTCCTTCTTCTCTGGTCTACACTCCGTTTTCTCCTGTCTACGGCACATCGTCGCCAATATACAGCCCGTCTTCACCAGTCTACAGCCCGAATTCTCCATCATATAGTCAGAATCCTCCATCGTACAGTCCTTTGGCATCTAATCAGTCTCCAAAGTGAAATTTATTGTTATTGTTGATGTTATTATGAATTGAATAAAGTTTGATTTTGGTAGCGTTATCTACTTTTGCAATAGACACTTTTTTTGGAACATCAGGTCGTAGTCGCTATGGTAATCTCCTATATACAGTCAACCTTCGATTTAACGGCACCCTCGATTTAACGGCACCCTCGATTTAACGGCACCCAAAAATAGACCGATTTGGTCAGCATTAACTAAGATTAGTCAAAGTGAACCCTCGATTTAGCGGCACCCGGACCCGGTCCCTAGGAGTGCCGTTAAATCGAGGTCGACTGTAGTATTAGAGATGTTTTGTCTGTTTGTCTGTCCACTCTTGACGTTTTTGATTTTTTTCGGAGTGTTTTTGTTTAATTGTTTGTCAATTTTTTTAAATTGAAGCTTGGAATCTCAGGAGTAGAATGGTTGTTTTGGATTTTAGTTTTGAGACTTTTTTTGGTTTTAGTGACCAAATTGTCGTTTTTCTCGTTCTGGAGTCAAAATCTCGGAGTAAAGCGGTGATACGGTCAAGGCGCGCGGTGCATTTTGTAGCGCTGAATGTCAGCTTTCTTAAAAAAAAAGATCGGCATTTAAGTACTTCTTTTTAGACAAGTTATTAATAATAGCGATAAAATTACAGTATGATATTCTAATCGTCCCAGTTGTCAAAACCCTTTTCATAATGAAAAATTGCAGGACTTTTACATGCTGTAAGGTTTCCTCATCTGTGGGTGTTTGGAGCACATCGTATATTGCTATCAATTACCAAATAGCCCCGTCTGTTGATTGGGGTTGAACAGAACGGGGGTGCACTAATAATCCAACAGTTGGATCTAGTTCATATTCTGTAAGCTTCCTTTCGGCAACAAGTTCTTCTTTTTCGAGGACCTCTATGGCTCTGAAAAGTAAATTAAACGTGTGATTTACAGGGTGATTCTAAAACTCTGCAGGCTTAACCAAATTTTTCGGGAAATTCTCCTTTTCGGCGGAAAAGTTTCTCTTTTGTAAAAATCGCCAAAACTTCCACAGAACACGGGATAAATCGGGCAGGAGTAAGATGCGGCAAATCACATTGCGACAAATCAAATTGCGGCAAAATCAGATTGCGGCAAATCAGATTGCGACAATTCAAATTGCGGCAAAATGAATTTCCGACAATTCAAATTGCGACAATTCAAATTGCGGCAAAATCAAATTGCGACAATTCAAATTGCGGCAAAATCAAATTGCGGCAAATCATATTGCGACAATTTAAATTGCGGTAATCAAATTTGAAACTTTCAAGTAATGCTTAATCTGCCACCACTATGTGGTCTCAATAAGCTGCCGTCTAAACAGGCTTGTTTGTGAGATGAGATTTTGCTAGAAACCAAAAAATTGACTAGCTGTACAAAAATCAGCAAACAATCGAACAGCATAATGTGCTGTTTGACAGCAAAAGTGTCGAATCTTGACCAGCACCATAATTGCCCTACTAAATCTACTAAATTCAACATTAGAACATAGCTAACCATGTATACAACACCTAAAATAACGATCAACCCAAATAGCAGCCCAATGTGACCCTCCCACTTATGCGCAATTTGATTTTGCCGCAATTTGAATTGTCGCAATTTGATTTTGCCGCAATTTGAATTGTCGCAATCTGATTTGCCGCAATCTGATTTTGTCGCAATGTGATTTGCCGCATCTTACTCCTGCCCGATAAATCGTGTCCCGTGACTTTTGTCGTTTGTTGTTTGTTGAACAGAATTTGCACGGAAAAGGGCACTTTTTGCTAAATCAAGGTATTTTTTTTGCAAAAGAGGCTATTTTTTGGCCTTTTGAGTTAAATGAATAAGTAAAAAACATACTTAGAAGATGCAGGATTTTTCTTTTTCAACTGAGCATTCAGCTGACAATGAAATGACTCTTGAGAATTATTTGTTCTTCCCAGAACACCATTCTGTGTTTTTTTTGATATACAGTCGAACCTCGATAAGCTGGCACCCGAGGGACCGAACTTAGGGTGTCGGCTTACGAGGTGTCGGCTTATCGAAGTTCGACTGTACTGTTGGTGGAAAAGGGCGAATTTCTCGCGCCCTGTATGTGGATGTAGTTTCTAAAAAAGTATATGAATAGAAAAGTATAATTCAGCAAATCTACCGCTTGAAATATGAAAACACGGACTCAGCAATAGAAAGCAGATCTAACGTCCAAAACTCGGTCAACAACAATGGGAATGCTGACTATAGCTGCCTTAGGGCAGAAAAGATAAAGCTACTAAGCTTCTGACCAAAGTCAATTCAATCAGCAAATGTCCGCAAATGTGGAATCCGCAAAAAAAAATCCGTAAGTTATAATCCGCAAAGCAGAATTCGCAAGTAATTATCTGACAAAGCGGAATTCGCAAGTGTGGAATGCGCGAAAAAATCCGCAGATAAAAATCGTTCGTAACAGGGATACTAAGGCTTTACCTAATTTTATTTAATGTAATTCACAACTTTTTTCAAACAACAGGGGACCAAGGCAGTTTTTTTAGTTTCTTTTCGAAAAGTTTTAGATTGTGTCCAAACTAGCCCAAATCACTTAAGCCATCCGTAATTTGCCCAAACCGTCTCAATTTGCTGAAACCACCCAAAATCATCCCAAACCATTTAAAAGCACCTTATGCTCTTCGAACCCCGTTAAGCACCTATTGACCATTATCATGAATCGTGGTCGTCTACTCGGAGCTGATTCCACCCAGAGGGGTTCGAACCAGCAACCTTAGTGATGAGTATATGGACCTCTACACCACTCAAACACTCAGCATTATAATAAAATCAAAAGTATGTGCCCAGGTGGATTCGAACCAGCATCCTCTACAGGGTGAGTCACGAAAACTGGTGCAATTTTCAAATTGCTTTTTTGCTCCAATTGTATTTTTCATCCATATTTTACAAACAGATTTCAACTGTTTCATAAACTATAATGTAGCTGAGACTCTTGCCTGCATTTTGGTATATAATATGGTATGCGCCATTTGTAAAATGGAGATCGAAGACACGTTTAAGGGAAAAAATTTTTGAAAATTGCACCAGTTTTGTGACTCACTCTGTACGCCACCCCTTAGAATTGCTCAGAACTCCATCAAGAGTGACCAAACCAAACCAAGTGATCGTCTACTTAGAAAACCAAAACTTTTTGTTTTCGGGTCTAAGATAACCTTCTGTACTAATTCGAGCATGTTGAAGATGTTTTAAACAGCGGTAAAATCACGTTTATCAAGAAATTTTTGAGTTACAGTCAACCCTCGATATAACGGCCCTCGATATAACGGCCCCTTTTGGCCCTATTTGGTTGGATTTGGGTACTAATTCGGTTTAGCCCACACCTCCAATTTCGAATATTCCTAGGGTAAGAGTATTAATACTCTTGATCACTATGCGAAGGCACAAACAGAAATTTGGAATGGAACATAATATCAACATCAGCGAATTTCCTTCGCCATACAAAATCAGATACGTAAGAACGAAAGATGAAACGATGAGTGCCAAATTCCTGTTTGTGCCTTCGCATAGTGATCAAGAGTATTAATACTCTTACCCTAGAAATATTCGAAAATTGGAGGTGTGGGCTAAACCGAATTAGTACCACGGCCCCCTATGGCCGGTCCGACTAAGAAAACATACCCTCGATATAACGGCCCCGGTGGAAAACATATGATTTTAATCGCAAAATGGTTTGTTAAAAATGTATTTCTATTATTATTTTCAATTATTATTGTTTTCGACACCTACGCTATCTGCAGTATTTATTCCTATTATTTGAAATCTTTTTTTTTTAAAACAGCAGAAGTAGGTCGTAACAAAGAGGTGTATTAAAAAGGGCGGGCCTATTGCCAAAGGGAATATTTTTTTAAAAGATTCTAAGAATAGTGTACCAGCTACATTTTAAAAGAATTGACACAAAATAGTTAAATTGCTAATAGTTAAAATAGTTAAAAATTGAAATAAATATTCTGCGACTGTAAATCCACTACCGAACCCACTGCCAACTTTTAGTGGCTTTCGATGCTCCTGCCAATAAGCTATCTGGACTATTATACTTCATTTTTTAAATTATACTGGGAGATCACACATCCAACCTCCTCACAATCGGTCCTTAAAGTAAAGGGTGTCGTTATTACTGAAAATGGTACTAATTGCAAGATATTAAGGTATTGAATAAGTTCATCGCTCCAGTAGTTCACAGTTGAAAAGGTCAACCCTCGATATAACGGCCTCCTATAACAATTTTGTCAAGAAATACTCGATGTAACGGCCCACGGCGTGTCAAACACGTCAAATGACAATCGGGCTTTGGCGTTCTGTTTTAATGAAAATTCAAAATAGTTTTTTCATTTTTAAATACAATTGGCAAAAATATGCTCAAAAATGACAAAAATGCATAAAACTGGTTTTTTTAATTTTCTATGGACACTTCTCGTCTGAAAAGTCTGTTTCAAATTCAATTTCCCTATTTAAAGGGAGGACGTACTTTTATTAACGCATTGTCTAAGTCATAGGTTCAAATCCGCTTGGGTGCATACCCTATTTTTTACCCCATTTTTTCATGTTTTATTTACAATTTTGGTGTCAAAATGATCTTTGGTCCCTTGGCTATCCAACAAGACCATCAGCACAGGGTTTAAGAATAATCATGACTGAGTTGCAGGCCAAAATCCATAGAAATACCTGGAAATTTTTTTTTGCTAAATCGTCCACTTTCTCGATGAGAACTGCACATTTGGAATAACTGTGATGCGCATAAGAAAGCTGAGTGAACCTACTACGATCGTGCCAGACAGAAATTTTTTTTAGCAGAGAACTATTCAGAAATAACTTTTTTAAGTTAGCAACTTGACTCTGCCAAACCGATAAATTCGAACTTTTAATTTTTTAAATTTTATTTACATTTATAAAAGAGCTTAATTTTTTTCAAAACAAAACAGCAAACTTAGAGCTTTCCTGTGGTATCAAAAAAAATCGAACACAGCTTACCTAAGCAAAGTTATAACCAAAACATAAAATGCTAAAAAAACAAAAAAAAGGCTATCCAGAACCTTTGGGGCCCCACTCGCCAGAACCAAAGGGGTCCCAGTCATTTTAAGTCTAATCTATGCGAAAAATAAGTAAGGCGCGAATTCAAATTGAACATTTTTTTGCATAGATTAGACTTAAAATGACTGGGACCCTTTGGTTCTGGCGAGTGGGGCCCCAAAGGTTCTGTGTTCCAAAAAAAATTGAATTCAAAATGTTTTTTTTAAACGAATTTGTCTCTATACGAAGATCTCGATTTGGTCTTTGACGTGTTTGACACGCCGTGGGCCCTCCGATCCGGTTCGAATCACCTGTGCGCATACCTTATTTAATATAATTTCAGATATAAAAAACAAGCGTTTGACTTTGCAAGTCATTGGGTGAATATATACCCCTACTCTGGAGCATGGTTCGCAAAAACAGCAAATTGCTGAAATGCAGCAAAAATATTTGACGTCGTGTGGTTATTGGAAACAGCAAAATTTCAGCAAAAATGCAGCAAAAATTTTGCTGCATTTCTTCGTTCCCTACATATCACGCATCTTTCATTTTTTAACTATTTTTTTTTTGCTTTTTTTCTATCTGGTGTCAAAAAAATGTATGAACCACCCGTATAACAGCAATACCTAGGCTATATGCAGCCCGTAAAGGTCACTCTTAAAGTGGAGGGAGAGATTTTCATATAAGCATCGTCTAGGTCACAGGTTCAAATCCCTCTGGATGCAAGCCCTATTTTCAATTCATTTTTCATATTTTATTTTCAAGTTTGGTATAAAAATAATGCTCATGTCTCATGGCTATCCGAACAACAGGGACTGCTGGGTACCCAAACTGGGGTCCCACCTGGGGTACCACTCCTGTGAACAGGGTGGTCCGAAAAATTCGGAAAATATCAAAAAATTTAAGTTTGCATTTTATTCGTCTGCAAATTATTCATATTTTTTTAAATGAAAAACTTTTGTGTTTTGTAAGAAAAGCTTGCAGGTAGCTTAAACTGCTGTCACCGATTTTTACGGGGAATAGAGGAAGCAAGAAGCTACCTACGCAAAATTTTTAATATTTTTCAAATCTTTTTGGCCACTTTTGTACTCCTCGACCTCGTAGTTGTCTTCTGTGTAGCTCCATCCTGTGTACTACCCTATTTGGGTACCACCACTTGAGTACCCACCACATGGGATTCCCCTCCTAGGTCCTCCCCATATTGGTATCCCTCACTTGAGTAACACCACCTGGGTCCACCAACTGCTCAA
>SADC01001020.1:0-206804 GCA_004194705.1 Ditylenchus dipsaci
GAGCAAGCCTTTAAGACTATTCGAGACGCTATAAATAAATACAAAAAACGGGGTTTTAAAGTGCCGATGGACCTTTTGAAAATACTCGTAGAGTCTTAGTAGACCCATTCTGCATATCTTTTTTGCAAAATACTTACTGTTTATTTTTACAGACTGATCTCAAGGACTTCAATCTTCTGTCCTAACCCAATCTGACATTCTGAGGTTATTTGAAGATGAATTAATTAGAAGTAAACCTACCATTGATGTGATAGACAGACCTTGATGATCAGCATGAATACTTCTTAATCATAGTTCAACTGTATTACTGTATCCAGGGCCGCAACTTGAACTTTCTCAAGGGTGGGGGCGTAATTTGCCTAATTTTCACGGTCAAGGGGGGGGGGGCGATAAAGTATTTCCAAAGGGGGGGGGGGGGGTTATTACCCCTACGACCACTCCCCCCCCCCCAAATTGTGGCCTTGACTGTATCCCACACCGCTTAATTTTGAATATTTACTGTGACACTTTTCATGTGAAGCTGTAAATAATGTAAGTAGAAGGTAAAAATTCAACTAGCACCCATACCAATTCGCACCCCCCAACTCGCGCCGGTCCCAACTCGCACCCCCAACTCCGCCCGATCCTAATTCGCGTCAATCAGGTTTTATCCTAATCCTTACCCTGTTTATTTTTGGCTTGCGCTCAGATGCAGGCTGATGAGCGTATGTTTGGACCAGGTTTGACAGGTGTGGCTTTTTCGGCCACAAAAAAGGCTACACCCCTTTTGCAGACTTTGTATAAAATGACAAATTGCTTTGAATTTTTAACTATAATATGCCTTTCAAGACTTCGTCAAAAAGGTAAAGAAATATGTCTTTCAACTGGTATATAGAAACATCAGATGCGCTAATAAAATAATTGGAGAGCCAGCCATGAAAAGAAAAAACGTCTTTTTAAAAAGCTACACCTGAGCCGAAAGCACACCTGCCAACCCTGGTTTGGACTTAAACATATCGCCTTTAGCAGAATGGATATTAGGTTAATAGGTTAATTTGCCCCCGGTAAATTAATTTATTGATTAATTCATGCTCTAGTCAGCAGTACTGACTCAGCACTAGAGTTCGATTTATTCTAGTAGCAATAAACTAGTAGCAATAAAATCACAATCTTGGTCAGTGTATTTTTAGTACCCTTTATTTTTTCTCAAAATTTATTTTTCTTTTTCATTTATCTGTTTTTGAAATTTAACACGAGAAAGGCCGGTTGTCACTTTTTGTTGATTCTGGTGCAGAATTACACGGTGAACACTATGGCACGGGTTCTTTTTGCTTCAATCATTGATGAAGTAGGTGAAAAAGGGTCCGGAAGGTAACACATTGTGCAGGGTGAAAATCCAGGTTGGTACCCACAGGCTTTCAATTATTGCGCCTGATGGTCATACTACACCCAAGCTCATAATATACCAAAATGACCTCCAGAAATTTAGCTTTTTAAAAATACCAATCAGTGACTCTTTCGGCTTGAAGGTTTAAGATAAATCACCACTTTTTTGTTGGAGTAGCGATTTTCAAAACGCTCCATTCTTACTTTCTACAAGCGAAAAACTTTGTGCAGAGATAATACAGTCGACGCTTTTATTAGGACACCCAAGGGACCGGCCAACTCACAGGGTTTGACACTTTTTTTACCTTAAGTTTTTAATACCTTTGCTAGTCCTGTTTTGACAGTCTGGTCCCAAATATTGCAAGGATTCTGATTTTGCCGATCGTTTTTTAAAAACCCAATGTTTTTGCTCAAAAAAAAGTCAAAACTCTAATCAAAAAACAGGTATTTTCGATAGAGCCTGTCCTAACTAAGAGTTTTGCTTTTTCAGAGCGAAAAATTTATGGTTTTTAGAACGATCGGGAAAATCGGAATCCTTGCGATATTTGGGACCAGACTGTCAATACAGAACCAGAATTTTTTTACAAAATAGAGCTAAAAAAAGTGTCGGACTCGAGGTGGGAACGAACTTCTGTCCTAAGTGGGGTGTCCTAAGTAAGAGCGTCGACTGTATACCGTATTCACTCTTTTTATCGCCCATGAGGGTTTATTTTTCAACCCTTAAAATTTCGGAAAAAATATTTTCGATTTTGAGATTTTTGGGTGCTCAACCAAAATTTAAACAGTGGAATCAGATAAACTCGTGGTAACTAAGAAAACGCAAAAAACAGATTTGCAAAATAATTTTTTTAAACTGAGATATAAGGTCCTAAGAGTGGCCGTTTATTAGAGGGTGGGCGATAAATAGAGTGAATACAGTAGCTGAATAATCGAAAAAATAAAGATCAGAATATCACTGTCATTTCTAGGGTTGTCGATTCGATTAATCGAAATCGATTAATCCACTCATTAATCGAAAAATTTCGATTATCGATTCGATTAATCGAAAATTTCTATGCATCGACAACCCTAGTCATTTTGGCTTCGAATGCAACTATAGTTTATTGTCAATTATGACAAAATTTGTAAAATGAATACCGTATTTTGTATTAAGTTCCCATGGGAGTTATTTTTCAACCTTAAAAAATCGGGGAAAAAATATTTCGATTTTTGATATATTGGGGTGCTCAACCAAAATTAAAACTCGCGGCAACTAAGAAACGCAAAAAACAGATTTGCGAAATGTTCGCTCTAGGCTGAGATATAAGGTCCGTAGGGTGGGACTTATTAGAGGGTGGGAGTTAATGCAGTAAATACGGTATATAAGTTTGACAAAAATTTTATAACTTTTCCCGCTGGAAAAACTTTCGGTTCTGACACTGGATATGGGTTCAGCGTGGTCGATTTGCTTATAAAGTTTTTTTTGCAATTACAGAATCACTGTTAAGGCTCTAGGTAAATTGAACCTATACAAATTGAACCTATACAAATTGAACCTAGGTAAATTGAACCTGAGGTAAATTGAACCTGAGGTAAATTGAACCTGGGTAATTGAACCTGGGTAAATTGAACCTGAAAATTTGTCTTGAGACTATTTTTATCAGAACTTTTTTTTAAATTTTTCCGGCGTATAAAAAGTAACCATCTCGGTGATAGGTAAGCACCAGAAAGGGAGGAATACCACAAGGATATTAGCTCGACCCCATAGTATGGGCTCGACCTAACACTAAAACATTTTTCTGGTTGCGCTACCCAGGTCTCTCTCATCTAGATAGTGTTACTTGGGTGATAGTTTCGTGGTAGTTTAGTGGTTGAAGTATATATAGATCGCCAAGTGCTGGCAACTAAGTGTCGGTCATCATTTGTACATATAGTCCCTTTCCACTTTTTGGCCAATTGTTGAACTTTCTTTTAGTAGTTCAAAATGGAGATGCTTTTAAGCGAGAAGAAAAAAACCGATGGGTCATTTTGAGGAATATCTATACTGGCGAAAAGAGCAAATAGGAAAGCGAACTTACTGGCACTACATCTTTTACAAGCTTGGAGTGGATGGAAAAGTGAATAGCAAATGCCCAGGTATTTTTAAAACCTTATGTTTATTTTTTGGTTTTCATGGCATATTCGAATAGGAAGAGCTTCAATTTTCGATGGCATGGTGAAAGTAACGACGTCTCACAATCATTACGCCGACAAAATCAAGGTGGAACTAAATCGAATTCAAGTCGCAGTGCAGAAGCAGCCAAAGAAATCCTCGGGTCACTGGTCTCTAGTGGTATTCATTTTCAGATGATAATATGCATAATAGATTTGCTCAGGGGGTGAACACTGTACGGAAGATTGGTTTATTATGATTCACTCCTCGGATGTGGCACAGAAAACACAAGCCTAGAGGGCTGACTAATCAAGTAAAATATTTTGGAAGCATTTACTTTGACCAACAATAATTTAGGGAGTTCTTGCAAAATATGCGATCGAGAATGGCTACGAAGGTTTGGATCTGCTAACTGGATAGGAATATGCCCAAAAGTATGCTTCTTATTTCTCGATTGGTTGACAATTTAAAGTTTAAAGTGAATCCCTTGCATACATTTGATAGTGGAGTTTTTATTTGCCATGAATCAAAGTGCTTATCTCGTGGCGAGCAATTTCACTTCACTGAAGCATAGATGGACGGAATTCGGAAAGAAATGAGTAAAGAATCTTGGGTGGAACACTGTTTCTAAATTCGAATAATAGTTTGATGATGATTGTCCTTATGTTTGAATGTTAAGAAGTGGTTTGAATGAAATTTATTTTTTTAAAAATTTGCATTCGGCCGATTAGCCGAACGGTCGGTTAACCGAAAACAGGTTTAAAAAGACCGGTTTTCTTAAACCAAACGGTCCAAAAAGCCGACCAAATGAAACCCTAGATATAAGGATTAAAATAATTAGAGAGAGAAAGTAGTTAGGAAACATAATATAAAATTTTTCAAGGTGGTCATCTTGATTCACCACCTGAACTCGGATATAGATTGAGTGGACCAAAACATTTAACAGGACAAAGGCTTACTGGTCTTATGAAAGTTAGTTTAGGACTGTCATTCCAGAAAAAAATGATGTTTACCAGCACCAGGATTCGAAACTGTGACTTCAGAAATTTAGTGCGCAGATTTACCACGGGTAAATTCATTGGACGAGAAATTCACCACGGTGGAATATGCTGCTTCCTTGAAACACTGTGATCTGGCAACCCAACTGGAAAAAATCTCATTTGAATAAAAAAATCTTTTCAAGACAAATTTTAAGGTTCAATTTACCTCAGGTTCAATTTACCTCAGGTTCAATTTACCTAGGTTCAATTTGTATAGGTTCAATTTGTATAGGTTCAATTTGTATAGGTTCAATTTACCGCCGCCCCACTGTTAAATTTTGAATTCCGCTCAAGACAATAAACATTGAAATTTTAAATTCAAATGTTTATTGTCTCGAGTGGAATTCAAATTTTGTTGGTGACTCAGAAATTGCTAAAGAATTTTTATAAGCAAATCGACCATTCTGAACACGACACGGCCCCTCAAAAACTCCACTTTAGTGTATTAGCAAAATTTGGCGCCAAAGCCAAAATTTTGAAAAATCGCTGTTTTTTAGTATATTTTATCGAGCACCTCTGGTTTTGCGATTTTCTTTAAACTTCTTGTAAGTTCATTATCAAAAAACTCACCATATTCAGCGCTTTCGAAAAAGCCATCACTTGCCCGATAAACATAACAAATTTCAAAACTAGAAAAGATTTTCGTGAATATTTCCGAAATTTTTCTTCTATTTCTTTGACTTAATCGATATTAGCGCCGATTTTTTTGACAATAAATTTCTGAAGTAAACCTTAGACGAGATAGAGGATTAAATTTGCTGCATTTTGGTACCAAGGAAGTATACAAAAAATACAAATTTTGAGTGTTTTATACAAAAGTTAGATGGAAAACGCAAAAACCCTATTTTTACTCGAGAAAATGCCAGTTGTTTGCTTCAAACGATCTCTTGTTTTCCAAATTCTGATTTTACGAAATCGTTCTGACTTTTCTGGTGCCTGAATACACAGGCAACATTTTGCTATAAAGATCGTGTGAAAAACTCTGTGGTTTTGCACTTTTTGTCTGTCGTTTATTACAGTATATTTTTTTGTCGGTCGGCATCCGGCGGATGTCATCAAGAATGGGCATGATTACAATTCTCGTGTCAAGGTATGCATTTTGTCGAAATTTGGTGTGAAATTGTTTGCTGTAAGTTGATAAATTCCCCATCTCTTTAGAAGTGGAATGAAGTGTCTGAAGAGGAGGTTGTTTCGATTCAGCAGGCTGCCAAATTGAGTGAGAATGTATGTACAATTTGTTATTCCGCATCTTATTCCTCAAATGATTTCAGGATGCGGGTAACACATGCTCAGCGATGGAAAAGTCTCAGGGATCGGACGACAAAGAGCAAAGCCATTGGTGATGAGATCGGAAAATTTGAGCGCAGCAAGTCCAAGAATTCCCTGCTGTCCCTGATAAGATTGCTCAGATCTTTGTTTTAGTGGGTTGAAGTAATTTCTTTATTTCTAGGTTTTCGAAGATGCTCAGCCATCTGATGTTGTTGGAAACGCTTCTGAGGTCGAGCACAAGGTTGAGGAAAAGACGCAGCAGATGAATTCGTAAGTCTTTTTTACTTATTTAGACTTGCTCTGACGTTGTGATTTCAGGTTATGATTCGATCAATCACCGTGAGTCGTTGCGGAAGCCCAATTGGATCCAGAGGCGATTCTCCTTCAAGAAGCGTCCAAAAGAGCGCAAGCTTTGAGTGTCATAGAAAGTCTCTCCAAACTTCTCACATATTGCTTCTTTCTTGTTGATCAAATGTTAACTGTTCTTGATTTATTGTGTTCTACTTGGAATAAGTTTAGTGTCGGCGCTAGTGTAATGATTTGGATTTGTATTGTGCTTTTTCGACGTTTCCTCCTAGTTTGCGCGGTTTTTATGGGAATCGAACTTGGTAGTTAACGAAATTTTGTTCAGAATTTTTTAAAAAAAGTTTTTCTGCCTATTTTCCAAGCCTGTATAATCCTTCAGGTTACCAAAAAATTTCTAAATTCAAGGAAAGTATCTAAAAAATCAAAATTGTTTGGAAACAAAAAAAAGTTTTTTTCAAAATTTGTGGCGTTTTATTTATTTTTAATTAAACTAAAGTGCAGTTTTTGAGGGGCCGTGACGAATCCAGTGTCAGAATCAAAAGCTTTTGCGGCAGGAAAAAATTCACTCACAAAAATTGTAATTTATATACAGTCGACTCTCGATTTAACTGTTAAATTTTAACATACACCCTGGGACCGATCCAGTCGTATGTTAAATCGGGGAGTATGTTAAATCGAGGGTAATTTGACAGAGTTTATTATTGAAGGGACCGGCTTAGCTGTATGTTAAATTGGGGGTGTATGTTAAATCGACCGTATGTTAATTCGAGAGTTGACTGTATATGTAGTTAAAAAAACTCAATGAACCTTGCTTCTTGACTGTAAAATACGTTTCGCCGTGAAATTTTGACTTAAACTGTGAAATTTGACAAAAATATTATGCCGATCTGATCTGATCTTGATCTGATCTTCGGCGATCTGATCTTTGCCTTTTTTAAGTAACAGTAATAAGTATTACATAAAAAATGGTGATTTTATATCACAATCAAGTTGCCAGTGGAGAGGAGGGACAGGATTGTTCAACTAAATACAGCGATTATAGTGGATTGATCCAGAAATTAAGGCTTGAGTATAGAATCCCCCCCACGCAGAGTGATCGGATGGAGGAGATAACTTCATATTCGTGTTTCTTGACCCCGACTTCATGAGAAAGCCGCGTGTTTTTTTGATTCTAGGAAAAAAATTGTCCAAACCAGGGTTGGCAAGGTGTGGCTTTTTCGGCTCAGGTGTAGCTTTTTTAAAAAGACGTTTTTTTCTTTTCATGGCTGGCTCTTCCAATTATTTTATTAGCGCATCTGATGTTTCTATATACCAGTTGAAAGACATATTCTTTACCTTTTTGACGAAGTCTTGAAAAGGCATATTATAATTCGAAAATTCAAAGCAATTTGTCATTTTATACAAAGTCTGCAAAAGGGGTGTAGCCTTTTTTGTGGCCGAAAAAGCCACACCCTGTCAAACCTGGTCCAAACATACGCTCATCAGCCCTGCATCTGAGCGCAAGCCAAAAATAAACAGGGTAAAGGATTAGGATAAAACCTGATTGACGCGAATTACGATCGGCGCGAGTTGGGGGTGCGAGTTGGGACCGGCGCGAGTTGGGGGGTGCGAATTGGTATGGGTGCTAGTTGAATTTTTACCTTCTACTTACATTATTTACAGCTTCACATGAAAAGTGTCACAGTAAATATTCAAAATTAAGCGGTGTGGGATACAGTCAAGGCCACAATTTGGGGGGGGGGGGGGGAGTGGTCGTAGGGGTAATAACCCCCCCCCCCTCCCTTTGGAAATACTTTATCGCCCCCCCCCTTGACCGTGAAAATTAGGCAAATTACGCCCCCCACCCTTGAGAAAGTTCAAGTTGCGGCCCTGGATACAGTATCAGTTAGACTATGATTAGAAGTATTATGCTGATCATCAAGTCTGTCTATCACATCAATGGTAGGTTTACTTCTAATTAATTCATCTTCAAATAACCTCAGAATGTCAGATTGGGTTAGGGACAGAAGATTGAAGTCCTTGAGATCAGTCTGTAAAATAAACAGTAAGTATTTTGGCAAAAAAGATATGCAGAATGGGTCTAGCTAAGACTCTACGAGTATTTTCAAAAGGTCCATCGGCACTTTAAAACCCCGTTTTTTGTATTTATTTATAGCGTCTCGAATAGTCTTAAAGGCTTGCTCACAATGAAGGCCGGAAGTCAGATGTAGAAGTCGGAGGTAGGAGGTCGGTAGTCCGAATCTGACTTATTTTTTTCTGGGCAACTGTCAGAAAGTTTTTTTGCGGAAAGAACCTCGAGAATAGATCCAGAGAACCGAGAACTGATCCACCTCTGATCCGGCCTGATACACCTCTGATCTGTCGCGATCCGATCTGATACACCTCTGATCCGGACTGATCCACCCCTGATCCGGCCTGATTCGTCCTGATCCACTCATGATCCAGCCTGATCCACCTCTGATCTGGTCTGATCCGACCCTGATCCGGCCTGATCCACCCCTGATCCGGTCTGATACACCCTGATCCGGCCTGATTTGTCCTGATCCACTCATGATCCAGCCTGATCCACCCCTGATCCACCTCTGTCTCGATCCGGTCTGATCCATCCCTGATCCGCGTTTGATCCGGCCTGATCCATCCCTGATCCGCGTTTGATCCGGCCTGATCTACCCCTGATCTGGCATGATCCAGCCTGATCCGGCCTGATCCACTCACAGGCGTATTCAAAGACAATTTTCAAAGAAGGGGGGGGTCGCTAGAGGGGCCAAAGCCCCCTCTAGCCCCGTGAGGATTATTTTAATTACTTTTTTTTTGACTTTCATAGTGTTTTTATATGAAAATTGAAAAATTCAGAGGAAGGTGGGTTCAGCATAATTAGCCCCCCCCCCTCTTAAAAACGTGCGTCTGATTCGGCCTGATCATACCTGACCTGGCCAAGTAGACTCTTGATTCAGCCTTTTTCACTTATGATCTTATGTCATGAAATCTGTTACACCTATTATTTTCTCTATGAATATTCCTGTTTTCTTATTTATTTGAACAATTTTCAACATTTATATGTTAAAAGTTTTAATGGAAATCGTTATTCAAAAAAGTTTTTTTCACTATCTATGGACGAAAATAGCATAAGATTTATGAATGATTGATGAATACTGTTCGAACATATGAGCGAGATGCTATTCAGGGTGTTGTTAGGACAGGAGAGTTGACAGGTGGCTTAGGTGGTTC
The DNA here is from genome assembly GCA_004194705.1 of Ditylenchus dipsaci. NCBI lineage: Eukaryota > Metazoa > Nematoda > Chromadorea > Rhabditida > Anguinidae > Ditylenchus > Ditylenchus dipsaci. The sequence continues at coordinate 9,340 of SADC01001020.1, forward strand.
ATCTTTCGTCACTACCAATCGGGACAGTCAGCTGTCAATCCACTGAGGAAGTCGTAAGCAGCCTAGTGATAGTGCAAAATTGGTGGCAGCAAAGTTGGCAAATGAAGAGAAGAAAGCACAGCTATTGAGAATGCAGTTGAAGGCTGAGAAAAACAAAACAAAGGCCGAGCAACTTCGAGGCATGCATTACCAGGAGCAACTTTACGCCAATACTAATCAGTTTATGAACATGAGCTGGAAGGGAACTTCCAGCAAGAGCAGCAATTCAAATCAATACATGAATGACGATTATTAGGCTTACTTCTGCACTTTTTGATAACACATAACAGAGAAAATATCTTTACTCTACATTTCTTATATCTCTTTTAAAGATCTGTTTCTTTTAGTTGAAGATACTGTTATTTGGATTGTGAGACGTGTAGGTGAAAGAGAGAAACGAATCCAAGAACCGGACCGACCGTCAAGACTTATGTATATAACAGATTTTCCTCCAGACCACAAATCACATTCACAAATGTATTATTTGTCAAAAACAACATTTCAGAAATCAACATTTCACAAATCGACACCTAACAAAAAAAACAACAGGGCATATGTTTGGAACTCTTTTCCGAAAAAAATTCAAGATTGTGTCATCCTAAACTATCCTGGACACTTTAAGCCACCCAAAACACTATGAAACACTTTAAAGAACTCAAAAGACCTCAAACCACCCCGAATATCTTCAACCACTGAGCTCTTAGAGTAAAAAACAGACCTTAAAGGGGCATGCCCACGCTAATAAGAGGTGGTGCCCGGGAATTCAAAATTTTTTCCTCATCATTGAACTTATGTACGGATTTTGAAACCTGGTTTCTAACAAAAACATACCTAAAATTAAATTCTAGGCCTTGTTTTGTTAGAAACCAAGTTGAAAAATCCGTACAGAAGTTCAATAATTAGGAAAAAATTTTGAATTCCCGGGCACCACCTCTTATTAGCATGGGCATGCCCCTTTAATTACTCACTTCGAGGTGGCCTTATACCGAGAGTCTTTTACCGCAGTCAGTGATTCACAAAAGTGGTCTTACATCGAGACTAAGGTTTGCCTTATTTTAGTCTAAATAAACTTTTTATTTTTTGTCTGACTTTAGGGTGGTTAGGCACTATTTTGCAGGGTCAAGTCAAAAACCCAAAATCGACGAAATCGACGCCGCCGGCGTTGATCGGCGTCATGCGCATTTAGACGATTTGAGAAAATCTTAGAAAAATCGTGCAAATTTTGACTGAAACGCTGCAAAATCTGACTCAGATTTTGTAGCGCCGCAAATTTCGGCGTTTTTGGGGCTACACATTTTAAGATGCTGCAAAAAAGTGCCACTTCCCCTAAAGTCAGATAAAAAATAAAAAGTTTATTTCGAGGCGTGTTATATGGTTTGAGGCGGTGTTATATCGAGAGTCGACTGTAGCTGTTGACACATGCTACAACTTTATGCTATCAATGATTTTTATTCATGAAAAGCAGCTGCTAAATGCGTAGCGGAGGCAGGTGCGAAGATTTTTATTTGTCAAACGTGGATAGACCATATTGCAAAGCGAAAATTCCAATAATGAAAAAAGTGTTTGCATGGAAAAGGAAGTAGAAGAAGTCAGCTTTCCTTTGATTTATAACATTTTTGGTGTGACTGATATTTAATTTAATAAATTAATTTCATCACAAAAACATTTCGTAAGAACTTATGCATCAATCTGATATATAAGACGACAGTACACGGATTTCGGTATATCCAAGTGTCCACAATATAAAAAAACCTGATTGTTTTTTGCCTATTGATCCAAACGTTGAAGTTATTAAATTCCTGAACGATAAGTCATTACAAAGCTCTTTTTCTGCTCTTTCTTATAAGTTATAATTTGGTAGTAATCAGTCTTAAAATAGTTTCTTAAAAGGCATATGCACGATACAAAAGTTTCAAAAATGTGTTAATTTGAAAGGGGTGTTTTCATCTGTATTCCAAACAGTCTTGTCGATACCTGGATTTTATCAACCGCCACAAAAACCATCAACCGATTGATTGATTTCCAGTTGATCAGCCGGTGGATGAAGGTGATCGACCGGCAGCCCAACGGCGAATCAACCGGTTGATTCCGCAAGACTGATTCCAAATACAGGATGTTTTTTTTTAATTAAAATTGTTTTAGTCTGTAGAAGTTTTTTTGTTCTGGAACTTTTAGGAAAATTTATGCTTGTTTGAAAAGCCTTTTCTTGTGATTAAAGACGTGTTTTTTTTTAGTTTTTAGAAAAAAAATTATTTCGATTGTGAATACCGTATTTCCTCTAAAAAGGCGGCCGGCCGCCTTATTTTTCAAACCCCCAAAAATCTGAAAATTGTCAATCAAAAATGGCCTTAACTCTGAAATTTTAGTCAAAAAGATGAAGGGGGCTATTAGAGGAAATACGGTAAATCGATTAAAAAAATGTGACAATTTTTGACAAGTTTACACCAATTTTCATTATTTTAGCCGATGAAATTTAAAACTAAATTTATAGTGATGCCAAGAATTTTCATGTTATCTTGTAGCGAATTTTTCACTGTTTTTTAAAGACCATATCTTGACAATCTCACATCTAAAAAAATCTGTAAAATAGATTTTGTAGACCTGAATTTGTGCTACAACATGAAGCTAAGATGTTCATATTGCGATCCACCACAAATCATAATTCAAATTAAATTGGTTGACAACTTGTCAAAAATGTCACATTTTTCAATTAATTTTTTCACAGCCGAAATCAAAATGTTTGTAAAAACAAAAAGTACAGGGTGGTCCAAGAAATGTGCACACTTTTAAACGGCCATAACTTTTTTTGTAGTGCGTTTTTCGAAAATCTGTAAACGCCATTCGACTCAGAATCGCGTAAGAATTTTTGGTATATAAAGTCAAAAACACGATTTTCGCTTGGTCCCCGTGTGGTTCGGGTCATGGTCTGTGGATGGCCTCTTGATGGGTAAGGCCCGAAGCACAGGGGGGACCAAGCAAAAATCGTGTTTGTGACTTTATATACCAAAAAAATTTTTATCAAAAACTGAGTCGTTCTGCGTTTACAAAATTTTGAAATTCGACCTAGAAAAAAAGTTATGGCAGTTTAAAAGTGTGCACATTTCTTGGACCACCCTGTACATCTTCAATGGTAAGATGAGTGCTTTCAAACAAGCATGAACTTTTTCAAAAGTGCCTGGACAAAAAAAAATTTACAGACTAAAACAATTTCAATTTTTCAAAAAATCCCCCTGTATTAAGCCATCCCTGCTGTATATACTACAACTTCACCAGCTAACTTAATTTTTTTTACGAAAAGATCAGCTAGTTATAATATAATAAAGTTATAATTTAAATAATTTTTTAAATTTTACTTTTCTTAAATTAAATGCGCATAATTTGTGACGATCAGCTTTTTGATAAGATAAAAAATAAATTGTTTTATTTAACTTGTCGCTCTCTATTTTCAAAGTAAAGTTTCCTGATTGTTCAAATTATTTTCGTGCAATATAACAATGCCTCGCTTGAACATTGAAAGTGAAAATCTTCTGTATATAACAGATTTTCCTCCAGATGTTAACTGGAAAACCTTTAAGGCAAATGTGAACAGGAATGGTGGTGGAGTATGTATACTTAGAAAGAATTCACTTTTTATTAATTTTATAATATTCAGATAAAATTTGTTGAGACTTTTGAAGCTTGGGGAATCTATCCCGTCAAAGATGTTATTCTAGAATTTACGAGCAGGGCTTTTCTAGATGATTTTATTTGTAACTTACAAATGAAAACGCTGTTTGAAAATTCTGAAGTTGTTTACAAGATAATTGACGTATGTTTTACAAGTGCTTTGAACTTTTTATCCTAAAGTTGTCACATTAAATTCTGATACAATATTAAAGTTAAGTGGTAATATTTTAACTTGCTTTGATCGCTAAAAAGTTTTGAATTGCGTGCAAACGCACTCAAGGATTTACTATACGGAGAGATTCAACTGTATTTCTAAACTTTTTAATGAAAATCTATTACGAAAAAAGTGAATATGTAGTTTTCGACTAGAAATAATTATAGATTACTTACTATTTAAAGGTTTTAAGCACTCTCAAAATACTGATTTCAGTCATTTTTTGTGTGGGATACGTAATTCGAAATTTTGGAAAAGTACATTTGGCCAAAAAATACAATTTGGTCATTTTTCGTCTAAAAAATGCATTTTTATTCGGTGCTTAGGCTTCGGTGCTTATATTTTTGAACAAGAAAATTTTTTTGACGTAAACCTTACAAATAAAAAAGATGTAGGCTCTACCGGAGAATCCGGTCCCTTTTTTTGCGTTCGTCCCCCTGTTGTTTTTTATTGAAAAATGGGTTCTTTTTGGTTATCGGGAATACCCGATTCTTACGCATAAATTGTCTTAGCACGACTGAGGTCGGGTATTCCCGATAACCAAAAAGAACCGAAAAATGCCTTGGTCCCCCTGTCAATTATAGTTATCATAATATGGTGATTACAGTGATTATGGTGATTACAGTTAACATAATCACCTTAACCATGATCACTTTCAAAACAACAGGGGAGACCAAGGCATTTTTCAATAAAAAACAACAGGGGGGACCAAGGCAAAAAAAGGGACCGGATTCTCCGGTAGAGCCAAAGATTTAGGGTCACGAAGAAGTATAATTTTTTTTAAGTACAGTTACGTACCATGCTTTAATGGAATCGTAATTTTTCTGCATCATTTTTGAAATAAAATATATAAAATTATTTATAAATGTATTGTGCATGATTTGATTCTTTGAAACTTTGGAAATGAACAAAATAAATATTCGTCAAACATTTGCCAAACATTTGCCGTCTAATCAAAAATCAATTTGTTGTACACCTCTCACTCAAGTTTTTGCGAGTTTGATTCGGTCCCCAGGCTGAAAACTAAGGCAAACTAGAGGGCGGTGTTTTGCTGAGGACGCTTTTTGGACCTATGAGTGAGAATGACATTTGTCCTCACAGGCTGCGGGTGAAAGTGAGAATGAAAAGTTTTGTCATCACTGTTAGTGAGTGAGATTCTGACTGAGGATTCTCAGTGATATTCTCACTCAGAATGAGCTCAGCAAAACACTATTAAAGGGTGTATACCAAAACGCGAGTGGTGGGTGTACACCAAAATAAGACTAAATTGACAATGTCCGTGCAATTAGGGAGGTGTATTTTCTGTTTTAAGTGGTGTATTTATTGTTGACACAACAGATTTTATTTACTAGCATGGATGAAAAAGAAAACATTCTGCACAAACATTTAGGATAAAAGTAGCCGAACATAGCCATTGCCAAATCTAATAAATTAATGCCCAATTTAATTTTTACAAAAATTAAAAAAAGTGATGAAATCTCACTAAAATACGGGTGGCCCAAATTTTTGCCGGGATTTGCTGTGTTCATATCTTTTTAAATTGAATGTGTTCCGAAAAGATATTTTTTTTTAAATTACACACTTCGGGCAATCCAATGACATTAAACATTCATCAACACATCAACAAAAGCAAGAAGAAATTTGAACAATACAGTTAAAACTCATTATAACCAAACTCTATATAACGAATTTTGGAGGTCGGAAGTTCGTTCCCTCTTTGGGTCCGACACTTTTTTCAGGTTTATTTTTTTAAACTTTTTCCAGTTCTGTTTTTACAGTCTTGTTCCAAATACTGCAAGGATTCCGATTTTGCCGGTCTTTTTTCAAAAATCCAAAATTTTTTTCTCTAAGAAAGCAAAAACTCGATATAAAGAAACTCGGTTTAATGAAAATCTTATTTTTTCATCAAGTTTTTGCTTTTTTGAGAAAAAATTTTTGGATTTATAAAAAATGACCGGCAAAATCGGAATCCTTGCAATACTTGGGATTAGACTGTCAAAACAGAATAAGCAAAACCTTGAAAAACGGGTGTAAAAAGGTATCAAAGCCGGTAACTTGGTCAGTCTCTTGAAATTCGTTATAACGAGCTTTAACCGTATTATAAATTTGAACAATATTAACAATATTAATTTAAAACGATATGAGTAAAAAATTCCGGTGAAAATTTGAGCTCCCCTGTAAGCTTTTTTCTATAAAAGAAATTTTTTTATTTTATATCTCTTTGATTTATTTTTTCAGGCTCAGAGTAGAAAAGATTTTTGCGATGGTTTTTTGGAAAAAACAGGAGTGGATATTCTGAAGTCTAACGGCATTCCTCCAATTGCTACTTCTCCTCATTCCCCAATGGGTCAGCTCAGTCCTCGGAACAGATCAATGTCATTTTCTAATCTGAACACTGGTGGATTTCAAAAAAGCCCTCCTCTTAAAATTTCTCCAAGAGGTCAATTAAAAAACAGCAACTTTGTTCCTCTGAGAAGTGTCGACGAGACTGCCACTAGCAACACTAACAATTCCTTTAGTTCTATTGGTAGTGCCCCCAAGTTTACTGTCAATAAGAGTCCACCTTCTACATTTAGTCCACCGCTAAATCGAGCCAGCAGTGTCAGCAACTTTATTGTTCCTGCAGTTCAAAAACTAAACATCAGCCCTAAAAACACTTTCAATGGTAGCTCTGACTTTGAAAATAAGGTCAACGCCAAAGATTGGCCCAGCAGTGTTCCAATCCAAAAGCCTGTGAACAAAGTTTCGGCTCAGTCTAACTTCTTTCATGATGGTGCTCAAAGAAATCGTCAACAGGTGGACATCAAAAGTCCAATAACAACTGCTCCAAGACGAGGGTTTCCACTTCCAGAAAAATATGTAGCTGAAGGCTTTTTCAATGATTGTACTCAAAAAGCTGATAACATCCAGCAAGTGGCCCCACCTAAAGAAGAGAAAATCTCAACTCGTCCAGCTCAGCCGATCGCGTTCAATAGCAGTTCTCAAGTAGATGGAAAAAGTCTAAATGGCTCTTTCAAGCCGTTTCTATTTACAGGGAAAACTGCAGTCAATGTTCCTGCTCAACTGAAATTTTCAAATGCTGGTGCTCAAGTTAGCAAAGGTATTGACTGGAAAAAGTCTACTGAGCCTCTAAAACAATTAAGTCCACCTAAGGAAAAGGCTCCTATTTCTCATATACCTCAGCCAAACTTGTTGGACTCCAATACTGAATTTGCCAACAAGATTAGCGGCAAAAGCTCAACTGTTAGTCAAGGTCCACCTAAAATCACGACCAAAATCTCTTCTTCAATAAAGGTGGACAAGACTTCTATGCTTACAATCAAATACAAGGATGCTGAGATGATTGCTCATGAACGATTTGGAATATCCCACTTTCCAATGACTCACAAAAGTCTTAACAAATCGAAGGAGGATGCTTTGAAGAAACGAATGCAGTTCAAAATTTTTGAGCAAGACCTTTACATTTTTGAGTAAGCACTTTTTTATTTGCATTTTAAACTTTATTCAGAAAACATGTTTAGTGACGGCCGTTGCATTAAGAAAAGCGATTGACTATCTGAATGAAGAATGAAAATTTTGTAGAAAATATTCTTTGAGTATGATTGACTATTTCCCACACAATTTTGTAAACTTGGAAAAAATATATTGATTTTTATTCAGCGGTAATGCGATAATGCGATAATTTTAACCTTTAAAATATTTTCTCGAATGACAATTTCGTCCCGCCACATTCCACATTTATCGGTCTTTTCGAATGTAACAATAATAAACGCAAATTTTATCTGATATAAACATGGAAAAACAACATAATTTATAATAATGACAAAAGTCACGAAGTTTGTAGGCTTTTATGAAAACGTGCAAATTCGTACAAAGGCAAAATTAAAAAAGTATTTTGGAAAGAGTGGTATTTAATTTGGCTGTAGGAAGTTTCGTAACGAGACAATTTCGTAAGAGCGAATTTTCGTAAAAGCGAACTTTCGTAAGAAATTTTTTTCGTAAGAGCGAATTTTCGTAAGAAACTTTTTCGTAAGAGCGAATTTTCGTAAGAAACTTTTTCGTAACAGCGAGTTTTCGTAACAAACTCTTTCGTAACGCGCTTTTCAGTAACATTAGTGATATGTTAAGTGGCTTTTTTTGCTTTTTAATCATCCCTTGATGTTTCTTATAATTTCTGTGATCTTTTGACCAAAAATAGTCAAGAAAAAAAATAAAACAGTCAGAGGGTGGAATCGAACCGACAGTGAAAAAAACTCATCCCATCAACTTACCTACTGCACCATTCATGCCACTGATAGTGATGGGCTATGTGTAGTATATAATATATGAATCCTAGCTCAGAGTCTTTCTCCACGCTTTTGGGTATTTCAGCTGGTCTCCTAACGGATGAAAAGTCTGGGGATCAACTCAGTAATCCAAATTTTAGTCATATAACCTATGATTACCAACTTTTGTCCTTTTACTGTTAATATTCATATAGTTAACTGTACAAGCTGTCGAAGAGTGACAGAAAGGTCAAAATTAACGAATCAGATGACATCCTGGATTAAAAAAATTGATTAAAAGTGAAAAAAATTTCGATGATTTCCTCTTACGAAAGAAATTCGTTACGAAAATTCGCTGTTACGAAAAAATTTCTTACGAAAATTCGCTGTTACGAAAAAGTTTCTTACGAATTTTCGCTGTTACGAAACTGTTTCTTATGAAAATGTTTCTTACGAAAGTTCGTTCTTACGAAAGTTCGCTCTTACGAAATTGTCTTGTTACGAAACTTCCTACAGCCTTTAATTTTAAATGCCCATAAATTCGGTGAGTAGACGTTTGACTACAAATGTAACATTTTTGGCGTTCTGCCCTATGTTCTGTTTAAGCCACTTAGGCTTATTTTTTCAGCCATTTTGTAGTTCGTAAGACATTTTTTTGGTCCCTAAGCCTAAGCCTAAGGCCTAAGCCTAAGTAGGCCTAAGTGGCTAAAACAGAACATAGGGCAGAACGCCAAAAATGTTACATTTGTAGTCAAACGTCTATACCCATAAATTCGACCAAAAAATTGTCAACAAGTAGCATGTCAATAATTTTAGCTAGGGCTGCTAAACAAAAAGAGGGCTGTTAAAAAACGTTTGAAAAGATCAGTAAAATGACCGCTAATTTACAACGCTAGTTAGAGCCTATCTCTAACAAATTAAATTTTTGATTTTTGTAGTTGTTTCTTCTTTTCTGGGACACAAAAATCTTCTACCAAATCAGCTTTCGGGTCATAAGCATACTCATCGAAATTGTTGACACCACAAGAATCCTCCAGAAAATCTTCGTCAATCAAAAAGTTTCCACTAAATTCTTTGGAAGGTTTGCTCAATATGTCGTAGGCAGCATCGGCCATAATTTCTGGTTTTCTGGCGTGTTTTTGTCCATTTTCTAGGGCTTTTGAAACCATTTTCAAGGCAGCCGTCCAGATTATTGTTCGTGGCTAAAATTTTCAGAAACTACTATTAGTTTTTTTGTTTTTCTGATTCACCCAAAGAGCATTAACGGCAATTCCTGAAGAGCGTAGTTCCTGACTCATGCCTAGCACACACATAGACATGCCATATTTAGCCATGGTGTAAGCAACATGAGGACTGAACCAACGCGGTTCCATCAAAAGTGGTGGACTTATGTTGAGAATGTGGGGATTGGAGCTTTTCTGCAGATAGGGAATGCATTTTTGTGACATTAGGAAAGTGCCACGAGTGTTGATGCTATGCATTAAATCATAGCGCTTCATAGTAGTGTTCAGGGTGTCTGTCAGAGAAATCGCACTGGCTGCAATAAAAAAATTTAAAAAAGTCCAGGTATTGCGCTAAAAATCCTGTCATAGTCAACTTTCTCCATAATGCACACTCCATGTAACTTAAACTTCGGTTCTAGTGCAGAGTCCGTTGCCAAAAAACAGCTAAGTCCCCCCCCCCCTGTTGTTTTTTGTAACAATCAGCTTGGTCCCCCCCCTATTGTTTTCTAATACGATCATGGTTATTCAGGTGATCATGTCAACCATAATCATCTTAATCACCATGATCACATTAACCAACATGATCATATTAGAAAACAACAGGGGGGACCAAGCTGCTTTTTTGCAAAAAAACAACAGGGGGGTTTTCTGAGGGGGGTTTTCCGGGACCAAGGCAAAAAATGGCAACGGACTCTGCACTAGAACCCCATTCCATGTAACTTAAACTTCTCTATAACGCAATAACGCAATCTACCTTAAAAAATCGCTGTAACTACCCTTTAAAACAACAATTTTAGGCTTAGCCCTTAGGCTTGGGGGTAGGCCACCGTACGGAATTTGTGATTAATAAATGAATTAAGCACTTTTTGTGGGGTCTGCGACATATATATTTGGATACACTTTACTCAAGTTTTGAAAGGAAAATTTTTAAGGAGAGTATTCTATACTAGGGCAGGCCGGTGCACGGGCCGGCCCGGCCCGGGCCGGCCCGGGCCGTGATTTTTGAGGCCCGGGCCGGGCCCAACTTTCAAAATTGCTTACGGGCCGGGCCGGGCTCGAAAATCGACGGGCCGGCCGGCCCGGAATTTATTAATCTTAAATATACCTTATCAAATCCAATTTAAAAAAAAAATTTTAAGTCTTGTATCAAAATGTAGTCACGGATTTCGGGTTGGGTGTACCGAAGAATTTAAAAAAATATTTGCTAAACGGCACATTTGCTAAAAAAAACTTTTGCTAAAAAAAATTTTGCTAAAGACATATTTGCTAAAGGCACATTTGCTAAAAAAAATTTTGCTAAAGTCACATTTGCTAAAATTTCTTTTGCTAAAGTCACATTTGCTAAATTTTTTTTTGCTAAAGGCAATTTGCTAATGAAATTTTTTGGTAAAGGCCTTTTCTGGTCCCTTTTGTGTCACAAATATGACCGTAGGGTGTTTAGGAAATGCAGGTACTTGGAACCGAACCTGTGACCAAGTCAAACGCTTGTCTTTCTATATCTAAAATTATGGTAAAAAAAGGTATGCGCCCAGGTGGATTCGAACCAGCAACCTCTATATCAACCCTCAGGATCGCTAAGAACTTCATCCAGTGTGACCAAACCAAGTGGTCGTCCACTTGGATCGATTTTTTTTTTCGCGTTTTCGAGTTCCAAAACGATTTTTCTGCACTAATTCGACCATGCTGAAGATGGTTTGACACTGGTAAAATTACGTTTTATCGAGAAATTTTTGAGTTATGGTAAGTTCTTGATTTATCAAAATCAATTACTCACGATAACTCAAATTTTTTTTTTGATAAAACGTGATTTTACAACTGTCAAACCATCTTCAGCATGGTCAAATTAGTGCAGAAAAATTGTTTGAAACCCGAAAATGCAAAAAAAAATTTTTGATCCAAGTGGTCGACCACTTGGTTTAGTGCATGGATTCTCAGGATCGCTTTTTGAGGTTGCAGGCTCAAATCCTGGTGGTAACAGACATTATTGTTTCTTGAATAACAATTATAAACTATTCTGTGAAAGACCAGTAAGACTCAGGGTGAGCAGGGTCACCACCTGGCACCTTCTCTAGAGTCTGGACCATTAAAACCAAGTGGTCGTCCACTTGGATCAAAAATTTTTTTTCACATTTTTGGGTTCAAAAACCTGTTTTTTGGACTGATTCGGGCCCGCTGAAGATGGTTTGATAGTGGTAAAATGCCGTTTTCTCGGGTATTTTTTGAATATTGGGCAATAATTGGTTTTACCAAAATCAATTATTGCCCAAAACTCAAAAAATACCCGAGAAAACGGCATTTTACCACTATCAAACCATCTTCAGCGGGCCCGAATCAGTCCAGAAATCAGGTTTTGGAATATGAAAAACGTAAAAAAAATTTGATCCAAGTGGACGACCACTTGGTTACATTGATTCAGACTGAAAAATTTCAATTCCCGCAAAACTTTTATTTGGAGTAGTTTTGGATGGTTAGGGTGGTTTTGGTTGGCTTTGGGTGTGTTGGGTGCTTTTGGCCATTTTTGGATGTTTTGGGTGGCTTGAGGTGGTTTTGAGTGGTTTGGGGTGGTTCGGACACAATCTAAAAATTTTCTAAAAAACAACAGGGGGACCAAGGCAATCTTAGAATGAAAAAAGAGGACGAAACGTCCCTTTACCAAAATTTTGATCCACTTGTTTTACCTGGTCACCCTGGATGAAGTTCTGAGCGATTCTAAGGCTTGATGTAGACGTTGATGGTTCGAATCCACATGGGCGCATACCTTATTTTTTATTATAATTTTGAGTGTTTGAGTAGCGTAGAGGTCCACATACTCATTATCAAGGTTGCTGGATCAAACCCCTCTGGGTGCAATCAGTCCCTAGTAGAAGACCTCGATTCATGGTCCTGGGGTTTCTCGAAGTGGTTTCAGCAGTTTGGGATGGTATGAGGTAAATCATGGATGGCCTAAAAAATTTGGGATGATTCAGACGCAATTTGAAAAATTTCGAAAAAAAACTTAAAAATTTACAAAAACCACCCAAAACTTGAAGAAAAAGGTAAAAAGAGGAAAAAAGTTGAAATGATAGTGTCTTTGACGCAATAAGAACCACAAAACCGCGTTAACAAAAGAAATTTTAGTAAATATGCCTTTAGCAAAAATTTTTTTAGCAAATGTGACTTTAGCAAAAGAAATTTTAGCAAATGTGCCTTTAGCAAAAAATTTTTTTAGCAAAAAGTTTTTTAGCAAATGTGCCGTTTAGCAAATATTTTTTTAAATTCTTCGGTACACCCTTTCGGGTTTTCAACAATTTGTTGACTGACTTACTGGAATTTTTAAAAGTTTGAAGAAAGTTCTGTTCATACAAAGACTTGTTTTTGAAACTTTTTGAAATCGCATTGAATCAATTAATGGCTTGTTAGAAAGCTTAAATCCAGGGCTATGTAATAGTGTGAAATTTTTAGAAATAAAAATTCGAAACAAGTCAAAAAAGTTCCTGGGCCGTAGTAACAATCGCGGTAACAACTAAAAGTAACGTGGCTAAAAGTAAATATCTCAAAGCAGCTTTTTGCAAACAAAAATGGACAAGTTTTATCTTCAGATTTACTTACAATCATTTGAATCACTCATCCGTGATCGCAGCTAGCACTTAACACGTAAAATACCGGTTGTTACATTGGTTATTTCGATGCAGAGTTTAACGCTGAGCACGCCTGTGTTATTAGTTTTTCAAAATTCGCACTAAGAATATGAGAAACGGCCCATTTTTGAAACCTTGTTCTTCGCGTTTTTAAGCTATCGTTAATTTTCATTTTTCTTATGATTTCTATAAATTTTTGTATTGTTTTTTATAAGCCCAGAATTAGAGCTTTCTAACGGTATATCACACTGCCAAAAATAATTCTGAAATATTGTACTACCAGCAAAAAGAATGATTTTCGCCACTTTTTGTAAACGTATTTTTTTGAATAAAAAGTCAAAATTTTTCGCGATTCCAAAAATCCTTACGGCTCTACTATAGCGCAAAAGACAGAGCAATTAAAATGGAACATTCTTGTGCAAAAAAATAAAGTAAAACATGGCAGAAAACAGGCTTTCTTAGTGTTTAACAAGACTCTCAAAAAAGTTCGAAAACGATTTTTACGTAAAACTTAAATTTCGCTGTAGAAACCTAGATTTTGACATCGGATTCGTGTTTAGCATGGTCAATTTGCTTATGGAACTGCCCTCAAAGCTTACAACTTGCTGTGAAATTTCAAATTCCGCTCAAGACAAAAAAAAGTGAGGCTAAAAATAGTATTTATCGTACAGGGTTGAACTGATTACTATTAAGCTTGTTTAGGTTTTTTCGTTTAGGTAATTCTGAAGATACAACTTGTCTATTTTTGTTTGCAAAAAACTGCTTTGCAAAAGTGGACTGAATCCCGAGATATTTCACTCCTGACTTGGAAACTGAGTATTTTAAGGAATAAAATTAGGTACAGCGATGAGTCAATTGATGAAAAGAGTAGAGAAACTTTTTTACATAATCAATATTTCTCTATTTGTGTTAGAAAATAAACAATAGAAAAAGTATTGCGTTTGAGTGATGTTGAATAATAAAGTCTCCCACTCTATTTTTTGCTTGATTTTTGAATATGTTAGAAATTGCACTGACAGTTGACTATACTACGGGCCGGCCCGGGCCGGGCCCGAAAAAAAAATTAGGTTCCGGGCCGGGCTGGGCCGGGCTGGGCCGGGCCCAAAAAAAAATGTCCCGGCCGGGCCGCGAAAAGTGGGCCCGTGCACAGGCCTGTACTAGGGTCAAATCTTGAAATTGTAAATCAAAAACGGCCCTAACTCGAAAATCCTAGCAAAAAAAGGAACTCTATTACAGGTGACATGGTTGACTTATGTAACGTAACATTCTCTATACGTACCTCTTCGTTAGTCACGACCAGTTAAATGTCTCTCTATAAAACTTTTTTACTGTTTTGAAGAACCTCAGGTTCGAATCCAATAAGTGACGACAGTTTTATATTTCGTGCTTTTTTCTCTTCTAGAAAAAAGTTTGATGGCAAACACTTTTTTTCATTTCAAAAGCGCGTTCAACTATACTTCCTGGATAATTTTCGAATAAAACTCTCCAGATAATTCATATTTGACCAAGCAAATCAAGCTCAGCGGGTTACTATATTGCAGTGGTCACAATATCGGGGAGGGGTGGGGCGGTTCACTACAGTGGAACCTCCTTATAACATACCCCCGATATAAAATACCCCTCGGTATATTATATGTAGGGTTGTCGAGTTTCGAGTCTTTCGAGGCCTCGAGAGGACTTGAAATTTTATACGGCTGTTTTTCGTCGGAAAAATGCAAATCTGATATTGATTACCCATACCTAGAATTAAAAAGTAGATATGGGTCATCAATATCAGATTTGCATTTTTCCGACGAAAAACAGCCGTATAAATTTCAAGTCCTCTCGAGGCCTCGAAAGACTCGAAACTCGACAACCCTAATTATATGTCTCTATTTTAAATTTCTAATTTTCGTTCTATTCTAGCCTTTTTGAATTTTTCTGCCTAATTTAAAAATTAGTATAAGCTCGTCAATATCACGTTTGATGCGAACTTAGTGAGGAATGGAACGATCCGAAAATTATTGCTGGTCCTCTGAGCGGTGGTTTTTGCCATGTGTTCGTTTTTATATTGTTCGTTTAAATTTCACCCAATTGCATCGTCTGTGTGCACTTATACTTTTTCTGGGAATAAGTTGCAGATGAAAAAGTTTTCAAAAACAAATATTTTCAAAAAATGTTGAGTTTTTTGGTCACCGTGCATATTCTCACTTAATTTACATCTCAAGGGAATTAGAGAAAAAAAGAGCTATAAGATTATCTTAGGAAATATTTTATATATATATATATACGAGGTGTTGAACAACGATGAGGACAGCAACTCTATTCATTTGCCAACATCGGCCAACAAGTATATCATCGATGGACATGCGACAGCGGCAAACGCAAGTCTCAATAATGAAATAACAGATGAGGAGTCACCAGCCGGAGAGCGACCCTATTGCTTGACTGTGCACAGTTGTGAAGTGGATGATGGTCAGGGAAATGTTCAGAAGTTACTAGACTCCAATGGGTGGGTTAACATCCTGATTACACAGTATTGAGACACTAGGGTGACTGGCGCCTTCACAGGCTCCGAGTTATAGAACAAATATGCCAATTATCATGATACGCTTAAAAAGGCACTATAAACGCACTGCTTTTTCCACTTCCAAGGCTCATAGCTCTATATGGTGTTGCACTTTCGAAAAGAATACATGTCCAGACAATTCTGCGTCGAATGGTATATAACACCAATATCAGAACATCAACTCTAAGGCCACTTATGCTGCGAACAACCTTTGCAGTAAAAAACGTGACATAGTCCAAATACTATATAGAGATGTGAAAACCGGATACGCCCATTTTGATGCCGGCCGTTTTGATGCCGCACCAAATCGATGCTATTCATGAGAAAAAAAAACATTTTTTCGCCTGCTTCGCCTACCCTCGAAACTATTTGTCAAGAAAAAAGCTGTTAAAAGCTTCGTGGGGGTCAACGGCCGGGGGTCAAACGTCCTGCTCCCAGATGATGGCTATGGTATTTACAGCAGTGAGAGTCATAAAAAACAGCAGGAGGAAGCGCTGTAGCAGGCAAACAATCAGGAGACTGCGGCGCCAACAGCTGTTATCCAGAAGGTAACTAATATGATATTTTTTAAAATTCTGATGACTTTGTTCAACACTTTCTTCAGTCAAAATCCAATAGGAACTAATGGATTTATTTGATAGAGAATTTTCGGCACACAATGACAGACTATTTGGCTAGAGAATTATATCGATCAGATACCGATATCAATCAGACATCAATCGGACTTCGGCTCTTTGACGAAGAGTCTTCAGCAGGCACAACGACAGAAGCCAGGGCATAGCTTCTTTCACTTCTAAGATCCATCCAACCATCACCAGAGAGAAGACATTCTTGATCACCCTCATCACCACCAGCTGAACTGCGCTCATTGACTTCGTAGTAATTTATGACACGCTTCAATTGCACCTTTTTCGCCAGATGTTCATTGAAGATTGTTTCGAGCTGAAAATCAATCATTTTTTAAGACTATTGAGCCATGAGTATTCACTGGACGTACCAAGATGGCCAGAAACATCAGCAGCGATAGCACCTTGGCACTGAGAACAGCACCCATTACCTCGGGTATGAATGGGCCAGTCGATTCCCAGACCTTATTCCAATTGTAGTCGATAGTTAGCATGGAGAGAAGGACGAACGTCCAAGAACACCCAGAGACGACCATCAAGATTATCTCACACTGCTATTAACAAAGATAAATAGTGGACCAAAAAAGATATAAACACGAACCCCATACGGTCCATCACCCCTGACAATAACATGCAAGAAGACAATTAGCAGGTAGACGATAATGCAGGACATTGGAGCTGAGAAAAGTCGAAGGACTTTATTCGGAAGGCTTCTTCGCGGACCAAACCCGAAGAAATCATAGAAAGAGACCTGAATATAAGGTACCGATAATGAGAAGGGCTATACCTTCAATATACCTTCAAACATTGTTTGAACCCAGTTTCGACTTTCAGTGACACGGGAGGAGGATTAGCAGAAGAAGGCACTTCACTGTCCACAACTATGGGCTCTTCCTTCTTCGAAATTCCTACATCTTTTTCATCATTAGCTTCCAACGTAGTTTCTGTGCTAGCTGGAAGTTGAGTGACAATTGTGATATCCTCCGCCTTGACAGTTAGACCAGATGGCGAGGGTGTAGACACAGCAAGAGAAGTAGATAACACAGTAGAATAGTTGCCTAAAACCCAAACGAATATATATGAATGGAGCTTAATTGATTACCATTCCCCCACAACTGATCCCAGCTTTTGAGCACATCGGAGAAGAATACACCCAACCTTGTCTTATTAGCCGGTATGACGATCTCAAAAAAGATGTGTTAACGATTCTTGGAGAATATTAATGAAACTGCAAACCTCAGAATCACGAATGGCGCCATCAATAGTTGGGGAGAAAGAGTGCACACCCACGGATTCAGTTTCGTTGATCTTCTGCTTGCATGACTCACCGCTTATTTTCGGTTCAAAAGTCTAAAAGAAAAGTAGATCAACAATTAAAAACAAATCTTCGCTAAATCAGTCTTTGCAGAGAATGTCAATAACTCACATTTGTGGGAAGCAACACACTGCACAGCTCAGAAGTAGAGAGGATTTCGAGCAGAAGAAAAACTGCGACCCAAGCTTGCATCAATTTTAGACAATAGAAGAGTCTCATTGTTTGATCAGAAGATTTACGAGGGAAGAAAAAGACAGAGCACAGAAACACAGCAGCCGATCAGCAGAGAAGACTTCGGAGACAATGAATGATGCATATGCAATAAACGTTTTGCTTCGAAACTCTATGCTTATCCTAAAAAGTCTGATCGCGTGACCCGATTCGAGTGACAAAAAAAGGTTACCAAGTTTTTGAAAAAAATCTTATCACGATAATCTCGACACGATATCAAAAGATCTGCATAAGCGACAGTTTTAACTCAAGTCATTAGCGCAAACAAGGAGTTTTTGCCCGGTCGCTTCCAATATCTGCTCTTCATTCTTTGCTCCGAAAATGCAAATTGTTCAAGCCGCAATGACAAGTGAGAGTGGTCGTTCTGTAGGTTTGTATTTTTGAACTTTCTGTGAGACCTTCCGAGATCATTTTACCATCTTGCAATTTCATCTTCTCTTTTAGTTTCAGTTCTGAACCTCTCTGGTAGCCAGCAGTTCTTGTGTACCTCAAACTGTCCCAACTGCCATGAGCGAAGCAAGCGTTTGGATATGTCGCCTCGTCTTCTGGTCAATGAATTGACTGGAGAGCTGAAGCAAGTGCCTGCTTTTGCCGTCCATCAATATCTGAACAAGTGGAGTCTGTGGCATGAGCTTACGAATGCTGAAACCAAGCGTATTCTGGCCGACAAGCAGCATCAGCCGATGATTTTCTCATCGATCAGCAGTCATTCGCCGAATTCTTTGCTCTCGTCTCAGTCCAGTTTTGCTTCGTCTTACAGCTTGTTTGGCGGTGGTAGTGGCAATAGTGTCGACTTCAACGCCGTCGTCATGAAGGCTCTTTGCTAACTGGAACAACAAGGCTGCATCCAACTCTCTTTATAAAACCTATTGTTGGTGTATATTTGTGATTTTTTGTAGGCTTTTATGTGTCAGCCTTGCTTGTATAATACGTCATAATCATATTTTGGATTGGTTATGTCGTCGTCTTATCGAAATAAATTATTATATTCTTATTTCTTCTGGCTGCTTAGTCTGGTTTTTACTGTGTTTTCTCTTTAGTCGCTCGTTCTATTCTCGCAGTTAGTGGGCAGTGTCGGGTCCGCCTCGTTTCCCCTCAAAGTGCGTTTCCCCTCAAGCTCGTTTCCCCTCAAAGTTCGTTTCCCCTCAAAGTTCATTTCCCCTCAAAGGTCGTTTCCCCTCAAAGGTCGTTTCCCCTCAAAATAAGTTCCTTCAAAATAAGTAAATAAATAAGTAAAGTTTACCCCGTGATACCTACCCGAGGGGGTATCCACATCCAGAATCCAAAATTTTAGATTTAGCTCAAAATAAATTAAAAACCCAAACGATTTAATTCAAAATTGTGTTCTGAAAACGGTTAAATTTGAAATGGGGGTCCTCTACTCGAGACTGATTGCACCCAGATGGGGTCGAACCAGTAACCTTGGGAATGAGTATATCAACTTTTACACCACTTAAACACTCAAAATAATGATAAATAAAGGTATGCACCCAGCTGGATTTGAACCATCATCCTAGGCGATGTCTATCCAAGTGGTCGTCCACTTGGATAAAAAAACTTTTTTACGTTTTCGGGTTTCAAAACCATTTTTCTGAACTGATTCGAGCATGCTGAAGATGGTTTGACAGTGGTAAAATCACGTTTTATCGAAAAATTTTTGAGCTATTGTGAACTCTTAATTTATCAAAATCAAGAATTTACTATAACACAAAAATTTCTTCATAAACGTTATTTTACCACTGTCAAACCATCTTCAGTGTGCTACAATTAGTGCAGAAAAAGTATTTTGGAAGCCGAAAACGTGAGCAAAAAATTTTCGATCCAAGTGGACGACCACTTGGATATTGTGGCCGCGGGGATATTGTGGCCCGGGGATATTGTGGCCCAGGGATATTGTGGCCGGGGATATTGTGGCCCAGGGATATTGTGTCCGTGTCCGAAAAATATATATAGACGATTGAAAATTTTCTATAACACAATAAGAGTGAATATTTTATTTTTGACGTACAAGTGGTTACAAAAACATTATTCGAAAAGTTTTTGGGACTAAAGTAAAACCAACGATATTTCATGCCTTTTGTATTACATTAGTTTATTTTTGTCGAATTTTTTTTAGAAAAAATTATTTTGAGGGGAACTTATTTTGAGGGGAAACGACCTTTGAGGGGAAATGAACTTTGAGGGGAAACGACCTTTGAGGGGAAACGAACTTTGAGGGGAAACGAGCTTGAGGGGAAACGCACTTTGAGGGGAAACACCCGTGTCCCGGCAGTGTCTGCATTCTGTCATCAGATTGTGCTGACTCGGATGTAACCTTTGGTGATTTTCATAAAAAGTGAGCACTTCTACGAATAGTGGGCATTTTTACGCATCCTTCGTTGGAGCGTAACTACTCATTTGCGCAAATGCATTTGCGCAAATTTTTTGAAGTTACAGTCGAATCTCGGTTGTAGTAGAAATTATTTTTTCTTCACTGCAATAACTTTGAAGGTATGATACCCTATTCAGAATCGTGTCCTGAACACGATTTGAATTAGATACCCCAGTCCTGGAGTAGTCCTGTAAGGCCACGTATCCAATTAGTGGTTTCTCCTTTCACTCCCACTATGCCTTTCACTCTCACTATCAGTGAAAATTTTGCTGGAATTTTAATTTTTTAGTCTTAACCGACCAAACCAAGTGGTCGACCACTTAGAGCAAAAACTTTTTTTACTTTTTCGGGTCTTAAAACCTGTTTTGTGGACTCATTCGGATATGCTGAAGATGGTTTGATAATGGTAAAATGCCGTTTTATAGGGTATTTCTTGAGTTTTGGTAAAATCCAGTTTTGGTAAGACTAATTATCAATATGAAGGCTTGTCTGTATTAGCTGAAATATTTGCGCGAAGATAAAATATCGAAAAAGGCTGGAAGAAGTTGGGAGGTGGTAAACAACACCAGCGTCGAAAGTTTTTTCAACTTTTTTAGGCATTTCACCCACCATTATTAATTAAGACATCGATTCCACCAAATTTTTCTACAGCTGCCTTGACTGCACTGTCCACACTCTGCTCGTCCCTAACATCCACCACACAGGGCAAGCATCGGCCGCCCGCTTTTTCCACTTCTTCTGCCGCTATAATACACCATAAGATGGATCTTCTGTTCAAATTTTTATCTTTAGTTTACCAGAATATATAGTGCCAGGTAATGTTGGATGTGGTTCAGCAGTTTTAGCTGCAATCACAATATTTGCTCCATCTGCTGCTAGTTTCAGAGCAATCTGCTTGCCAATCCCTCGAGATGCTCCACTAATAAGAATGGTCTTCCCTCGGAAGTAACTAGAACAACAATTCCATGATTTAAAACAAAAAATCGATCTACCTACCCAGTATTTTGAATAACCATTCTTAGCAAGAAAAATTACGTTCAAAAACTTAATACAATGAAAGGCAGTTGACTCTTCTCTGTTTGAATTTTCTCTTGCAATACATTATTTGTAGTTAGATTTTGTGTTCTCTTTGTACTGCCAAATGAAACTACAAAGAATAAAAGACCGCAAGTAATCTATCATACACTGAAGATGAAGTTTTAGATCTGCTGTATCATAACCAGAGTACGCCTTACAAGACGCTAAAAGCAAAAAGTGTACGAAATACGGCAAACAGTAGTTTTGCTTAAAAATGGTACGTGAAAATCACCTATAGAAACGACCAAAATACAGGGTGTTCCTAAATTTTTGTCAACTTTCAAACAGCCATACCTTTTTTTTCGTCCATATTTTCACTAGAGATAGAAACAAGACAAGATCTTGGCCAAGATTTTGTCTTGTCTTGCCCCAATTTTGACTGAAAATCTTGTCTTGGGATCTTGCTTGGTCATTTCTAGAAATCTTGGTCTTGGTCTTGGTTTTCTGGCCAATCTTGTAGGCAAAATTTACAAATAACCCAATAACCTATTTTATTAAATCTGTACCGTAGATACAACAACTTCTCACAACAAGTAACTTCAATAACAAAAATTGATAACTGGCAAAGCTCTATTCAGAAATATAAGCATTTCCGCCTTTTCTGGGCTCAAATTACTCCTCCTGTAATCGTACACATCTCTTGCAACGGAGAATATTTGCTCGCTTGGCTGGCTTGTGGCTGGAGCTGAGAGATAACGGCGTGCAAGCTTAGCGAGAGTCGGATAACTGAGTTCGTTTGCCTAAGTAATCGATAGTTGGAAATATTTCAAAAATCTCCTTAAGCATTACCTTCCAAAACTGGAGGGGATCTTCTTCCGGGTCAATGCACTTGCGTTTATTGAAAGCCTGTAATTCTATCATTGCCGAATCGACTGAAAGGGATTGTTGACCAAAACCATCCTCGAACAATTGGCTGTGCCGTCCAAAGAAGGATTGATGACGCTTTGGCATCGGGGATTGAACCTCTTGAAAATCAAAACATATACAATGGTTCTGTCGTGAAGTTATTTTACCTGTTTCTTCAACATATGGTGCCTCTTCATCCTGTCTACATTCTTCACTGATCCACGCTGCAACATGTGCTTGAAATTCGGCCTTTCTAGAAGCAATCCTGTCCTTGAAGCGAGGGTCCAGAAACATTGATAACCCATGGATCCTAAAAAAGAATAGATGAATGAGATTAAGGAGAAAAATTAGTTAACTACTTTTCGTATTCCACGTTGAATTTCTCACCAAGTAGACCGAGCAGGCTGATTCGAATTTGTTGCAGCTTGGGGTCGGAAATGTCGTATATATCTCTTGTTAAAGCTCTCGCGATAGGAAACTGTATCGAAATCGGTTCATCTGCTCTGCACATCTGTTTGGACGCAGACTCTAGAGGATCCAACAGTGAAACCAGCTTTTTGACGATAGACCAGTCTTCCGAATTGAGTTTCAGATCCGTCTTATCCCAACGCATTAAGTACATCTCGATAGATTTTTGCTGTTCTTCGAGAGACCGGCACATATAGTACGAAGAATTCCAACGCGTAGGCTCATCCTACAAAATTGTGATAAAATGTGCCTGGTTTCTTAAATATTACCTGCTTCAAAGTATGCTGTGGAAGATCGAGTGCCTTTTGTTCAGCTTTCAGTCGATCACGAGCCAACAGGGAATGCTTGAAGTGACCCACAAGAGCACGGCATCGCTTCAGAACTGCCGAAATGTTTGGCTCCTCGAATATCGATTTGCTGACCACCAAATTTAGTTCATGCGCGCCGCAGTTTGCATGCAGGTACCCCTCGGTTTCAAAGGCCTGTAAAATATAGTCAAAAATCACAAATTATCAAAGAACTGAAGGATACCTTCCGCATATTAGCACCCTCATCTCGCAAAAACACGTGACACTTTTCGAACGGAATAGACCACTTCTCTAGCATCTTGTTTACCTTATCTCCAATTGTCTCAAAGTTGTGATTGCCAGAAAACGGCTCGACGCATAACACGAATTTGATACGTTCCCACTTTGAATTGATTCCGTGCGCAGTTAGGCTAAAGGAACAATAGGTAATCTTTAAATCTTTGCATAAAAAACCTGATGAAAGACTCAGTAGGGCCTGACCACAAATCGGAAGTGAAGGAAAGAACTGGACAATCCTTTATAAGTACTTTGACCCTAGTTTTGACCATTTCGTACATTCGCGGAAGCACCCAGTCAGCATAGTGATGGTATCCTACACAAAAAAATGTTTTGACTTGCTGAAATGTGATGAAATGTCATCAAACCTTTTAGACTGTCTCGGTCAGATAGAGCTAGAAGAGGCTTAAACGTAGGCTGATCGACAGTGAAGAACGGTAGATTAGCACATGCAATGTAATGAACAACCTTTTTGTCTAGAGAAGAGAGCTCACCTATATAAAAGTGACAATCTATAACTCGAATGAGCGCAAAAAATCATACCCTTTGGCAGAATTTTTACAAACTGTTCCATTGAGTTCTTTACAGATGCTTGCTTTTCTCCAATTTCCTTCAACTTAGCAGCATATTCGGTATGAGTCTTAGCGTGCACAAACAGTCCATTAGTTCCATGATTTGTCATCTTAATAGTTTTTTGGCAAGCTTCACACTGAGCTTCACTACCGGAAATTTTGAGAAAAGACCAATCTTCCAGATATCACTCATCTAAAGTATGAAGACCTTGAAACACACATCAAACAATATAAAAAGCACAAGATAAAGAACAGGGAAACATAGTGCGTAAAAAAATTATATATCACTAGCCACGAGTTTTGCTATAAAAATTTGTACTATTAATCTTGGTTTTTGGCCAAGATCTTGGCCAAGATCTTGCTTGGCCGTTTTCGAAAATCTTGGTCTTGGTCTTGGTCAAAACTTCGGTCAAAAATCTTGTCTTGGAATCTTGCTTGGTCCCCACTTTCTATCTCTAATTTTCACATCATGAAAGCGCAGAACCGTTTAAATTTTTTTAAAATTTCAAAAATTTTTTGCTATACAATGTCACAGCCACGATTTTTGCTTGGTCCCCTCTCTAGTTTGGGACTTGCCTATCCGAAGACCGTCTACAGCGAAAATCGTTTTTTTTACATTATAACAAAAATTCTTTGCAATTCTGATTTGTTATGCGTTCACAAAATTCTAAAATATAGACTAAAAATATTAAAAAAAAGTATGTTCGGATGTGGCTAAGAAAAAATGTAAAATAAATTCTTCTTGAGTCTTTTTAATCATTTTTATGCAAAATATTTATTGGTATTAAATGTAAAAAAAGTTGCCTCGGTTCCCCAAGATGAATGACTAAGGGGGGGGGGTCAATTTCAATTGACTGGTGGGGGTTAAGTTCAATTTACCCAAAATATTAGTTTCCAAGCAGTTTAACTCTATTTTTTCTTGATTTCGAACCATATGTTCCTTCTCCAGAACATCTATTTTTTTTTTCAAAAATGTCTGCAGCAGTGATATTAAATAACACTAAGCAAAAAGTGTGATTCACACAGCCATCTTGTCTGTGTAAATAATTCTATGCAAAGCTATCTTGGTTTTGTTGATAACACGGAGAAAAATTGTTTTTCTTCAATGATGAAATCTTTATTTTCAAATAAATCAGCTATTTTGAGTATGAAATTGAAACTTATTTTTTATGTTCCATTATTTATGCTACCTATGCATTTTATTGTGAGAATAAATGCCAGCAAGAACTTAAATTAGTGAGATCTTTACTTACTTTATTACTTTTCAACCACTAAACTTATAGTGGAATGACACAATGAACCAACTACCTGGGGGTCCAATGGCTATAGCTGAAGATGCACAGAAATACAAGATGCGACATGATATGGCTTGCGGGTTTGTTTGGCACTTCTTTACTTTCTCCACCATACTTTGATTTAAAAAATAACTCAAAATTACCTCCTAAGATTACCTTTTTTACTCAATAAGATGAAGAAAAAGCATTGATAATCGTTTTTTAAACAAAAAAAATCTCAAATCTGTCAAAAATTTCCCACCCTCAGAGGTAGACGGTCTTTTTAAGGTTTTTAGACAGCATTCCAGCCTTTCCCCTCTTCCATGTTGAATTTAGGGATAAGTGATTAGCACTCGGGGGTTTTTTTCATATATTTTTTTCAGTGTTTTTATGTTATTGTCTCGAAGAAAAAGTCAATTTTTTTTACTTTTTTTGCCAAAATTTGAATTTTTGCCTTTAGATATCAAGGTAAATGACTGTGTTTAGGGTATCTTCCACCTGTATACTACCCAAATTACCCAAACCACCTGGATAGTACCAAAACCATCTGAATAGTGTCCAAATCATTTAAATAGTGCTCACATCATCCAGACAGGCTCTAACCACCTCATGGTACCTAAACCAACTGGATACTGCTCCAACCATCTAAATGGTACCCCAAACCCCCTAAAGGGTACTACCAACTGGTCGTCCACTTGGAGCAAATTTTTTTTTACTTTTTTGAGTTCTGAAACCTGTTTTCTGGACTGATTCGGACATGCTGAAGATGGTTTGATAGTAGTGAAATGAGGTTTTGCATGGGTTTTTTCGAGTATCGGGATACAATTGATTTTACCAAAACTCGCTTTTACCAAAACTCGAAAAATACCTGGGAAAACGGCATTTTATCTCTATCAAACCACCTTCAGCTTCCTCGATTCAATCCAGAAAACAGATTTTGGAGCCTGAAAAAGTAAATTTTTTTTGCTCCTGGTGACGACCACTTGGTTTGGTTGGACTTAAAAATTTAAATTCCCGCATAAATTTCTCAAAACCGAGGTTGATGGTTCGAACCCTTATGGGTGCAAAGCCTATTTCACACCTTTCGCGTCGACATTACTAAGGATATTTGGCCGCTTCGCGGCCAAAGACCAACACACTCCTCATTGCAATGGGTTGGGGTGAAAAAAAATCAAGGGAACCGAAAAAGGCAGGCTCAGAGAAAAATACTCTTTGGAGTGGGGCTTTTACGTTTGAATACTATCCAAGTGGGCTAGGCAGTGAAAAAAGTTCACAATAATGACTTTCCCTTCAAGACAATAACATAAAAACACTGAAAAAAATATATGAAAAAATCCCAAGTGCCGCCCCGCCAATCCAAAAACTCTAAATTGTTATTGTCATCACCCCCCGATGGTCTTTTAAGAGGCCCTTTTTTACTTTGCTCCAGCAGGAAAAATGTGAGAAATCTTTTAAAAAAGATTCTGAAATATCTCAAAATGACCATCTATACCTGATATCTACCCCTGATTCAGACAAAAATTTAGTTCAGAAAGTGCTTAGAAATAGTTCTTTCATCACTTCTTTTATTTAATTAGGAAATGATATTGAATCATTTTCCAGGAAAAAAACCAAAGTATTGGAGAAGAATTGAAGCGGTACAGTTGTTGTCTTTTGTTCACCCAAACAAGGTTTTCAGGGGGTATCACAAATACACTACTTGCATTAATGAGTGCGGTGTGGAGGATACCTTTGATTCCACACTTAATCAAATATATTACGCAGAGTGCTCTTCAAACTTCTTTAAACCTGATTTGTGCATAACCTATTTTTAGTCTTAATTACTCTTTTAGCTCAAATAAATTTTAATTTATCATAAAACAGCTCCAGCTGAGATCTGAACTTATTTTTGTTAAATATTGCACTCAACACATCCTTTTGAAGTCAGTTGTTCCATATATTTTTTACACTTAAAAAAGTTTTTGCACAAGAAAGATAAAAGTATACAAATAGTCATGGTTATATGGCATTAAACGATTGGCAACAGGAGTCATTTAATTTGAATGCGAACCAAACATCTATTCTTTTGCTTACTTTCATTGAAATTTCTACCCTAGTTGCGAATAAACGATACCACAAACCGCCCCACCCCTTCCTCAAATTTTGCGAGCTCAGTAATAAGTATCCGAATATATGTCCTGGATCCAGGAAAAATTGCGTAAGACCTTTTCAGTATCAGCCAATATACGCTGACCTACCCTAAATAAGCCTAACAAGTCTAACAAGTTGTAAGTTCAAGACCTAAGCCTAAAAAGGGTGGGTTTCGGTTGGAGGGAAGTTATTTGCTACTAGCGACCAATTGTTTCAAAATTATAAAAAAAAATTACACACCTTTTCGTATAACACTTTATAGGAATTTTAGTCACTTTTGCAAAATTTTTTTTCGGCGAAGAAGTTTCTATTCCTAACATTTACCGCAAAATTTTGCACGAGAGTAGTAGGGACGTGGCCATGGGAAAATTTGTTTTCCTGAATTTTTTTTTTCAAAAAAAATTGTGTAATCAAAACGAAAGTTGAAAACGGTATAGGTGAAAACAGTTCTGGCTACATCTCTGGGAGCAGGCATCAAAGTTACAAATGGTAATTTCTAAACTTTTTCACAAAATCAGACATTCTTAGAAAAATAAATATTTTGTAAACTTTGTAGGATTAAATGAGCATATATGGGAACAAGACTTTTATTTTGCTTACCACAAAAGCAGCTACAATTAAAAAGAAACAATGATTTCTAAACAAGTAAGTGTCACAGACTCACTTATGACTTATTCAAACAACTTAAAAAAGACCAATGTGTTATCAAGTAAAATTTGAAGTTGGTGAAACCTTTGGCTGAAAGGTAGCTGTAGACACAAAAATAACATTTTTCGCAAAACCTACTAAAGCTTTATAAATAAATTCAGTTCTTTGTCAAACAATAAACGATAATCCCTGCTAAAATGATTAAACAAATTTAAATTATGCATGTTTGTGTATTACCTAAAGAAGTATAAAACAAGTGCATTAGAAGCAGCGGAAATAGCAACAGGAAGTGCACAGAAGCATTGTACCATATACCATCTCTGGGCTTTTTCAAAAAAAATAAAATTTATAATTACATTGCCAAATGCAATATTAATTAAATAGCCTCCAAGCACAAGCATCATTATGACAATAAGAGATTTGTAAATTTGTCGGTTATTTTTGTTCGTGTAATTTCCTGAAAAGATTTATTGAAAAAACTTTGTAAAAGTTTCGCACGCGAATAATTTCTTCTTGGATGGTTTTTTTTAAGATAGCCACCAGATAGTTGATTCATTATTGATAAATTGTAAGAAAAATTAAAAAGAAGGCAAAAAATATTTCGAAAATTTAAAATTTTGTAGGAATCCTTTGAAATTTTTAAGCCCTATAACTGATATCGAATTATTTTTCGCCCTGTTTCACCCTGTTGATTTTTTTTATAATTTTTCAAGCTTAGGGTAGGTTGACGTATGTTAAAACAAACACAAACATAACTTTGACTAATGTGTAAGTCCGTCCTAAGATACACTGGCTACACACTATAGAATCATTACCTGGTCCAAAAATCTTCTTTAAACTAGTTTTTGTGCGTTTTGACCACTATCACGTGAAAAAAGATAAGAAAAAATTAGGAAACATCAAATTTTTTCGCCTTGGTTCTTTCTGTTGTTTTTGTGATTTTTTGTTCATTTTTTAGGATTAGGCTCAGCAAGAAAGCACGGGACGGGCACTCTCTGGAAAAAAACTTTTTGAACAAAAACCGATTTTTGTCAGTTTAAAGGGCTCTCAGTACCTTATTTGGTAGTTTTTAGCAATTTAATCTCACTAGACAGGACAAAAAGAGCTTTTATATGAATTATATGGTAACTTACCGGTGATATACCATGATTTTAAGTTACCAGTCGGTAACCCAACCCTAGTACAATTTCAAAATTTTTTAAATTTTTTCGGAGTCATGAATTGTCATGAATAAAGAGTAAATCTTTAAATAAATAATGTTTGAGATCCCTAACTTTAAAGCATAAATTAAGAGCTGCAAATTTAATACTTAATTTGAAGACTTGCCAGAGCTTAGTCGTAGTAAAATTCCGATAGTAAAGTAGCAGATAACATTAATAGCATTAGTATAGAAACATAAATTAGCAAATAATGCATTAATTGAGCGTCTATCAAAGAGCTCACTCATGTGGCCAGTGACCGGACTAAAATTTGTTTTACTAAATGCAGTGCGAAAAAATGGACAAAACTTACAAATGTGGTTGTGCCACGGCAACTATAAAGCAATTTAAAGTGGCGTAAAGGCCGATTGCAAAACACGGCAAAGTCAAACTTATCAAATAAAGGTTTGTATTAATTCGAAAACACCTAAAATTTTTGTTTTTAACATTAGTTTCATAGTAATTACCGTAAATTTTTATTGTAAATTTCAATCGGACAATTTTTATCGCACTTCAGTTACACTCATTAAAATCCAAAAAATACTTACAAGGCAGGCAGAGCTGTGCTAAGCAGTCTATCAAGAGCAATGCATGTGTAGGTTAACTGTGAAGCATGCAGTCCAAACATTGCATGCAGTTGTAAACAAACGCTGGTCATATAAGGAATAAAATTAAGGCCTTTCAGAGCTACAAACAAGGCCACTAAATGGCCTGACTGATGAAAAAATTCAAAAAAGGATAGCATTGCCAAAAGGTAATTGCATCGATTATACAGTCTTTTTCTGAATTTTATTGCACTCACACTGATAATGAACTTTTCAGGCCATCTAGACAAAAATTTTACCTATTTTTAATTGTGACGTAGACCACAAAAAAGTTCATAATTTGACCAGGTATTCCAATAAAGTTTATTAAAACTGCAGGCCAGATAATTCCAAAACTGTAACCTGCATCTCCATACATCATGAATAGCTAAAAAAAACTCTTAGTTCAAAAAATTAAGTCATATTTCTTACTGATGCACCGGCTTGGTCCGAAGCCAGAGTATTATTAGCTTCCATTTTCTGTAACTGCAAACAAAACAAGGACTAAAAAGCAAAAATAAAGAAAGTGTAATTGTGTTATAGCATACAAGGCGTTCTTTTTCAGATTGGTGTGAAAATGCCATAATTAATTCTCAACAGAAATTGTTAAAGATTTAGTCAATTTTATAGAAATTAAGATCCTGTTTACCTTTATCAAATAATAATTTTTTCGTTACCTACAATAACCCTGCACATATGAAAATATGGAAAAAAAGAAAGAGCATTGAAAGTTGCTCCATATTGCTCAAATTTCGCCCCACTATAACTGTAGCACTCCTAGCATATTATACTCAGAATTCTACAGTTATTTTTCAGCCAAATGGGATAGCTTTTTAGCTAGATAAGGCATCTTTTAAGATTCTTTCAATGAAAAATTACTTATGAATTTTTTTTCTAAACCATCACTCTTATCGAGTGTATGTATACCAAATTATTGTATTTATTTTTGCGGGAAATTTTTGTAGTGCTTTTTGTTCCACGGTTCTGGTGTTGACTCAGAATTTGACCATTTCTGAAGGAAAAGGGCCATTAGAAAAAAAGCCAAAAAAATGTTTTGACAAAAATCGGCTTTCTGCTAGTTCAAAAATGGTCAAGGTCAAAAATGCAAAACAAATTTCTTTGAATGCTAAAAAGTGTCCTCCCAATATTTTTAGTCACTTTTTTACGTTAAAAGTAACTAAAACGGCCTTAGAACACCATTTAGCCGTTTTTCGGCCAGGAGAATTCTGCGCTTTGGCCCTTGTTGTTGGCTTAAGTGTGGTGAACTTTTCAATTAGAAGTTCTTTTCAAAATACAACAGTTTAAATACACTATCCTAATGCAGTACTTAGTTTTTTTACTTATTTCAGTGCATTAGGATATACTTGGACTCAATATACTTGGAAGAAGTCAAAACATAATTTCGTATTTTTAATTATTTTTGGGTTAAAATCCGAGAAATCAGTAATCACACTAAAGTACCGTATTTCCTTTAATTTAGCCCCTCCTCCTAATTTAGCCCCTGACTTTTTTACTAGAACTTAAGAGTTAGGGCCATTTTTGATTTACAATTTCAAGATTTCCGGGCATCCTCTAATTTAGCCCCGGGGCTAAATTAGAGGAAATACGGTGAATAACTTTTAGACAATCACTAGTATCAGCAAAGAGATTTCAGAGTAATTTTGTATTGAACAGTGGTTGCTTTTACAGGTGTCGCAAAATTACGCGTGCACTTTTTTAAAAGTTGTTTGAAATTTCTTTGAATTTTTTTTTATCAAATATTGTTTATGATGCTGTAATTTCATGTCAATAAATTTTGTTGTGTGTTAATCTGCAATTATATTGTGTTTATGCTCCTAAACCCTATAAATGTGGAGATTTCCGCGGGTATGGTTCCCGAAAGACGGAAATCGACCGGGCAAGGAGCTACCTCGCAAAAATTTTCAAAAATGCACGCGTAATTTTGCGACACCCTGTATATGTGTTAGTATTGGTGTCGATCTTTTGTTTATAAATAAATAATAGAATTTTTGATTTCGAAGTTGTATCTTCAATTTTTTTTGTTCTTTTAAAATGTTTAAAAAAATTAATCCTTCAAACAGTAGTACTTTGAAGTTAATTACGCGAAATCTAGACCTAGTCTACAATGTAGCCGTGCTTGATGTTTGGGTAGAGTGATTTGTATGAGATTTGTTGGCTCAAATGAAATTTGCTTTTTGATCTTAATCTTTGACTTAAGTAAATAAACATCACCGTAAACCCTATAAACCACCCACGGTCCTACCTAAAATCACTTTCAAGTCCTTGATTTTACTACCATTAACAAAAATAGAACCTATCTTACAAAAAGGAGAGGAGTTTGTCTTGCCCACCCTTGTTGATTTTATAAACGAATGCTTAGGCAATGAAGCGGCAGACAATGGTAGGCCTGTTCTATGAGCCTTGGGTCTATAAGTTTGAGTTAAATTTGGCCCTAATATACGCAGACCACCAAAATTTCAGATAAAAAATTTGGAAGATTATTTAATGAAAAAATCCAAAAAACTGAAGCGGCAGACATCCTACCGTTCAAGTACATAAGTTTCAGACTACCAATTTGCAGGAAATATTGTAGTGAAGAAATTTTAGAGTGGTTTTAGGTTGGATCGTCGGTGATTTTGGTTTCGATCTTTTGTTTGTAAATTAATAATACACTTTTGGAGCTTGAAGTTGTATTTTCGAAAATTCTCCTTCTTTTGAAATATTTAAAAATTAATCTTTAAACAAACCATAACTCATGTTCTGTAAAAAGTTGTCTAGCACATTGTTCTAGTCTCTGTGTGTTCAGCTCATTTTTAGATTTGAGGTCCCTTCTGCAATCTTCAAAACAATTTTTATTTTTCTTCCTGCCTCCAAAACGCGCTTTTAATCATTTTATATACAGTCGAAACTCGATAAGCCGACACTTCGATAAGCCGACATCGTTGATAAGCCGACACCCTGTCGACACTTGATTTGGCCAGGTAGTCGACACTTTAAGGAAAACGACACCCCGATAAGCCGACACTCTGAGTTCGGTCCCTTGGGGTGTCGGCTTATCGAGGTTCGACTGTAGAGATATTTTTAATTATTCTCAGGGCCACATGGCATACTTCGGCATATGATTATATTCGAAAACAGAAGTTTTCAATATAAATTGACGTTTGGAGAAAGGGGCAAATAGCGTATTTTCTCTATTTTTTGCTGAGGGATTATTTCGCGATAAATAGAAAAATTTGAAGGTTGTTTATTGAAAATTGCTCTAATTGTAAAATTCCAGTCAGAACACCAAGAGGGGATTATTAGAAAAAATATGGTAGCTTCTTTTAAGATAACGTATGACCACTAATAAAGGTCCCTCCCAAAACCAGTATTCTCTTTATTTTTCACATGTTTGTTTATAAGGTAGGTGATCTTCTGAATCTTTTCCTTTCTTCGTCTATCGCATCCTTGCTCCTTTGACTAAGCGTTGTTAGTCTAGCCATTTCAGCCCGAAATAGCTCTCTAGAATCTAGTCGTAAGTTGAATTTTGGATTTGAGAAGATAGAAAACGGTCGAGAAAGAAACTTGGCCTGACCGTCTAACATTACCTTAAATCCTAACAGAATCAAATACCCTAAAAAAGGGTCACAATTAAATAAAATATTTTTTGGAATGCAAAACGGTGTATAAACAATTGAGGGTAAGTGTGGTAATTCTCTGCAAGCAAACTTGGTTCTTTTTCAGATCGACACCTTAATCTCTCATGAGATCCGCACTCTTCTGAGTTGAAGACAAGCAGCACATAGAGACTATGTCAGCTTGGTTTAACTAAAATGTGAAGTGGTCAAGGATGCTCCAGAAGTCAAACTACAAGGGTAACAGGCGAAAATTCTGGTTTTTACATTGTAAGGATTGTTGCGTTCGACCGAACGTAGTTTCCAGTCAAGACAATACGTTTCGCTTGGTTGAACCTGTTCCGACAATAAGCCGCTCCTGTCCAGTTCAGTTATTCAGGGTTTACTGATAGCTACTTCTCAATTAAAGGGAACTGAGTTTGCCAATGCAATGGCGAACCTTCCAGTTATTTTAAGTTCCCTTTCTATCCAGTCTAATCCAGTTATAGAGCATCCGGTCGCTGAGACCCATGTCTCGTACTAAGATGACCTTTGTCTCATAGACTTTTCCAGTCCGGTTTCTACCGAAGTTCCAGTTTCTATAATTATTCCAGATCCAGCGGTGTCATCGCTCGAGGCACCCATTCTAGTTTCAGATACCTCCGATGGATCAATCACGCAAGAATCTTCCGTGGTGTCAACTCCAGCATGCCAAGATTCCCTCCGTATGGTTTCGATCTCCTCCTCCAGCTCGTGCTCCTAATTGCTCCTAACGAAAAGGTTGTTTCTCCAGCTGGGTCTTTGGTGCGCACCTCAAGTGCATGGGAAATGCTGCAGACTGCCTATTCAGACTCAGATGAAGAGGATCTTCCAGTATGCCATCCAGTCTCAATAGTATCTTGTTCTAATATTATTTCTCCAATCTGTATTCTCGTCCCCATGTTACCATGGTGCACTAATAAAAGTCCAGTGGAACAACCTATTCTGTTTACTACATTATGTAACAAAAAAATCGAAATTTGTCCTAGCAAAAAAGTTGTAGGTGTTTCTATAATGGCGAAACTTTTGATACACCCTGGATGTTTGAGTTTGTTTTACTGCAAGATGGCCTGGCGTTGACTAAGCAATAAGCCTAAAAAGAGCATAAATTTTATTTCTACATTCTTTAATTAAATCTACGTGTGTGTTTTTCGGCACAAAAAGGTTTATAGTTATCCAGGATGTGTGAAGTATTTTTTATTGGGTTGATAAATAAGTCATTGGCTATTTTTTCAAGCAAATGTTTTCAACATATTGCGTTTTTTTGGCAGAGTTCCACATATTTTTGAGTAGCAAATTTTTTGCTCTACAAAACCATCTTCGACGTTATGTGAGACAATATAATTCCGTAAACTTTTAAACACCAAGAATAGAGTGCAAAGTTGAAAATATCCATTTTCGACGTCTTCTTTTTTTCCGTTCAGCCGAAGTGCTAAAGCTCTGCGAAATTTTGTTGCTGTGTATAGAGAGAACGTCATTCTTCTTCATACATTTGCATGTTCTCGATACGCAGCACAAGCTTTAGCTGCTTTAGCACCTCGATTGTACGCAAAAAAAGAAGATGTCAAAAGTGGATATTTTCGTTGACTATGCACTCCATTCTTCATGTCTAAAAGTTTGCGGAATTATGTTGTTCTCACATAACATCGATGACAGTTTTGTAGAGCAAGCAATTTTCTACTCATAAATATATGCAACTCTGCCAAAAACAAAGCACTTGGTTACAAAAATTTGCTTAAAAAACGGCCGTGACTTATTTGCGAACCCAATACTTTAGTGGCCAACTTACTGTTGTTAGCAATATTTTCAAGCATCACATGTTACTATTCTTTGTTTTTTCTTATGACATAATGGTAAGAAAATCGTCAAGCTTTTGCAAAAACCAATTTCACTTTAAAGATCTTTTACAAATTTGGCGTATCAAGATTATTGCATCCACAATTTTACAGGAACATGAAGTCTTGCAAGCAAGGAACTATATTTGTCTTTGAACAGTTCTTGGTCTTGAAAAAATTGCACACCAGTTAGCAGTTCGATGTCTCGAATACGTGCTGTGTTGTCACTTAATATTTCGCTTGCATTCTAAATAAATTTTAATTAATTTAGTAACGAAATTTTAAAATTTCGCAATTCTTAGTTTTTCGAAAATTTTACTATTTGATGGGCCTTCAAATAAACTTTTTTTCTGAATCAGAAAGAACACCCACTTATTGCAAGTCAATTTCTATAATGTGTAAAATTCAACTGTGAAATATCTCGCATAATATAACGGTTCTACAATTCTATTCTCTGCCAACTCAGAAATAACCCATGGGACAGAAAGCAATCAATTTTTTTTTGGCCAAAAGTCAAAAAAAAAAGTTTATTTGGAGGTGATTTATATGAGCGAAGAGGAATAAAGAGGGGAGAATTATCAAAAATGTTTTTATACCGAAAATCTTCATTTTAGTTTTTAGTTTCGAATAGTATTAATATATAAAATCCAAAATATGCTACCAGACAATTGAAATCTTTAAGCACAGGTAACACAAAGCTCAATACTCTTTGTTTTTCTTGATCAACGCAGCTTTTTCCGTTTACTTGCCATTTGTTGTCTCCACATCGCATTAATATGCGAAATATATGACTGGGTCGGCGACCCACATAATTTTTATGTATTATATTGTCATATTCTCTAAAAATTAACAAGGCTTTTTTTTAATTTCACAAATTTTCACTTACCGGAATACTGTTTCAGTATCAGCCAAGCCATCCTTGTTAAAATCATAGATTGTACCTGTTATGCTAGTTATGCTTTTGTATTTACGAGTGTAATATCGAGTTATAGCTTGAAGAGCTTGGAATTGTTCTGAAATTCGGGTTAAAAGGCTTACAAAAAACCTAATAAATTATCAGTTTTTGATCAAGAAAAAACACTTTATTTAGAATAGGCTGTATGAGAAATGTACCACCAAAAGTGAGAATTTGGCCGCCTTTTTTTATTTTTTGGCCGCCTTTTTTGAATTTTAAATTAAAAAATAGAAATTGGCCGCCTTTTTTTAAAAATTGGCCGCCTTTTTTTCTTGTCAATTCCTGTTTTTCAAATTTTAGCTCTAATTTGATGAAAACTTTGCTCTTAATGATGGCAAAAATGAAAGCCCAAAATCTGGGCTGCATATTGGTATGAAAAAATCGTGAACTTATAGGAAAAAATTAGAAAATGTAATCAAAAACACCTAGATGGTTATTTCGGCCTCTATCTCCTAAATGGTTTTTGTGTAATTTTTTGAATTTTACCTTACAAGTTGACACTTTTTTCAAATTAGTGAGTAGCCAAAGTTCTGAGCTTTCGTATTTGCTATAATAGAAAGAGATAGTACCAACTTGTAAAAGCTGTAATTCAAAAAACGTTCAAATTACACAAAAACCATTTAGGAGATAGAGGCCGAAATAGCCCTCTAGGTGTTTTTGATTATATTTTCTAACTTTTTCCTATAAGTTCACCCTTTTTTTATACCAGTACGTAGCCCAGATTCTGCGCTTTCATTTTTGCTATCATAAAGAGCAAAATTACCATCAAATTGAAGCTAAAATTTGAAAAACAGGAATTGACAAGAAAAAAAGGCGGCCAATTTTTAAAAAAAGGCGGCCAATTTCTATTTTTTAATTTGAAATTCAAAAAAGGCGGCCAAAAAAATAAAAAAGGCGGCCAAATTCTCACATTTGGTGCTACATTTCTATTTGAGCCTTTAGAATACAGTCGACAATAGCATACACCCAAAAGTTCGTTCCCGCCTAGGCTCCGACACTTTTTTTAGCCCCATTTTTTTCAAATTTTTTTCATTTCTGTTTTGACAGTCTGGTCGCAAATATTGCAAGGATTCCGATTTTGCCAATCATTTTAGCAGAAAACAATGATTTTGACATTTAAAAAGCAAAAACTCCCATTAACATACACCTGTTTTGGATTTCGGTGTATGTTAATGAGAGTTTTTGCTTTTAAAATGTCAAAATCATTGTTTTCCGCAATAATGATCGGCAAAATCGGAATCCTTGCGATGTTTGCATCCAGACTGTCAAAACAGAAATGGAAAAAATTTGAAAAAAAAATGGGGATAAAAAAAATGTCGGAACCTAGGCGGGGTGTATGGGGTGTATGTTATTGGGAGCGTCGACTGTACAGTCAAATACTAATAAAGTGGCCTTCACTTC
The DNA here is from genome assembly GCA_004194705.1 of Ditylenchus dipsaci. Taxonomy (NCBI): domain Eukaryota; kingdom Metazoa; phylum Nematoda; class Chromadorea; order Rhabditida; family Anguinidae; genus Ditylenchus; species Ditylenchus dipsaci. The sequence continues at coordinate 46,660 of SADC01001020.1, forward strand.
AAGTTCTCAACACTTTGCCAGTTATGGTTCGACAGTTATTTCTCAAATATTGCAACGATTCTTGTTTTGCCGACAAATTTTTTATGACACTAAAATTTTTACATCTAAAAAATGCAAAAACTGAATTTAATGGACTTTTGTTTTAAAAAAATCGAGGTTTTGCATATCAGCTGGAAAATAATAAGCATAAACTTTTTTTATTTCTCTTTTGTTAAACATTTTTCGTTAGGCTGCTCAAATATTGTTGTCGTTTAACCTGCAAATAATTTCAAGATCGAAATTTTTGCAATATTTTTAGACCTAACGCAGTTTTTCGAAGTCAGAATTTCAAAACAAAAGACATTGAAAAAATTAAGATTTTGGCACCAAAATAAAAGACATTGCCCGGAGTACACAATGTGTGCGTCGCCCAAAAATGCCCAAAATCATCTTAATCGTGCTTCTCCTGACCATTAAGGTGCAGAAAACACGTTTTCAGTAAGCACTTTTCCCGATTAACAGAAGCATGCCCGTGCGTTCACCTAGATTTTAAGTTTCTTGCCTAACTTTTAAAAGTAGTATGAGGTCATCAATATCAGATTAAACGCGAAGCTAGTAAAAACTGAGACGGTTCGAAAAAATTTGGTGATCCCCGCTTTAACTTTTCGAAACGCACGGGCATGCTCTTTTAAGGCGAAAAAAGGGAGTATAAAAAAAATTATTAGCGGTAAACAGTTTTCAAGAGAATAAGGGCTGTATAGGCAGGGGAAAAGAATAAAAAAGGGCCATTTTTATAGAAAAACTTGTAAAAGTAAAAATATGTGTTTTGTTGACTGTTTTACCATGTTTTTCCACGTGGGATTTTGCAAATCAAGAGTATCAAGAGATCAAGAGTACTTCTCGGAATCATGTCTGAGGTATGTGGGTGCGCTCATCTCTAACTCTCCAGCCCTCTGCGCTTCCTTCGGGGCCTCTTTTTGAGCAAGCTATCAAAATTTATTTTTAAAAAATTTGTACTTTTTTGAGGGCCCGAAATCTTCTTCATTCTTTCATTTATGAATGAAATTTTTTTCGTTGCTAAAAAATCAATAAGCACCGGATAAAATGGCATTTTTGACAAAAAAATAAACAAACAGTACTTTTTTAAAATATACTTTTTTACAAAATTCTGAGTTAGTAACCCTGCCTTTAAACCATGGCTGTCTTTGGCCACAAATCTGTTGTTTTTTGATTTGAAAAAAAAACTCGAATGAAAATTTCAGGCATAATGAATTGGATGTGGTGCAAACCAGCAAGCGCTAAAATGTCAATTTTACTTATGGTTGTTAATTTTACTTCTCACCATCTTTTGTATTGGCCATTAGCGATTGCCAATCAAACATTGCTGGCATGCTGAATTTACTTTCTTTTGCTTTCCAGTTTTCTCGGCAGTTATTACAAGGAGTGTCAAAAGTAAAACATTTTCCATGTTCTGTGTTCACCAAATCATATAACTTTTTTGATTTCTCTTTTGTGAAATCTTTATCTTTTAATTGCTCGAATATCATTGTGGTATAGCCTGCAAATAATTTTTCACTTGGATATATTATTGTCGATACTTAAAAATATTGTATAATAGTTCACCGAAAAATCGTAAAAAATCCTCAAAGTTTTCACTAACTGTCAATAAATAATTTTTGATTTTTGTAGGAATAATTAATTGGTTTTTTTGGCACTTCTTGGGTATGCTCTCAACAAATCAATTTTTTTAAAGTAATTCTGAACACTCTATTTGAACTGAAAATCACCTTAAAAGCTCAAAAACAGACATTATTTTTGAGTTCTGGTGAAAAAATTGAGTTTTGAGTGCACCTCAAAGTACCATTTGAAGCGGTCTAGGACTGTATTGGGTAAAAGGGTAACTTTCGGACAACAAGAGAATGTTGTCTTAAATAGTGGTATCTACTTAATGAATAAACCAAGCTCCGTGCACCCCCGAAAGGGGTATATCCAAGTAGAGTCGAATTATTTTTACGTTCATTATAAAAAAATCCTACCATCGACCATATTCTTATGCCGAAGAATTAAAGTGTCACAATACTTAGTGACGCCCAACTCTTTAACCTCGCTGTAAAATATATTTGCCGAGCTAGTTTCACATTTTGCAAGTTGTTTATTTTTGGTTGCCTAAACTGAAAAAATTTAAAAAACAAAAATAATTTAAAAAGCTGTATTTACAAAGTCGAGCAAGCATTTTGAATTGCCGAAAATCTTAATGGGGCCTTTTGTGTCTATTCCACTGATAAACCTTAATGTTTAATTTTAATACTCTCAGAAAATTGTGAATACCATACTCAGCTGCCTTGTACAGACTTTCACTGGTCGATGGTGGTAAGCCTTGCAATATTTTGTCAGTGAATCCCTGGGTGCCATCATTTTTCACAACTGTTTTCAGTCCTAGCAGCGCTGCAATAAATATTATATTATGAGAATTAGAATTTTTCAAACTTAATAATCAAATATGTTAATAGTGATACGTAGGGTTGCTTTCAGTCGGTTAACCGAAAACCGGGTTCAGAAAAACCGGGAAAACCAGCAAAATACCGGTTTATTTACAACAAAAATTGGTACTTGTGCACTTGGGGCCCCTTTTTTGGTTAAATATAAATATGGTTTAAACGTCTCCTAAGTAATTTTTATACGCCAGAAACTATAAAAAGTTGTTTCCTAACAATTTCCGCACTAAAAAGTGAAGTTCTCAAAAAAAGTTGGCCACCAAAGATTGACCAACTGCCTTGGTCCCCCAAGGTAAAATATCGTATATTGAGGTATCCTACCTTGTTTTGGTCACTGGAGCTGGGCAAAAAGAGACTCTATATGCATTTTATGGTCAAGAGTCTTGCTCGGAATCATGTCTAAGGTAAGTGTGTGCCTGCGCCCCCTTCGAGGGCGCAGGGGGCTTGGAGTTGAGATGCGCACACCCACATACCTTAGACGCAAATCACTCGAAAGTGACACTGGATGCATAAAAAATGTATGCATACCAGAGTTTCTTTATGCGGTAGACCCCAGCAAACAAAGCTATGTTCAAATTCCATCTTTTTTGGTTTATTTAAGATGGGTACCCTTGGCACTTATTGGGTTGGGGTCACACCTCATATTTTTTTACAAAACAGCGACACATACTAATTTTATTCAATAGTTCCTCAATTCTATCAATTAATATCACTTTTCGGACACATAATATTCAGATACTTGCTTCCGAAAATGATAGAACACATCAGGACCGTCAAATAATTTTCGCCATAGGAATTCTCAGTTAATCCCAAATTTTTCAGCCATTAAAGAAATGTAATGTCGTCCCAAGAAAGCCTTTCGTAAAGTTTGTCAAGGTTGAACGATCGAAACTCCTCCATTTCAATTCTAAATATCAAGAAAAAATAGAAAACAGTTTACACGAAAATAATAAAGCCGTAAAAAGAAAAGAGACGTTAAAAAATTGATCATACACCAAAAATATGAGGTGTGACCCCAACCCAATAAGTACCGTACCCTTCTTGGTTTAATTACCTTGAGGGACCAAGGCAGTTGGTCAATCTTTGGTAGCCAACTTTTTGTTGAGAACTTCACTTTTTAGCCCGGAAATTGTTAGGAAACAACTTTTTTATGGTTTCTGGCGTATAAAAATTACTTAAGAGACGTTTAAACCATATTTACAGTTAACCAAAAAAGCCACCCCCCCCCAAGTGCACAAGTACCCAATGAAGTGAATGGCGTTTTCTAAAAACCGACCGAAAACATAATCTTGGGTTTGAAAGAGGCGTGGAAGCCTTAGGATAAATTGAAGAGTATACCGGCAGCTCGATTCATTCTCGTAGCTGTTTTCCTTATATATCGTTTTCGACTCAAATGTTTGATTTCGAATATTATTTGGAAATATTCGCTTTTTGAATATCAATTCGAATATTGGGAAATTTATACACCAACCTGAAGCTTTTTTGAAAAATGCACTAGCCAATGAAAATTTCCTTCCAGCTTAGGGTCCGAAACTGTTTGAATCCAAATTTTAAAGTATTTTGCTAGTTGTCTTAAGCTGGTCCGACCCTAGGCAGGAACAAGCTTTTTAGGGTTTTATTTTATTGATTGTGAACAATTACCGTTGCGAAACCGCGGTAATTTTTTCGTTTTTGAAAAGCAATATATTTTTTATTCGAAAATTTCGAATGACAACTTGATTTGAACATTTTGAACTTTTTAAATATTTTACACCGTATCCGCATCATAACCACATAACCAATACTAACCAATAACCATTACTAATATATTAAATTGACAAACCAGAAAATAAATTGTATAGTTCCACATTTTGAAAAGGTGGAAGAGAGCTGGAAGCCTTGATGTTAGGACCTCGACCCAAAAATATGGTTTGCATGCTCGGAGTATTGACATCGTAGCCACATGCACCAGTAATCAAAGCATCTTTTTCAAAAGCCTCTTCATCTCTTAAAATTAAAAAAATACCTACCCAAGGACCATGTTCACGGTGGTCTGGTGGTCCACCGCCAATTAAATTTTTTTTTCTAATCTTTGATCTTCTGTTCGGATTGTTTAACTCGGTTTCTAGCAAAACAAGGCCTAGAATTTAATTTTAGGTTTGGTTTTGTTATAAACCACGTTATTTTTGTAAAATTCAAAAAAAATTAAATGGACGGGACATCACCAGACCACCGTGAGCATGGTCTTTTAAAAACTAAATTTTAATAATTTAAGTAAAAATTATTTTTTTGTGATGAAGAACATTACGCTATTAAATTGACATTCGGCCTTGTTTGCAACAATATATCTCCTGTCTTACTGCTTGTTTCATAATGATATCTTTTAGGCAAAGTTTTTCTGTCATACATTAAAAACTGGGTTTTGTCATAGCATTCAAGGTGTTTCATTAGGTATTGGACAGCGAATGAAACTTAATGACATCTCAGTCAAATATTTCTGTAAATTTAAAAATGCAAAAAAACATGCTTAACTTACATTGTGGCTTTTTGTTTGAGCTGGGTAATGCATTAAATGCTTTCTTTAAACCTGTTAAATATTGACCTGCGGGATCGTCAGTAGTGGTTCTTTTAATAGCTTAAAATAACTTTTTATTCAATTTCTTTTTTTCAATCCTTTTTACATACACTACTGTTGGGTCTTACAATTTTTTTTGGCGTAGTTTTAACTTTTTTTTACTGCATGCTCGGGACTGTTTATTATTTTCATTTTTTCTACTTTTAAAAATATATTTAAATCAGCGTTCTCATCTCAAACTTTGAAATAAAATACATTTGGCAAATAAAGTACAATTTAGGGCCTGGTGACCGATGAGGGCTAGCAAGTACGGATCTTGATTCGCAGATGGTTATGTGCAATCACGCATTACCATAGCGACATTTGCAGATATAACCCTTGCAGATGCGAGATATGCAGTCTGAAATGTGCAACTTAACATTTCCATTACGACATTTCCGATGTGACATTTACAGTTGTAACATTTCGCAACTTCAAATTTGTGTACAGTCAACCCTCGATTTAACGGCACCTCTGGGCGGATTTGGTTGGTTAAATCTAAAACCTGGTATACTACACCCTCGCTTTAACGGCACCCTCGATTTAACGGCACCCGTGGCCCGGTCGCCTCAAATATAAAGGCCCTCGATTTAACGGCACATAAGTTAGAAAAGAGAAAAATTCAAAAAAATGTCGCCAAAATTTGAACTTTGTGAAAAATTGTCTGTTTGGCGTGAATCACGCGAGGAGCAAATCACGTGATCGCAGTGATTTGAACAGTGATTAGCTCTAAGAAGCGATCACTGTTCTCGTTTTGGCTAATATGTCCGGGATCAAGAAGTCACCGCTTTCACGCTCAGTGAAATTTAGACTATTATATGTTAGACCCTCGATTTAACGGCACTCTACAATATTTTTGTTCCAGATACATCGATTCAACGGCACCTCGATTTATTTATTTGCTTATTTATTTGCTTGTTGAGATTTGAGAACTAAAGATAAAAAAAGTTTACGTAAAATCTCAAAAATTCTAAAGATTTAGGCTGCCAAATAAAGTACAAATCTTTAATAGAGTACAGATGAGAAGCCTGACTTAAATACTGAAAATATTTTAAAAATTTACGAATATGTAAAGAGAGAGACTAAGGCAAAAAAAGTGTTACTCAACATAATCATTTGATACTTTTATAAATAACTTATCACCTGACATGTCCAGATGTATTCTAGTCAGTGGGCCATTTGTAGCATCCATTTTTGGTTCTAACACTTTCAACTTTGTTTTTTCTTGATTTAGCGTGAGTTCGCGAAAATGAACTGTGCTGTTAAAAGGTTGCACACCTGAATTAGAATTTTTGTGTAATTTGTAAGATACATTTTTAATACCGTGGTCTGAGACGATAAGCAAATTAATACAATTTAGAAGATCATTGTCCAGCAGGTTTTGAAAGAAAGTGTCTAATTTAGTGTTAAGTTCATCTAGTTTTGCATCAATCTAAAGCCAAACTATAATATGTCTTTTCGCTGAAAGAAGTAAAACCTCTCTGTTTTTCTTAGCAGGTGTAAAGTATAGAGCAGCATCGCCAAGTGTGTTTAAATAAGCCATGATTAAATGCGGTTTAACGTCCTTTTTTAGCCAATCTATTATCTAAAATAAATTTTTCAAAGGCTGTTCAGTTTTAGTTTTTTGCTATTTTCAGGGCAATTTAGAAAAGGTTTATGGATGGCTGTATTTTTAATTAGTAGTTTTGTTAAAAATAAGATATTTAGATATAAGATATGAACACCTACAAGTTCGACTGCCTGTGTTTAGAACCTTCGGCCGACATGGTGAGATCTGCAGATAAACATTTGCGGATACCACTTTTGCGGGCAGGAGTGCACTATACCGCGTAGCCCAAAACTGGCTTAAAGCGTGTTTTTTTGATGTGTGAGCAATTAAAACATACTCAAAACGTGTTTTTAGAGTGCGGAAGGCCATTTTTGGAAAAAAAAATTTTTGACTAAAATTTGACTTTTTGCCTTGGGGGACCAAGGTAAACCACTTGGAGAGGGATTTTTTACCTCGTTTTTCTTACTGAGACTGGGCAAAAAGAGTCTCTAGACGCATTTTTTGATCGAGAGCGTTGCTCGGATTCATCTCTAAGGTAAGTGAGTGCGCGCATCTCTAACTCCCAAGCCCCCTACGCCCCCTCCGGGGGCGTAGGGGGCTTGGGGGCTTGGAGTTGAGATGCGCACACACACATACCTTAGAGACCAAACACTCGAAAAAACTCTGGATGCATAAAACAATGTGCATGCCAGAGTTTTTTATGCGGTAGGTCCCTGCAAGGAAAACTATGTTCAAGATCTTCTTTGAGGAGTGGCTCCTACTCAGGCTAAAGTTAAATGTTGGTTTTAGCTGTAATGGTTCTGAATTTGATTCTTAAATAAAGTATTCACGTACCCTCTCCAGGTGGTTTACCTTGGTCCCCAAGGCAAAAAGTCAAATTTTGGTCAAAATTTTTTTTTTCCGAAAAATGGCCTTTCGCACTCTAAAAACACGTTTTAAGTATGTTTCAATTGCTCACACATCAAAAAAACACGCTTTAAGCCAGTTTTGGGCTACGCGGTATAATGCACTTTAGCCCTTTTGCGGAGTGATTTTTGCGGATACAACTTCTGCAGACTTACATTTGCAGTAGCGATTTGACATTCGCAGACCGAAATTGACCGGGCAACTCAAGGATATTAGCGGAATGACTATTGCGCTAAAATTTGCGGATGCGACATTTTCAGAAATAACATTAGCAGGACTTTATTAGCGGCAGGACATTTGCGGGAAGACATTTTCGGAAATAACTTTTGCAGAGCGACATTTGCGGAATTACATAAAAAAGCGTATACTGTATAGAAAGTCTTTTAAAAATATCATTTCAATGGTGCTTTTCAAATATAACAACTAAAAACAATAAATTTATTAAGTGAACAATAAGTAAGTCGATAATATTTTGGGCTTGATGCCGTTTCCACAAATGTCCTTCCGCAAATATCGCTCCGCAGAAGTAATTTCAGCAAATGTCGTTTCTGCATTTGTCCTGCCGCAAATTTCAGTCTGTAAATATACTTCCTTTAACGTCACTCCTTTAATGTCGTTCCACATAAGCAAGTGGTTCTGCAAATGTCCTCCCACTAGTGATGGTCTGAAATAGTCGTCTCCGCAAATGTTATGTCCGCAAATATCCTTCTGCAAATGTGCGTACGCAAATGTAAGTCCGCAAAAGTCTTTATGCAAATGTTACGTCCGCAAGTGACCTGCCGCAAATGTTTATCCGCAGATCTCGCCATGCCCTTCGGCCCTATCCAGCAGAGGGGGTATTTGCCTTGGTCTCCCTGTTGTTTTTTGTTACATTATAGGCTTTAAGCTCAGGCAAAGGTAGGCAAGCGTATATTAAGACAGATTTAAACATATTTTAGACTTGTCTTTGGTCTGTCCCAACATAAACTGGCCTATCTTTGCCTGAGCCCAAAAAATAACCAAAAAAGTTCAACGGGGGGACGGGGTTGTGGGACCAAGGCAACCCCCCTCCTTTGTTGGTTAGAGTTGAATCTTCTTTAAATTTATGTTTTGCAAATTGTAATAGGCTTTTTGCATAAAATAATGTATGATGGACGAGTTTGGCTGTCTCGTTTTTATTTCGATTTTCTAAATGCAAATTAACTCATTTTTTACAAACCAGTTATAGTTGTTATAGTAGTCAAACTTGTGTTCAGATGTTTTACTTAAATTGAAACACCGTCTTTGATTAAAATTACCGTATTTCTTCTGATGGAGCCAACCCTCCTAAAGGAGCCATCGCCTCAACTTTAAGGGTCTACATTAGGGCAGAGTAAACATTTTGCCACGCTGTTCAATGCATTTTTTGACCCTACTTGGATATAACCCCCCCCCCCCCCCAATCAACTTTTTTAGAAGTGTTTCTAAACACCCTATATCGACCAAAAATGTTCTCAGGAGTCCAAAAAAGACATGATTTTAAAGTTGTGGTCCATAAAAAACAGAGCTTTGAGCTTTTTGAAATTTCGACTTTATACCTGTTTTACCATGTTTTTCAACATGGGACTTGGCAAACATAGCCTCTATACGCACTTTCGATCAAGAGTCTTGCTCGAAATTTTGTCTAAGGTAAGTGAATGCGCGTATCTCCAACCTACTAAGCCCCCTACGCCCTCTTCAGGGGCGCACGGGGCTTGGGGGCTTGGAGTTGAGATGCGCACACCCACATACCTTAGACGCAAATCACTCGAAAGTGACTCTGGATGCATGAAAAAGCATGCATACTAAAGTTTATTTATGCGGTAGGCCCCAGTCAACAAAACTATGTTCAACATCTTACTTTTTGTTTAAAATTGGCCCCTTTTTGGTCTATTTCCACCAAAATACAAACCTAAATCGCTTCAAAAATGGTCAAAATGGGTAATTTTGGGTGGTACCAAAACTCTATTATTTATTGACCACCACTTAAAAATAATTCCTTTTTTGAACTCCTGAGGCCATTTTAGGTCGATATAGGGTGTTTGGAATATAGGGTGGTATAGTATTGGAATATAGGGTGGGGGATATATCCAAGTAGCGCCCATTTTTTGAATCCCACGAGCTCTACCGATTCCGCTTTTTTGGTTTTGAATTTTCACTCGAGAATCTTCATATCGATTAAAAATTTTGTAGATTTTCGGGCATCTGAAAAACAAAGCCACCGGTGGGAGGAATTTAACGAAATGCGGTAATTGATAATGTTTCAGATCAATGATTTCTCTAATTTCACTTTTTTTAAGTTGAGTAGTTTTTTATTAATAAAAAACTTAATTTGTCAAGAGGCTTCTCTATTTCCTTGTCTATGTTTTCTGTAGGAGTTGGTCCTTAATCAAAGAGTAAACAATAATAAAAATTACCTTTAAATATACCTGTTAAACCACATCCAAACCAGTTTAAGCAGTATACAATTTTACTTTCTGTTACGGCAGCGTCCCATATCGTTAAAAAAAATCAAAAACATTGGAAATGATATTCGTAAAAAATCCTACAGGCTTTGTTTTAGCTTCTGTGTTAGGAAATAACTGTGTTTTGTCAATCACGTCAACTTTTTTGATTTTTCCATAACTTTTGTCAAGCATGTAATCATCTATGATTCCATGTGAGCCAGGATATAAACCAGTAGCTATAGAGTGCAAATTAGGGTAAGTTTTAGCGGGATAAGATGGAAGCATATACTAAAAAATAGTTTTAATTCTAGATGGTGTTACAAAATTTTCCCACACTTTTAAATGGTCATAACGTTTCTTAGAGGCCATTTTTTGAAAATCGGTTTTTACAGATTGACTCAATTTGCCATGGCAATTGTTTTGGTATATAATTTTAAAAACACGATTTTCTATTGGCCCCTGCGGTTTTCGTCCCGGTCTATGGATGAACATGGCCCAAACCACAGGGGGAACCAAGCAAAAATCGTGTTTTTCAAACTATATTCAAAAAAAATTTTCATCGCAAATTGAGTCGATCTGTGAAAACAGATTTTTTAAAAACGGCGTACAAAGAAAGTTATGAACATTCAATTTTTTGTGAGCGGGAGATAAAGAGTGGAAAAATCTTGAAATACCCTGTACATTTATTGTAATTTTTAACAATTTACTTGCGACTGCACTCCGCACTTAGCCAATCTTGTCAATGACGACATAATTCCACTTTCCAAATAGCTTCGAGAAAACTATTTAGGTTTAAGACGACCAGGGGACTGTGCTTAAAACTGAAAATTGCTAACTGGAAACTATTTATATGAAAAAGTTTTAGTGCTACTTTTCCTTAGTGCATTTAATATCACATGGAGCATTGTGCCAAGATTCGCATCCCGCGCCTAAAAAATAAATTCAACAGATGCGGTATTTTATCTAATAGTGCAATATTTTCAAACCTGAAAGATATCAAATCAAATTATCGTGGAAAAATAGCTAAACAAACCTTAGTGCATCTTTTGGACGATTTTCGAAATATTTCAATTTTACCGATATAGGACGACAGACTCCCACTTCATAGGATGACTCAGGATCTCTCGACCCAGGTGTCCAAGTCTTCAAAAAGATTGTTTTTTTTGTTTGCTGTCTGTCCGGATAAATTTCTGGTCAAATGACATGACATTTTGTGATGGGCCGAAGACCAATCGGCCGGGAATCAATCAGGGTGGACTTTATTTTTTCTACATGCTTTTGACTTTAACACTTTTATTTAACAATTTTTTTTAGAAAAATTTTATACTTCTAATAAAATCCTCTTAATTATTGGATTTTTTTATCATTTATAGTTTTCGAGAATTTTCGATTATATACTATTATAATTTTTTTGTCAAAAGCGTTTTTTAGGGCGCTTGGGATAATGGAATAAGTAACCCAAGTTTTTAAACAAGGCTTTGATTTCAAAATTTTTAAATAAGTGTACTTTCTTAAAATAAGTAGATATTTCGGAGTATTTTGGCAAAAATATGTATTAATCTCATTATTAGTATGTGAAATTATTTATAAGTACAGATCGAAGCCCTGAAACTGTTGAAAACAACTGATGTGAATTATCTGATGCATAATACCAACCTTTAAACAGGAAATATAAGAAAACACACGTAAAAGATCTGACAAGCATAACTTTACAGAAGTAGAATAAAATTAAAAAATCAATTTTTTTATTATGAAATATGGATTTGTCTTTTTTGCATTTATTAAAATTCTTTCATATTTGACTAACTCATTAGCTACTTTTTGCAGTCATGCTTATCCAGCTGCTAATAAAAACTCAATGCCACCCATAAAATTTTAATTCAAATCGAAAATCTTGTTTTTGAAATAGTTGATGACGGAATAAAATTAGATTTTATATCAAACTGGAAATTTTTCTCATTTTTTGCGAGTTTGAATACTAATTTTTTTGAAAAGAGTTCAAAATTTGTCACGAAGTTTCTAGATTAAAAGCCAGATCAAATTTAGAAAATTAAATGAATTAAACAAAAATGTAGAAATCATATTTTTTCAGCTTTTTCATGCGTCAATATACCATTTTGAAAAATGCTCTTTTTTATACAAACTAGACTGAAAAACTAAAAAAACACCATCAGCTTGAAGTTCTGAGTCCAATGAGAACAATCATACAGTGCGAATACAAGTGTTAAATAATCCGCTCAAAAGTCCTCCACTAACTTTTTGTCACCCGTTGTATGACTGAAATAATAATTTTTTTATTTTATTTTTAAAGTGAAGAATAGCAGTATTTACACCTAAAAATGATTTATGTTAGAGAACAGAGTCATGTTGCAATTAATTTTAATTTTATTTTTCTCCCACTGCAAATATCAGAGATGTGGAGGTTGGAAAAGCTCTTGGAGCTGTTGCTGCTAAAGACAATTGAAATTTCGTCAATTATTTTGTTGACGCCACCCTCTCCCGCTTTTTTGTAAAATTACTTAAAACCATGTCTTGAGCTATTTTATCCACTCAACACAATAAAAAATACAATTCTAAACCAAAAAACTTATTATTGTTAAGAAAATCACTTCCATTTTTGAAACATAAATTGTCTATTCACAGGACCATGGTCGTTTCGACAACGAGAATTTTACAGGTTTGAATTTTTTATTCCGAAATTGTTCTACTAATTTTCATCGTTGTTATAGTAATCCAGCTATACTTTGTCAAAATAAAAAGTCTCGGTGGTTCAGTGGTATAGAGCGAAAGCCGGTGCACATATGCTGCAGGTTAGATTCCTAGTTTCTGCATTGTTGGTCAATTTAATATTACAACATAGTCAAAAAAACGTTTCAAATATTTTCGAGATAAAACAGGTGTCCAGCGCACACTTAAATTTTTGAAATTCTCATTGTCGGCGATGGCTATGATCCTATAAGTTAATTTAAGGTCATTTTCGGCGATAAATCTACTTTTTAGGGCTAAGACTTAGGCCAGAGTATGTCAACGCCATAAGTACCTAAATTTTATAAGTTAAATACCGTAAATGTTTTTTTTACAAAAAAATCTATACTCTTTACTTTTCCAGCTGAAGTTTTACTTGCTTAATGCTATATGACATATTGTTAAAAATAAAATTCATATGTCACAAAAATAAAACCTTCATGCTGATTTGCCTATTTTGTGCTATTTTTGGCCGGAATGCATTATATGGAGATCGTCAAAAATTTGTTTCAACTACTTTTTTTTTTGAAAAAAAAAACTCTGACCAAAATTTGACTTTTGAAAATGGTCAAAAATGGTCGGCCGCGCCCTTAAAACATGTCTTCTACACCTTTCAGCAGCTAAAACGCACGAAAAAGTGGTTTAAATCGATTTTTGGGCGACCTTAAATAAGGCACTTTTTAACGAAGGTGCGTTCATCTGACTAATTTCTTCTAAAAGTTATCTTTTTCCGATAATAAACTATAACAAGAAGCGGTGAAAAGTGTTAACAATACAAACCTGACCCAGACTAGCACACTTTAGTTGGTATCATTGCTATACGGTAGTTCGATGCAAATAAGCAAATTTTTGTCTTTTTTCAACTTTCATTTTGGTGTGCACTTTGCAACATAGAAAACGCAAACTTGAAAAACCTAGCATGAAAAAATCTGAATTTTGTAGTTTATTTATTAACACTTTTTGAACCAAAAAACTAATTACCGTATTTCCTCTAATTACCGCCCCGGGCGGTAATTAGAAGCATGCAATTTTTTCAAACTTCAAGTGGTTCAAAACTCGTGTTTTCATTTACTGTTTGAGCTGTGTAAAAAGTGCCTGTTAGATTTTTGAAATCCCTCGCAGGCACTTTTTACACAGCTCTAACATTAAATGAAAACACGAATTTTGAACCACTTAAAGTTAGGGGGGGGGCGGCAATTAGAGGGGGGCGGCAATTAGAGGAAATACGGTATTAAAAAAAATTCACTTCCACTTTGAAACGTGGATGGTCTGTCACTAAGGCCTCGTTCACAATCGGCAGTTTGTTTGCGGATGTTAAATCATATTTTTCACTCGGAAAGTGCCAAAACTTTTTTTAGTTTTTGAAAAATTATTCTGTTGGCGTCACCTTGTAGCTTAAATTTATGGCTACCAAATGAGTTATTGATACAGGTTTAAAATATTAGGTAAAAAAACAAAGAATCCGCCTTATAATCGTGACTCCAATTTCAGTGATGATTCTTAGGCGGTTTTTTCGTCTGAATTTTTCAAGCCATATCTACTCTATCAACAATTAATCTGGTGGTTCTGAGTCTTAGCTACAAAGTGGCACCAACAGAAGACTTTTTGAAAAATGGGAAAAATTACAAAATTACGACGAATCTGATTTAGCATCTGCAAAGGGCCTCCTAATTTGAATTATCACCGGTGATTATCTAAACCCTAAAAAACCTTTAAACATTTGATTTCGAATGTTTATTGGCTTGAGCCGAATTTCAAATTTGACAGTGAGTTCAATATAGCATGTAGTTTTTCAAGTAAATCGACCAGGCTGAACACTTATCTGATGTCAGGATTGAAGGTTGCCTAGCAAAAGAAAGTTTTACGTCAACTTCTAACTGGGGCACATCAAACCTTAAATGAAAATGCCACACAAAAAAACTTTATTCAGAAGACTGATCGGTGTAGAAATTATCAGCATTAAATTTTAAACAACACTCAATATTGTAACAAACTGCCTTTTTCGTGTTAGATATTTTATTAGAAGCAGATTTAAATAAATTTGGTTGCCATATCGTTCAAATTAATTTGTCTTAGTGAGTTTCTGTTGCTTTGAGCTATAATATCGCCATTCTTCATATTCATTCTTCTAAGTGTATAGCCTTTAAAATTTGCTCTTCAACAAGGTCCAAGCTCTCACGGCTAAACTCGTTAATCAGGTGAAAAGTGTCCACTCGAATCTTTTTGCAATTGAAAACACGATTCTCAGCTCAAAACATCGAGGTTTTATGGAGTTCAAGAAGTTCTAAAAAAGTTCCATCTAAAAAATTCTGGCTCTATTCCACAATAGGGGGGGGGGCGTTTCGCCTTAGTTCCCCATGTTGGTTCTTGTGTGTTTTTAGTCTTAGGTGAGGGCAGACCAGCGTATGTCAGGATGGATTCAAACATATTTTGGACTCATGTTAGTAAGCGTACGCCAGTGGCCGCGTACGGCTTTTGTATAGCCCTGGGAAAAAGTGCAATCCCATGATATCCTCCTTGCAAGTTTGCACTCTAACCACTTAAGCTATCGGGTCGCCCCAGGACTGTTTCTTATTTCTCTGCTATCTGCCTCCCTTACATGTTTAAGTCCGTCCTAACATACACCAGCCAACCTTTGCCTAGCTTAAGCCCGAAAATTTTAAAAAGCGTGAAAAACATAGAGACCAAGGTAGTCTACCCCTCCTACCCTACCCCCCCCCCCCCCGCCCTCCCCACTGTGGAAGAGCCGAAATTCTGACAACAAATTTATGTTTAACAGGACTACTCTTGGTTTTCAAAACTAATTGTTTTAAATATCTCAAAACAAAAAATATTTTTCAAAAAATTTACAACCATTTTCGATCCAAAAACAATTTTTTTTGTTAAAATAACGGTACGGTCAATCCATGATCCTTATTCACCCTTAATTTTATTTATTCTGCTCTTTTTTTAAACAGGTTGCTAAGATTGAGGTAGATCTCTCCCTAGCCCCAACTTTTTGAAAAGCGGCCCAAAAATAGGGTCTAAGACATTTTTTTCTGCTCAACATGATCAATGAAACGTTTGTAAACAGTTTATTATGTAATAATTAAATCTTTTCTGAAAAAAAGTTTTACTTCGACTTCTGAAAGCCTGATGGTCTTTTTAGGGTATTTTAGGTTCATTTTTCAACTATTTATGCATTTTTCATTGGAAAGGGTAGGTCTTTTTGTTAAGGACGAGCTCAAAAATGTTTTTTGATAAAAAAATTAAGAAAAACATGTTTGAGCCCATCCTAACATTCGCTGATCTAACCTTTCAAAACCTGAAGCCTAAAATACACAATATAAGGACGAAGTCAAATATGGGGACAAATCCAACCCACACACCTATTCATACCAGAGCTTTCACATGCTGCAAATACTAGAAAGTGAAAAATACTCAAAGATTACCTTTGACTACAATCCCCTCAAAAATACCCTGAAAGACCATCTGGCCTTCAGAAGTTGAAGTGAAAATTATTTGAAAAAATTTTTTTCATATCAACAACTGTTTATAAACTTTTCTTTTATTATGTAAAGCAGAAAAAGTGACTCGGGATTTTTTAATTTAGTTTAGTTTTTTAAACTTTGGGGATGGGGGGTCGTAAATGGACAAGTACCAAGATTGGGTTCCATTTAAAAATATTATGAACAAGATTTTTGCCATAAATTATGAAAACTTACTGTGCGTGCTATATCCAGGAATCCATTGAAGTCAAACTTCTTTTCAGTCATCTCAGAGTTAAAATAATTGAAATAATAAGTTAGAAGCAAATGTTCTTGTCGCTCTTTAGGGATTTCATGTACAATCTCAGCCAATTCCTGCTTGCTAATGCAATGATTGAAATTATCCAGTTCTAGTACATTACAACTATAAAGCCTTCATACTTTGCCCAATCCATTTTTAGTTGTATCGTTGGGAAGTTGAATTTCAGCACCAGCTGAGAGCAGTTCAACAGGCCTGACAGAAATACTTCTTTAAGCAGGTTGTGATACTCTTGTGAAGAGCTCTCTAGTTTGCTTAATTGGGTGACTTGAAGGGTAAATTTTGAGCTGACCCACAAATGAGCTAAGCATTTTAGCTGTTGTTGAACTTCTGGCGTGAAACCACCCTTGTCCATGTTCAGAGTTACCTCCTGCAATCGGATGGCAGCAGATTTGAGGTAGGGGTAGAGCATGTGGAACGGGGTATCATAGCTAATTTGCTCTCCACGCTGCTTTTGATTCCGTCGTGTTTTAGCGTTGTTTTTGAAGAGTCTAAAAGTTTGGTTCTTCTCCTTGCAGAATATCAAGCCGCATGTGCCCTGGGAAGTGCTTATGTGCAGCTGGTGAAAACAGCGGTATGGAGCTGTTGGAAAATGGTTTTTCACTAACTGATGGAATGTAGATGAATAGATCGAACAAAGCTCTAATTCAGGCCGACTGCAGAATGCAAGCATTTCATGCAGGATCTCTTGCTTAAATAGGCTAGATACCGCTGTGACTGAGCCATAGGGTTTAGTTGGGGGAAGAGCAGTGAATAAGAATTCAAACAAAAAACTAGACATGGCTAGTAACTCCTAAATATATTTTAGAACTTGCAAAAAATTAAATAACGCTTGTTAGCGGAGGTTAGGAAGATGGTGTAGGATTGGTTGCTCCCGAAATACCTCGGCCTCCCGCCTGTTTTTCATGAAAAACAGCTTGGTCCCTTAGATGTTTGCTGTCACCCTTTTGCTCTGCCTCAGATATCTTATTTTGGTGTTATAATTATTGGCCTTCGGGTAAGCCCCTGTTGATTTTTATCTAAATTTTACAATGAGGCTGTTTTCCTTTCATAGTTAATAAAAAATTAGTGTGGGGATCAAGGTGACCACGTTGAATATATATTCTACAACAACCCCTGTCTAAAAAAACAAGGAAACCAAGTTATTTTAAAGGAAGCTGTCCACTTGTGTGACTAGAAATTTTCTTTATGCATGGCGAAGTGAATAATAAGCATTCGTGATTTATGGCCCAAATAGGTCGCAGGTTCAGGTCGCAGGTGTCACGCTATTTATTTCAGCCTGTTTGACCAATTTTCGGGGTAATTCGACTTCATTAGCACCAGATTCGAAACTTCAACACCACTTCAAGCCAGAAAATCAATCCAAAATAATATCTACTGCGCCATGCATACTGGAAATTTCTAATTACGCAAGTTGACCGCTACCTGTAAGAGAAACGACTCTACACTAGCACTGGTAATAACTTTCTAATCTACATTCTTATTGTTTACTTTTTTTGTAGACCAACGTACGAAAAGTGTCTGCAGGTACTTTAAGACGCGAAAGTCGTACTGTAATGTCGTAGTTTGAGGTAGTTTGCAATGAATTGGTGTAGAATTTTGAGCGATTAAGCCTAACTGACTGGAACTCTGATCCTATCAATCGCTTTTTCGCAAAAATTTACCTTTTTGAGTGAAACCCTATAAACCAGTTATTTTAGCCTTTCGGCCACTCAAGAATGGGTTCTGAGCAATTCTTCAATAGCGGGTGGGGATTGAACTTTCCAATAGACATCGCCAAGGTCCAAGTTTCGAATCTCCTAATTTAAGTGATTTAAAATAGGGAACCAGCCAGAAGCAATATACCTCAGTTTACACTACCAGAGCTTCTAAGTAGTGTATCGAGAATTTGACAAAGCGGTACTTATCCCGTTTTCATAGCAAAATTGCTTCAAAAAATAGGCAGGAGAAGATAGCTGGCATAGCAAAAAAAATTTTGAAAAACAATTTACCAGCCTCTATAGCAATGTGCTCAGTGTTTTCAAAGGCCTGAGTTGTTTTCTTAGTCTGTCTGCCGACAAGACTTCTCGCATGCTGCAAGCACATGAAAACAGTATTTAAATGAATTTTTTACCATAGATTATCATTTTATCATATACTAGCGATTTTGGAAAACTTTTTAACTGTGAGCACACATGGGAAGCTTACCACACGAGCACACAAAAAACTTTTCATCGAATTTTCCTTAGGTTACAGACTGGGTCGCTTACTTGCTGGTCTTAACCTCTATTTTGTGGTATGTATATAGTATTGTATATGGTATGTTTCGATCGATAACAATAATGAAAATAAAATGAAAAACTAATAGTAAACATTGATTGGCAGAAAAATATTACACAAAAGCAACAAAAGTTTTGAAAAAGGCAAAACTTCCAAATTCGGTCAAAGCACAGCAATGTACTATCATTAAGATTGTATAAAATAAATGTTCTGGGAAAGGATGCATGTTTTTTATCTCACAGTCAAATAAGTTTCTATAAACTATAATTAATCTGTGACACTTTGGATTGGGTAACTTTATCTGTAACAAATTATACTGATTGGAGTTTCGGCATTTTCTCAAATACTTTGTGCCTTACGCCATTGTTTTGAAAAATATATAACTGCTTTTGTTAAATTTTTGTTATATATGTTGAAAATGTGTACAGTAGACTCTATATATCGGGTCTTACAAGGGAACAACTGAGCAGCGAAATAAGTGCTACGTGTGAGCACTAATCTGGCGTCAGCATCGTGATCTGTCAATGAACGCTTAACTTGTCTGATAATTTGGCTTAGTAACTACAAAATTTTTAATTTTTGTGCTGAGACAATTTTTTCTTCAGGTCAGCCCAAACGGCATGCTAAGCTTGCTTTAGCATGAAAAGGATATTGAATGGTATATTACCCATATCAGCGTTACCCACTGTTGATGTTCAAAAGTTCTAACATTTTTATAAATGATCTGCAAAATTGAAAATATTTTGAACAAAGATGCAACAGACCCTATTTGGGCACTTATGCACTTGGGGGGGGGGAGGTTGGTCGCATTTTTCAGTTATTTAAAAATAGTGTTTAAACGTCTCCTAAGTAATTTTTATATGCTTGAAACGATAAAAAGCTATTTTCTCACATTTTTCCACACAAAAAATGGATTTTTTGAAAAAAAATTTTTTTGACCAAAATTCGACTTTTTGCCTTGGGGGACCAAGCTAAACCATCCTAAAGAGGTACCCAGACAACCAAAAAAGATGGAATTTGAACATAGTTTTGTTTGCTGGGGCCTACCCCATGAAGAAACTCTGGTATGCATACATTTTTTATGCATCCAGAGTCCCTTTCGAGTGATTTGTGTCTAAGGTATGGGGGTGTGCGCATCTCAACCCCAAGCCACCAAGCCCCCTGCGCCCCCTTCGGGGCGCAGGGGGCTTGAGAGTTAGAGATGCGCGCACTCACTTACCTTAGACATGATTCCGAGCAAGACTCTTGATCATAAAATGCATAAAGAGACTCTTTTTGCTAAGCTCCACTGACCAAAACGGGGTGAAATACCTTATATAAGGTGGTTTACCTTGGTCCCCCAAGGCAAAAAGTCGAATTTCGGTCAATTTTTTTTTCAAAAAATCTATTTTTTGTGTGTAAAAATGTAAGAAAATAGCTTTTTTATCGTTTTAAGCTTATAAAAATTACTTAGGAGACGTTTAAACACTATTTTTAAATAACTGAAAAATGCGAAAAAAAAAATTCTGCTTTCGTATGTATTTATGATATTATGTTTTATTTGTGGTCACAAATTGCTGTGTTGTATGCTTGTGAATAAAATATGTATTTAATTGGGCAAAAAATTCAGCAAAATGAAATAATGGAAGGTGTGATGTCAGCCGAAGAAGTACCAATTCAAGAATTCTAGGCAGATATTCGACAAAAGGTTGCAAAAACTGGCCGAAAGTCGGACTTATAACACAAACATCCGCCAAAATTCCAGGCTAAAATCCACCATCTCCAGTTCGAAGGGACTTAAATTTTCTTTAAAAGCCAACTCACTTTCACGTTTATTTGCTTGAAAGAGAGCTAAGATGTTGAATTTTAGGGTTCCGGAAATATATTCGACATAACTTTGCAAAAAATGGCTAAACATTGGGCTGTAAAACAATAGCTTCGGAATGGCGGCAGACTTAGTTAGTAAGTCTTGTCAAGATGTTGGTGAGTCATATTTTCCATAATGGTATTTTCTTCCATAGCGGCACGAGGCTCTAGTAGAAGTGGAACCGAACAACAAGATCATTTTAGAAAATGTGTCTGTATAACAATTATCTGTCTCATATTTGTGCCTGTCTGTCTAGTGGTGTGGTTTGTGAAAAATAAATAAAAAAAATAAAAACTCGTGTGGAGGTCAAAGCTTAATAAATTTTACTAACTGTATCGACAATTTTCAAAATTTTTCAACTTAAGCGAAGAGAGAGTTAATGAATTTACACCGTCTTATTTTTTAAAGTTTTATATACAATATAATTTTTCACTTATAAATGTGCATTACTTTGCAAAGTTGTGGCCTTCAGACAACTAGAGACTATAATGTTAGGCCTGAAATTCAGAGAGCACAAGCAAATCGCCTAAAAACAACAGTTAAATTTGTATTTATTAAATTAAACTGCAAAAGTACCGTGAGCAGCTAAGTGAACCGTAAGCTGCATTTTGCACAACCTTGTTTTCCCTTTTCTTAGCAAATCTAGCCCAAGCATGGGTTGGTAGTTGTTCTCTTCTGTCTGTGCCAAAATCAATCCAGCATATGTGTTTGTCATCTGCCAGTGGAGGCTTGTGCCGATCATGAATCCCATCTAGAGCTTTCATGACTTCTTTGTAAGCAAACACAGTAGATGTGTAAGGTCCGGAACAGATATCCGTCAAATCCTACATATTTGATATAAAAACCCAAAAGATAGTCTTATTAAATCAATTACCGGGCATTTTGTCAACGCTTTACACACCGATTTTAGTGGAAGGGTCGTGTCAGTGTGGAAATACTAAATTTTTTATTACTTATTTGGGGCTGCATAGTTTGAAGCAGCCAACACAATTTTTTTAATTAATTTTACAGACTAAAAACTTATAAGAAATTCGATAAAAACATTTTTAGCAGCATAAAGTAGACAATTAGGCAAAAAATAGTTTATTTTGATTTAAATTCAGACGTTTATTTCAGCTTTATACCTATCATCGATAATAATAGCTCAAAAATAAACCTTTGCTTGTGCGTCTACTTTATGCAGCTGAATCTGTTTTTTATCGAATTTCCCGTGCCTTTTCAGTCTAGAAAAATAATTTTCGAAAAAAAAAATGAAAAAAGTTAGCGCTCTTGATCACATTAAAATACAGTCGCCCCTAATTTTTATGATATCTATTATATAAAAAACTAACCCTGAGTTTTTCACCAGCTACAAGCCTTTCAAACAAGTGTGTAATACGGCACTTTAGCAGTCCATAAAACTTGACTGAGTAGAGTTCGCTCAACTCTGCCAAAGCACCAATATCTTTAATATCTGCACATTTGCAAGCAAACACAGTCAAGTGTTGGAGTTCGACACATGTTTTGGCAACTTGTTTAATAAGCTAAAGACATTTAGAACAATTAATCTCGCTTTAGAAACTTTATCTTTGAAGAAAGTTCTTACCTCATTGGGCCATTTTTCGCAGTCAAGTGATCTTAAATCTAGTTCAAGCACTTGCAACTTGGACAGCCTATGCAGTTGAGATTGAAAGCAACCCCAACTTTCTTTTGTGTTTAGCACCAAAGACAAATATTTCAGCCTTAAATTTTTTTACTGTTATTTTTCTATTGTTCAAATTTAAAAAAAACCTATTTCCGTATTTTGCTACTTGATTAAAATTTATTTTCTCTGCTGCCAATTCAGTGACTCTTAGTGACTCCAGATATATGCTGCTTTCAGCAACTTGTGTTAGCAGCTTCAAGGCGTATGTATAATCACAGTTTTCTATTTCTAGTCGTTTGAGAAAAGGCGACATAGGAAAGTTTGCAGGAGTGTTTTGGAAGGGATGGCGGCAGTTCAATAAACCAATAAATTCTAGTTCCGGGCAGCTAACTAGGATATCTAATAGATTGTCTTCGTGCTGCTGAAAACTAGTGTTTAAAAGAAAAAATTGGTCAATAAAAGATTCAGACTTTTTATTTGATCCAATAGTTTACTTAAAGAAGCGTGGTTTTTGCGCGCAGTGGAATGTGCAAAATTTGAATTGGCGGGGGCACTTCTCTTTCGTCTATCAGTGTACTCTTTCGAGTCGTTTCGAATAACAGTCAAGCATTGCTATAGTGACACCATCGGGACCGGCCTTGGGGTGTTACTATAGCGAGGGTGTCACTATCGCGAGGGTGTCACTATGGCGGCGTGACACTATAGCGAGGGTCTTGAAAAAAACCACTTTAAAAAGTGTCACTATACCGAGGGTTTCGTGTATGGTAATAAAATCAAACAGGATTTCATTCAGCTTAGGGTCTAACACCTTTTAACAGGCTGGTCCCCACAAATAAAAATACCCTTGATACAGTGACACATATCAAGTTTTCTAATTAAAGTTCCAACTTTGAATGAAATTTCTTTTAACACGGAAAAGTCGGATCGTAACTTTTGTTTATTCTGGTACAGTTTTTCACGCTGATCATTTTTGTGTGAGGGAGTATGGGTGTTTGCTAGTCATGAAGTGACCCAATAACCGCTTTTAAATTGACGACCATTTAAGGATAGTTGAGGAATCTCCCGATGGACAGAAATTGCTTGTCCCTAAGCTGCATGTTTGCATGGATTATTGTTGAAGGACCGCCAGAATCTGCTCTTCCGAATGAGGGTATGTGAGCTGTTATCTGTACGAAAACACTCGGAGAACCAGCATCCAACGCACAGGTCCACCATTTTCTCACAAGGTAAATTTACACTCAAAGCTGCTCGAAAGCATGTCGTAGCCGTGTATAACTGATAAATTCTTGGTCAATGCTTCTAGATAAATTCAACAGCTACAAGATAAGCAAAAAATCAGCACAAAACGTCAACAAAATACACTTAAAAATTGCAGGAGAAGAGGTAAAACCAGCTTTTTCTTGGTATGGAAATTCGAAGGGTATCTGGTTTGGCTTATTTATGGCCGACTTTCTTCAATATTTTCGGTTTCCAATGTACCAAAATGATCAGCAGGAAAAACGCAATAGAACCAGTGCAAAAACTCACAAGACAACGAGCAAATATCACAATATTCAAGTCAAAACAATTTGACCTCAAAACCACACCAAAAACCAGGGGCATTTATACGAAAATTCAAGGGGTTATGGCTTGGTTTCCTGATTTTTTTCAAAATTTCATAGGCCATTTTCAGAAAATAAAAATATCACCTGATGAAGCGCAAAAACTGCATCAGATACAACTATTAGATTACAAGTGTTACTGTATTTTTCCTCTTTTCGAGAGGATTGAAGAAGTGGCCTGGCAGCATGGTCATGAATGGACGATTTAGGTTTGATTTTGTTGGGTTTGAAATCGACACATTTTTTCAAGATTCAGATACCGTGAGGATTAAAAGACTCGCCAAAGTCTTGGCTATCTTTTGATATACAACTTGCACCAATATCGTGTTAAAAAATATTGATTCCAAGCTCAGCAAAATGAAACCAGAGTCGTCCATTAATGACCTGGCTGCCATACCACTTCTTAAATCCTTTCAAAAAGAGACAAAACACAATCACACTTGTGATATAATAGTGGTATCTGATGCAGTTTTTTGTGCTCTATCACGTAATTTTATCATTTTCCAAAAATGTCTTATAAAATTTTGAGAAAATCACGGAACCAAGCTACAACCACTTGATTTTTGGTACATAAGCCCCTGGTTTTTGGTATGGTTTTGAATTCTGGTTTTACCTCTTCTCCTGTAAATTTTGAGTGTATTTTGTTGACGTTTTGTGCTGATTTTTTGCTTATCTTGTAGCTGTTGAATTTTTCTACGAGTATTGACTAAGCATCGAGCAGCTATACACAGCTACGACATGCTTTCAAGCAGGTTTAAGTGTAAAATTAGCTGGTCAGAAAATGGTGAATTTGTGCGTTGGATGCTGGTTGTCCGAGTTTTTGCAGCCATTTGGAAGCTCACATGCAATCATTCGAAAGGGCAGATCATCACGCTTATTTTGACATATCACAGTCACAGATGTGGTCTGCAGATAAGCGATGTCTGTCCATCGGGAGATTCCTCGACTTTCCTGAAATGGTCGTCAATTTAAAAGCGGTTATTGGGTCACTTCATGACTAGCAAACACCCATACTCCCTCACACAAAATGACCAGCGTGAAAAACTGTACCAGAATAAACAAAAGTTACGATCCGACTTTTCCGTGTTAAAAGAAATTTCATTCAAAGTTGGAACTTTAATTAGAAAACTTGACATGTGTCACTGTATCAAGGGTATTTTTATTTGTGGGGACCGGCCTTGGGGTGTCACTATAGTGGGGGTAGAGTCTAAAGCTTTTTGGTCAAGACCAACCAAATCGTCTGCAAGTGTCACTTTAGCGAGGGTGTTTCTATAGCGAGCTGTCACTATAGCGGGGGTTGACTGTACTCGAAAGAAGAAGAAAGAACTCGAAAGAAAAAAGAAGTACTCGAAACAAGTGTCCCGCGCCAATTCAAATTTTGCACATACCATTGCAAGCAAAACCATGGTCTTTTAACGCTGAAGTATTATTTGTTAATAGGAAGCGGATTCATATGCCCTTGATGACACGCCCGTTTCGCCCGTTAGGACATTTTGGTGAGGAAAATATGAAAATGAGGAAAAAAGTATCAAATTATTCCGTTTACAGTTTTTAATTATTAATTGGCATTTCATATGAAATCGGTTTTTCAGGCTGAATTTTGTTTTAAATTTCATTTTCCTTACAAAAATATCCTGATACGCAAAAAGAATAAAAAATGGGCATATATCGGCTCCCGGCGCCTTATTTATAATGATCAACAAATCGAGCCTTTTCTTACCCACGCTAGACCTTCTTTTTAACCAAAACGGACAAAAGACATATTATTTTTATCAAATTTGAAAGGGATCAGGAAAAAATTTGTCTTAAAAAATTTTTAGATAAAACATTTCTGACCAGTCTTTCAAGCACGACTGATTTGATTGTAGGATATCTTTCAGTAATCTGAGTAAATGCCTCATACGCATGACGATCCTCCAAAATGATATGTTGAAGATTAGGAAGCAAACAAGTCAGCTTTGCAATAGCTCTGCCGTTGCACAATTCTCTGAAATCTATTTCTTTTGTGAAGCGGGCACAGCGAGGAATTAGAATTTTCGTTAAAAACCGCAGCTAAAATCAGTTTGTTGTACTTAAATATTTAAAGCTATTATTATTCAAACCTTGACATTATCTTCTTCATATCTAAGGAAAGAAAAATCTTCAATAAAAATTGAGCAATATTTAGACCAGCTATAATCCTTAGTTAGCTTTCTCCATCTGTGACTGACTAATTCTGCTTGCAAACGATCTTCTGGTGGCAACCACTCAAATATTTCTATCTAAATAACATTTTGGTCCTATTTAATTTTGGACCCATTTTTGCATTAGTCCCTCTGTTGATTTTGTGTTTTTAAGGCTTTAGGCTCAGGCAAGGGCAGGCCAGCGTGTATTAGGATAGACTCAAACATTTTCCTCTTACACCGAAGAAGATGTGAGATTCCGTCCTAACATATCTACCACTGCCTAAGCCTAAAGCTTAAAAAATACATAAAAAATAAATAGGGGGACTAAGCCGAAAAATGGGTCCAATAATTAAATAGGGCCACAATTTTTAAAAATTTTTTAACACTAAAATTGTGATAAGAAAAGTTTTGAGCTTAAATTTTTGCTGCGTAATTCTGCGCTTGTGACTTCGCCTCAGTTACTTTTTTGCGAAAAAACACCTCCGAAAAACAGCCAAAACGCTCAAATTTGATAAAAATGTAAAAAAAACCACCTAATGTACCTACAGTCTACTCTCGATAAAGTGTAGCTGCAAAAGGTTCGTTCGCACCTAGGGTCCGGCACTATTTTATCTCTCTTTTTGAAAACTTTCACCAAATCTGATTTTTCAGTCTAATTAAAATCATCGCAAGGCTTCCGATTTTGCCGGTCGTTTTGTAAATGGCAATAGTTTTGCCGAAAAGACCCGCACCTCTCGATAAATTGTAGCTTATTTTTGAAAAAGGGTACACTATATCGAGAGACGCGGGCCTTTTCACCAAAACTATTGCCACGACCGACAAAATCGGAATCCTTGTGATAATTCTGATTAGACTGACGAATCGGATTGGGTATAACTTTTCAAAAATAGAGGTAAAAAAGTGTCGGACCCTATGTGGGAACGAACTTTTAGCACCTACACTATATCGAGAGTAGACTGTATGCCTAAAAGTATTTTTTATAACTTACCAACAGCTCATTAGCCAATTTTTCAATAGAGCATGCTTGTTTGGCCCGTAATTCATTAGGTGTGACTTGAAATGATAATAATACATCCTCTGGATCACTGTCTTCTTCATCATAACTGTCATTTTCTTCATCTTCTGATCGAAGCAACCATTCATCAAAAAAATTCTTTTGCCACAGACACCAAATAGTATAGATTCGGCTCATCTGGATACTCTGCACAGATATCCAAAAGCTTTTTTTGAAACTTTTTTGAAAATCTCGATGAAAAAGCAGGAGCGAAAATTTCGATTTTCGGATCAGATCTAAAGAGCAAATTTTTGATTTAATAACTTTTTGTATAAATTGTTCACCTGCTTTGCAATGTTACCAAAACATCGGTAGTTTCATTTAAATTTATGGAAATAGTAGATTTCGGGTTTATAATGTTGACTAAGTCCGGAAAAATAGCCGAAACAGCTTTTATTTCTTCCTCTATTGAGTATAAATTATCCATTTACGAGTCTAGCTTCAAATTTGAGTTGAAATGTTCAAAGAGTAGAAAAAGGCTTCTTTTAAACAAAGAACATATTTTTGATAAATAAAAAAATTTCCATACGTACTGATGTTTAACTTAATCACAATGCCACAGATATGAAATGTAACTGATTTAAAACTGATTCTTTTTTAGCGATGTTGGGTTTGAAAATTCAAAATAAATTAGTATGCAGTCATTCCACTTGATTGACATCGCAAAGCTGTCTTTTTTTTAATTGTGGCATTTTCATGAAAAAACACGGGGAAAAATGATAGCATATGATAGCGGTACGGTAGTTTAGCTTGGTTAGGCGCATACACAGTGAGGAGGCTGTTTGCGGATGCTAAAACAGACTACTCACTAAGAATCCGCGAGACAGTATCCTCGCTTTTTTTACTGTTCTCCCAAAATTATTCAGTCGGTGTGGTTTTTTTATTTTTCAGTTGCTTTTTTAGCTTCTCACATCATATAGTTGAGGTTTAGGGCTACCAAATGAGCTATTTACTGAGTAAATATTGCTTCAAAAACTCAGATAAAATTTTAAGAATCTGCCTAAGAATCCTAACTCGAATTCGAGTGCGGATGCTTGGGCGGAGTCTTTTTTTAACTCAATTTTTTCAGCAACATCTAACTTAGCAATAGCTCACCTTGTAGCCCTGAATCTAAGCTACAATATGGCGATAACAGAATAATTTTTGAAAAAATAAAAAAAAATTATGGTCATTTTCATGTGACAGATCGGATTTAGCATCCGCAAACAGACTCCTCATTGTGCACACCCAAATTCGCTTACATTGAAGTTTTCGTGAATACCTCATCCTCATCGGCGGGAATGACTAACATGAAAACAAGAGCGACCTTAAAAACGAGTCCGAGAACAACAGCAAAATCGAGAAGTGGCCTCAACGATGAACAACTTTTTTCATTCAGAAAATTTTCCCACCCTGCACACGAAAATATCGGTTTTGGTATTATTACCTGTTGTATCGTTGTATGAATATGGCAGACGCGGAACACGAAGTAAACAATATAACTTTATAACAAGCAACAATTACAACACGACAATAAATATACGATCACTAACTAGACACAACAGAGAAGTCAGCTGCACCATATACCGTAGCAGGACAAAATACCATTCAAAGATCACATCGTCACAACATTACCAGCACATAATAGTGAGATAGAATAGGGTTCTTCGATAGCTCTTTCTTATGATATTGTTCTCTTTCTCGCTCTATTTTAACCGTACAGTAAGTCCCAACATAAGATCACACTATAAGATCACCCAATAAATATCATGAATATCATCATCAAATTTTTATTCGTTTTTCAGCTCGTATGTAAATAACACACCCAAATTTGCTTACATTTAAGTTTTCGTAAATAAGGGAATAGATTAGTCACTTAGTATCAAACAACTTAACTGTTTTTTCAAAATATTTTTTTAGAAACAATAAAAACAAAGTATCTTAAAGGACCTTGGTTTTTGTGCGCAGCGGCATGTACAAAATTTGAACTGGCGGGGGCGGTTCTCTTTCGTCTCTCCCAGGACTCTTTTGAGTCGTTCGAAATTACTCATTAGAGAATATTGAAAACGAAAAAGAACTGACCCTTGCCAATTCAAATTTTGTACATGGCGCTCCGCTCAAAACCATGGTCCTTTAAACATATTTCACTTGTTGAAATTTCAATTGTCTTTAGCAGCAACAGCTCCAAGAATTTTGCCAACGTCCACTTCGCCCTTGAGTTGATCACAAGAGATCTGGGGCATTTTTAGTTGTTCCACTATAGCAGGGTCAGCCTGGGAGGTTAGCCGGTGAACTTGGTTGCACACTTCGATAGTACTCAAATCTGGGTTTTGCATTATGCTCTGAATTAAGGTAATTTTATTTGTGGTTTTTAACACACTTAACCACCTTTATTTGGTCAAGCAACTTGATGCCATTGTCGTCTAAGTTGGCTGCAGCTTTGGCAAAAGCTGCTTCAATTGCCTGTTTCTTGTCATCAGCCAGTTTTTGGATGCCAGCCTTAAAACTTATTTGAATATTATTACTGGAGTACCACCAACCTGAACTTCAGCAGGTAGTCCAGCAGTCAATTCTTTCAACTTGGCCTCTTTGGCTGCCTTAGGAATAGAAAAGTCATAGAAAGTAGTCATAATTTGCTGTTTTACATCTTGGGAAACATTATCCAAAAAGCTCAAGTCAGGTGAGCCAGAAAGCTACTCTAGCAGAGATCTACAATACTTGGGAGAGAACTATGATTTTTTCCGAGGAAAGTACACTGGGTGGAAGAACTCTATTCGTCACAACTTGAGCATAGGTGGCTGCTTTAAGAAGTTGCCTAAGGAAGGAAGCAATGGAATTAGTAGTGGCACCAATAAAATAGGAAAAGGCCACAAATGGGTGCTGGGACCAGAGCTGGCAGCTGATGTCGTATGAACCGGAAGACCAGACTTGTTAGTAGTCCACCTGTTTTGTATCTTGGGAAACATTATCCAAAAAGCTCAAGTCAGGTGAGCTCATTTGAGCATTCACCGAAAATACAACTAGAATGGCACTGAATAAGGTAATAAAGCCGAAACATTTTTTGTTTGGTTAATCTGCTCTTGAGAGCGCTCTTTTATACTTATAACTTTACTCATAAAAATTTATTTTATTTGATGTGGTAAGACTAATATCTGCCCTATCCACGCATAGTTAACCGAAATACCAGCATAGATGTCCTTGATATGTGATCATGAAACAAAGGTGATGCGGATCTCTGATATTTGCAGTGAAAGAGAAAGTTTAAAAAATATATGTTAAATGCAACACAATTTTGCAAAAAAAGGGAAAACTGAACTTTTTCTCATATGCAGAACAAAACTTCACGTTTCAATTACCATTTTATCTAACTTCAATAAAAAACTTGTTTTGCATTTATTGCAGCACGCATTTATTTTACTGTTTGCTTTATTATTGTGAGTTTTTAAACAGTTGAGGTCTTAAAAAATTGACAATAATTATCGGATTTTTATTATTAGTATTTATACAATTGTAACTTTAACGAGAAAAATATTCAATTGCACAAGCTTGTATACAAAGCTGCTTTATTTTGAACACAAAGAGGCGCTTCGCAGTTTTGAAAATTTTTCAACCAAATTTGACGCTTCTCCTGCATTCTCAAGTAATCCCATTCAGTTGCAACGTCGCATTTTGTCACTTTTATGGAAGAGGATGCTTTGTAACCTACAAAACTGAAATAGGTGATACAGTCAACCCCCGCTATAGTGACACCCCGGCCTTGGAGTGTCACTATAGCGAGGGTGTCACTGTAGCGATGATTTTCAAAAAATTTCTTGAAAAGTGTCACTATATCGAGGGTTTCGCAAATGGTGATACATTCACCTGTCAATTTAAACTAAACTAAAAGCTCATACTGTCTAGGGTCTAACACCTTTTAACTCAATTTTCAAATTCTTTTGACAGCACTTATGCGTCAGTATAATCTGAACCATATATATTTTGCTGGTCGAAGGTTGGTCAAGGAACCACTATAAATTTGCCATTCAGACTCGCATTTCTGGAATTAACGTACATATTTTTCAGGATCTAAATTGAGTGTTGCGGGCCTGAATAGCGAAATAATAGTGTTTCCTGAGAGAAGACCGAAATAAATAAATTTGATAAAACCAGTCATGCGAATAATACCGAGAAACTGCACTACAATTTCAAAAATTAATCACAACTGTATGACAGTTTTGAACTGTACTACAGTTGTTCGGCATTATATATACATTGGGTTGAATATCGGCAACGAAAACGAACAAAAAACCACGTGTTTAATATAGAAGAAATTTACGGAGAGCTTAAAATTCGTTTTTAACAGAAGTTTTACTTAAAGTTGCAACTTTAATAAAAAAAAATTGACATGTGTATGTCGAGGATATTTTTATTTGTTGGGACCGGCCTGGAGTGTCACTGTAGCGAGGGTCTAGTCTAAGGCATTTTAGCCAAAACCAACCAAATCTTCTGCAAGGTGTCACTATAGCGAGGTGTCGCTATAGCGGGGGTTGACTGTACTATGTTTGCAAAGCTGTAACAAAATATGTTTGTTGCAAAAAACTGACTGAACGCAGTGATAAAGTGGCTTGAAAATACAATTTTTATTTCTTTTTTACTATATTAGCTATATTCAATAAGCATTCTCTAATAGGCTAGACTTTACTTGAAAATACAACCATCTACTTTTTTCTAACGTTCTGCCATAAAGTGCACCCTTTTATTCACTTCCCTCTCAATACAGCACTTATTACTTTTAAAAATCTTTTGGCGCCAATTTAAAGAAGACTTTTTTAAAATTTTCTGGATTTTCCAACTTGGGAAACCAACTTAAACCAAAATTTTTTTTTCTCTATCACAAAATCTGTTGACTATTTCTTGTAAAAATCGGGGTCGACAAATACGAATATGCAATTGCGTTTGAAAAATTTCTTGCGAAAAATGGTCAGTCAAGTAAAGTGTCACCCTCCACTAAACGGGCATGCCCTTGTTTTTTGAAATAATTTCAGAGTAAAGGCCATGTGTGAATTCTTCGATTTTTAGAAGTGGAAAAAATTGTTTTCCTACCAAAATTTAATCAAATAATTGGCTTCAACTTACCAGAAAGTATATAATCTTTGCCTATCTCTAGTTCTACGCTGCAGGATGAGTCTTTACCGCTAGTAGTGATTTGTTCTGGCCAATTACCGTCCTTGAAGCTTTCCACATGCTTAACTGTATATAATGTTTGCATCTCATTATTCGGATGTTCACCACCTCCTGGTCCTATTTCTTTGGCTAGAACTTTTATATGGCCAACTAAAAAAAATTAGTTTAGGTCTTAAAGGACCATATTTGTTGATGCAGATGAGAATTTGACAAATTCAAATGCGCGCGGGACACTTCACTTTCGTCTCTCACTGTACTCTTTTGAGTTGCTGGAAATAACTTCAAAGAGTAAAGTGCGAGACGAAAAAGAAGTGTCCCACGCGCATTTAAATTTGCCGAATTCTCATTTGCATCAACAAGTATGGTCCTTTAAGAAACCGCACAGTTCTCGCTTACCAAAATCCGCATGACAAAATGTGTCAATTATGTCAGGCTCAGGACATTTACAGCTTATAGAAAAAACAAATAGGTCAAAAACAGTGATTAAATAAAGAACAAAACGCCTTTTCATTTTTTTTACTTAAAAGTGTAAAGAAAAAGACTTATATTTGACTTTTTATATATTCATTATCAAGGACAATTTCAAATGATAGATCACCATTTTAATTTAAAAACAAGTTTTTTTTATTATTAAGTCGTTCAATTCTTTAAATTTGTTTTCTTTACTGTAATAAAAAAATTGGTGGAATCTAAAGTATTTTCGTTTTTGTTTTTCATAGACAATTTGGTTATATATAAGTTTTTTATGTAATGAAAATTGAAAAATTGCTATTGGAAGTTTTTACTTGACTTTTTGTTTTTATTTTAATGGCTCGCGACCTTGCCTATAAAAAACAATTCTATCTCAGAAGTCAATTTACACAGAAAATTTTTTTAACAAATTCTTAGAGAGTTTCTTTTTCTCTAAACTGAAGAGGGCCGTAAATCTTTTAGTTACTAATAAAGAAAGGTGATTGAATAATGCCATTTCTAGTCAACCGGCTCCCTTTTTAAAGGACCATGGTTTTTGCGCGCAGCTGCACACACAAAATTTGAATTGGCGGGGGACACTTCTCTTTCGTCTATCAGTGTACTCTTTCGAGTCATTCGAAACAACTCGAAAGAGTATACTGATAGACGAAAGAGAAGTGTCCCCCGCCAATTCAAATTTTGTGTGTGCCGCTGCGCGCAAAAACCATGCTCTTTTAACAATATTTAGTTTTTGTAGAAGTTTTTAAAATATTCAAAAATATTTATTGAAAAAAAAAACAAATAGCAATAAGTATAGAAGTATAAACTTCATAAAAAAGTCGGACGCTACTGGCTTATACCCCCCCCCCCCCCAAAAACAGCTACTTTCTTATACCCCCCGAAAAATCGGACCTACTGTCATATACCCCCCCCCCAAAAACCGACTTTTTTGGGAGTGTCTAAAAACCATTTTTATGCAATAATTTTGCCATAAAGGGACCAGAAAAGCAGTTAAAAAGGGATTATGGGCTGTATTGGGATGGGAAGGGAATAATACAGGGGCCACTTTTTTTTAGCTGCTTTACCATGTTTTTCAACTCGAGCCGTGGCAAAAATAGACTCTATGTGCATTTTATGATCAAGTGTACTTCTCGGAATCATGTCTAAGGTAAGTGCGTGCGCGCATCTCTAACTCTCAAGCCCCCTACGCCCTCTTCGGGGGCGCAGGGGCTTGGGGCTTGGAGTTGAGATGCGCACACCCACATACCTTAGACACAAATCACTCGAAAGCGACTCTGGATGCATGAAAAAACATGCATACGAGAATTATTTATGCGGTAGGCCCCAGTATTCAAAACTATGTTCAACATCTTTGATTTTGCGACCGAAAAGGGTTTACCCCCTCTTCAGGCCTGGGGCTACGAGCCAGAGGCTCAGCCGTCCAAAATTTACACGACAATCATCGGGATCCACCCGACTAATCGGTCCGATCATTTCGAGTCCTTATACTTTTACGTGCACCACAAGTGGCTGGGTTTGAAAGTGACTTTAACGCTAAGAGAATTAATACTCTTTGGTACTTATAGGCACTATAGAAGTGGCCCTGTTTTGTCCCTTCCCCTCCCAATACAGCCCTTGAACCCTATTTTAATTGCTTTTCTGGACCTTTTATGGCGAAATTATTGCTTAAAAATATGTTTTGACCACTCCCAAAAATCTTGATTTTGGGGGGGGGTATAAGCCAGTAGGTCCGAGGATTGGGGGGGGTATAAGAAAGTAGCTGTTTTTGGGGGGGGGGGGGTATAAGCCAGTAGCGCCAAAAGTCGCCTATAAATCAAGAATTAGTTTTCTTATTTGTTAGTGTTAGTAAACATCCTCTAATAGAGCCTTTACTTCAATATAAACGGGATTTTACTTTGAAACTCATAGACTCTTTGAAACTTATCTTAACAAAAAGTATACAAATTCTAAAAGTTGGCATTCTTTAAAATAAATTAAAAGAGTATTTGGCATGTGTGGGCGGATAGTTAACGCTTTTTTCACTTCGGAGGCCAAAATAGGTGTTAGAGGGGGAAATCATTCTTCTCAATGATACCATCGTGTTCTCCAAAGCTTTCGTTTACACAAGTGCAAAAGTGCCTTCTTTTATGAAGGCAATTTTTCATTGAACAATTATTTCACTTTTAAATTTTAAAGTTTCGAGCAAAAATGGCATTTGTCTCGTTACGAAAACTATTGTTGTGGCGCAGGTTCGATCCCGGTCGCTCTCAAGTTTTAGTTTTGTGATTGATTAGCAATTATTAATAGGTGAAACCCTATGAAAGTGCCACTATTCTGCTACACTCTTTGTATTTTTTATATTTGACATAAAGGTGGTTTGCTATTACAAATTAATTATTAATATAGTAAAAAGATTTGGTCTATGTACTAGTAGTAAAATTTTATCTTTAACTTTAATAAATAACACAATTGTTTTCTTCACTAATTATTTCGGCTACTTGATCCTCAGGCTGTTCAAAACTACAGTAATTTTGTGGGTATGAGCGAAACGAAGAAGAAGCATGACTAGTCCAACAAAAGTCAGAAGAAGGATTGTTGATTTCACTGTTTGGATAAGGATATGCATCCAAATAGGAGCTCTGACTGCCACTACCACAATAGGAGAAGGCCGAAATGTGTTGTTGATAGTTGTCATATATAGATGAGTTTGTAGGTGGTGTCACAACAAAACTATTGCTGGTGATAGAAATTTCTGTTGGTACAGTACCCATTTCCATTTGTGCAGTCTGCTCATTCAACTCGCTAAATTCAAAAATTATACTTGTTGTGTTTACTCTTTTAAACAGTCCCTCTCCATCACACAGCCATTTTAAACATTTCAGCCTGAGATCAATATTTTGCAGATCTTTTTCGGCATTTTCGCAACTACCGCGAGCTCTGCAGACTTCACTTTTTGAATTTTGCTCAAGCACTCAAAAATTTCCTTGCTTTTTAGTTATTTTAGCGATGAGAACTTTTACGTATAGAAAAGGTGAAAAAAATAATTGAGAAAGCAATTTACTAAAAAAAAAATTTCGACTAAAATTGTACTTTTTGCCAGTTTCAGAGTGTACTTCGATAAAGTCGACTCTCGATATAACGCGACAAAATTATATCTCTGTCAAAGAACTTGATATAACGTTTTTTTCAAAAATTAGAGCTCAAATCCTGTGATGAAAACTTGAAATCGGATTTTTTTTCATGTCCAGGGCTGAAAAACTATCTGAAATTGTGTTGCAGTCATTTCTCGATATGATACGGTCGCTGAGGACGCGTAAAAAGTGCACTATATCGTTAGGCCGATGTATAGCAAGAGCTAAATTTATAGCGAAAGTTAACTGTATAGCGATAGTTGACTATAGAGAAGCATATGTTCGGAAATTGTAATTAAATATGACAGTCGCACTATATCGAGAGTATGGTTTTCTCAGTCAAGGACGGAAAAAAGAGCAATATATCGAAATCTTTATTGTAGTGTACATTTTTAATGGAATGCTTTCTTCGAAATAATAAAAAATTCGAAACAGCAAAAAACATCGGTATAACGCGACTCTAGATATAATGCGACTTTTGGTCGGTCCGAGGGGTCACGTTATATTGAGAGTTGACTTTACTATTTGTGGTGTTTTTAACCACGTTATTCTCAATGGACTTGACAAAAACAATATGGGAATAGATTTATGGAGGTTTTTTGCGTTCAACGAGCGTTTCGAACTAGGCAAGGTAGTGTACTCATGCCATTAACAGCTCAGTTAAGATTGCCAAATATCATTTTCACAAATTTCGTTTTTGAAAAGTCTCCATTGCAAAAATTTTGATGCCCCAGGAACCCTTGGCACTGGTATAAATTAGTCTCCCTAGGTAATATACCGTATTTTCTCTATTAACGCATCCGGGTTCATTATTTTTCAACCCTTCGAAAATGTTAAAATTGTAAATCAAAAATGGCCCTAACTCTGAAATCCTAGTCAAAAAATCGAGGGGGGGGGGTAGTTCATTATTAGAGAGTGTTTCCTTAATAGAGAAAATACGGTATGCCAAAAGGTTTTTTTCTAAAGGTGAGTCAAAACTCTATACAACGTTATTCAAGAGACCGGCCAAAACTTTATGTTGTATAGAGTCTATGTTATACAGGACCAAATAGAGCTTTAAGGATTATTTGTTAAGGAGTTTTACGTTATATAGAGTTGCACCCAACTTTTTGTGTCCAAATATATTTCCCATTAGAGGCCAGCATGCCCCTTTAATGCAATTTCCAACCTGTTAGCCGTATTGATAAGCAAGCTGTCAGTTTTCTCTTTATTCTCCTCCAATTTGACAGATAATGACAACATCTGGCTGTTTTGGTAATCAGACAAGGAGAGGAAGGTAGAAGGGCTAGGTGGTTGCTGTTGTGGGTAAGGCTGAACAACACATGAAGGAGCATACCAGTAGCAAGAAGTCACTGGATTAATTGCTGGGAACGTGTGCTGCTCCTCATACTCGCTTGAATAAGCATTCGGCTGCCCAATCGCAGGAAAGTATTGGTCAGCCGTTATAGCAGATAGGGCAGGTTGCACGTGATCACTATGCCAGTGTTCAATGGGCATTGGATAGCTGGACTGCTGTTCACAAGAAGGTAACACGTTGTCTGTTGACCATTTGTTCAGGCTATTGCAAATGTCAGAATTTGGAAGTGTTGGTAAGTCAACTGCAGTTAAATTTGTTTCTATTTTAGTGACTGGAAGGATGGACATTGGAGAGGGCTTTTTATCTGCTAAAAATTTATATATAAGTTCTTGCAGTATCGCAATTACCGTATTTTCTCTAATTAACGCCACCTCGACTTTGAGGATTTGTATCTCGGAGCAGAATTTTTTTTCGAACATTTTTTTTTTAATTTTCTTAGTTCCCGTAAGCTCTACCGATTCCACGTTTCGGATTTTGGTTGAATACAAAAGACCTTTTTTTAAATTAAAATGTTCATGCTTTTGCTGATTTTCATTTTCTAACTAATTTTTTTAAAGTACTTCTATTTCAGATCTCATTTCTGCCGAAAAATCACTCAAAAGGCAATAAATTTGGTGGCCAAGTTGCAACAAAAACAATTTATTGCTACTCAACTAGTTTTTTTGTTGCACAATTTTTTAGTCTTTAGATGTTTTTCCTTTCAACAACAACATTTGTGCATCCAATAAATTCTCTTTTCTTAGTGCCGCAAAAAAGCTGAAAGTCTACTATTTCATAGAGTCAACGATTTAAAGTTCGGTTTGCGGTAATGTATATTTTTTTTGTAAAAAGCTTGGTCACTTTCAAATAGCTTACTTTTTTTCTACCGAATCCTTTGCTATGTTTAGTCGATTTGCTGCTGCACTCCAAAGTTTCTGTGGCTGCAACAAGTCTGGTCTTCCGGTTCATACGACCATCAGCTGCCAGCTCTGGTCCCAGCACCCATTTGTGGCCTTTTCCTATTTTATTGGTGCCACTACTAGATCCATTGCTTCCTTCCTTAGGCAACTTCTTAAAGCAGCCACCTATGCTCAAGTTGTGACGAATAGAGTTCTTCCACCCAGTGTACTTTCCTCGGAAAAAATCATAGTTCTCTCCCAAGTATTGGTAGATCTCTGCTAGAGTAGCTTTCTGGTTCGGTTGAGCCTACAAAAAATATTTTAACTAAAAAAGTCAGTAAAATGGGTCTTATAAATAATACTTGAATAGCTTTGGCAATCAGGCAAATGTATGTATAAGGAGGTTTCTCAGACTTGTCCCTTGCAGCTCCTGACTTGGTGGAAGTAAGATCAGCGGCTCGGTGACTTCTCCATTTTTTGGAAGAGGGTCTTGCTTTCTGGTGAGAGGAGTAAGGTTTGGGTGAGTAAAGCTGATTTGTTTGACAGAAGCTGCTAAAGTCACCATTTTGGTTGTTGAAATCCTGCAATTGTGTGGGAGTCTCAGCTTCAGAAAGTTCATCAGAGTTGACAGCTGGGACAAACAATTGCTGATGGTACAATGGGAAAGAGTAGTCATTTGTTAGTGGAAGACACTGAGGTGGAACAAATGAATGGCTAAAAATTGTAATATAAAATATTTTTAAACAAAATTTTTAGACTTTCGTAAATTAATGAAAAGAATAAGAGGGGGTTGTTTCACTTTTTGGAGTATACGTAAAAATCCCCAGTTTTGCGGAAAAAGTGTCCAGAGAATGTGAAAAAGTACCCAGTTTTTTGATTTGAGTCAAAAAAGCTGGGTTTTTCCCATTTTCTGGGCACTTTTTCCCCAAAACTGGGCATTTCCACGTATTGGCCATTTTTTTCAAAAAAGACAACAAATGTTTTTGGAAATATATAAATTGATTAAATTTTAAAAATTTTATACAAAAAATTGGCGGCTTTATAACGAATACCAAAAGCGAATTTTTAAGTACTAAAATTTTATCAAAAATATCTTAAAAATCGTAGTCTAATATTTTTTTGAGTGTCTTGTTTAAAGGGACCTCAAATTTTCGTTCATCTTTTCAATAAATTTAGCAATTCGGATATCAATGTTCCTATCTTACAAATTTCATGGAAAATTAAAAAATATTACATTTGCAGAAACATTAGGTATGTAAACTCACCTCCAAAAAAAGTTTCAACCAATAAGCGACTGGTGAGTGATTATAAAGAACATAAATAAACAAAAACGTTTTGTTTAAATAATTTATATAAACAGTTCACAGAATAAAAAGAAGTTTTTGTTTATCCTTGGTTTTTTTCTTATCCGCTTACGTATTACTAATCTGATAAACAAAAAAACGCCCACCTCAAGTTCTGTTGCATTTCTTGGTGAGATGTTTGCGTGGAATAGGATTCATCCATATTTTGGACAACAAAACTGCCAGCCAAATTAAAATTAGAAATTAAATTTTGGCCTCCAAGACTCAACTTTGGGGGCTTTAAAGGACTGGAAATGGAAAAGAGTCAACAGATTGGGCTACTGTACCAGCCACTTAATCGCCCACTATTGTTTACAAGGACTCTTCTTCCTTTCTGTGTGGATTGCTCAATGAGTTGGCTGGCTTTTCCTTCTGGCGGAGTGGTAGATTAACTCCTCCTTCCTTGTTCCCTTGCTGCTATTGTGATCAGTGGCAGATAGGATTATTTCTCGCCCGATGGCCAGAACTTTTGGTGCTAACAAGTGGACTACTATGCAAGACTAACTTTCTATGACTATTGAAGGGCCCACAACACACAGGCTATTACATTACACGCCACAATAATAGTGCCTCACATCGCCTATTGTTTTGTTTATAAATTTGTAGATTTGGGGAAGCAAGATGTGCTCTTGCGGGTAAAGCCCTAATGTGTTGACTATTTTACTGGCTTAGTAGTCAGTTAGTGATGAATAAGTTAGTTATGAAAGTTAAAATGCATACTTGCATTTTTCGATTTTCTCAAAACTGAAAATGATAAAATAATTATTTTTTGAATTGTATTTAAATTAAACACAATCCAAGCATGATCAAGGAGAAAAATTTCTGGTCCCCCTGTCAGAAATTTTCGCGAACGCCACTGCCACTTTATTTGAGTCCCGAGCTCTTTATTTTATTTTTTGGAATTTAAAATTTTCATATATTTGTTCTAAAAATTCAATAAGCACTGGATAACATGTCACGGAAACCAAATGTTGTTTATCTCAAAATTTTGAGTTTGGAGCTAGTTTGGTATAATCTTGCTTTCTGGTGAGAGGAGTAAGGATTGGGTGAGTAATTGAGTATTGCTACAAAAATGTATAAATCACAGTGTATTTTTGCATAAATTTAGTTTTTAGAAATGCGAATCTGTTAATTATTAACTTTTAAAAAAAAGCGTTATCGGCTTCACTTCTCAAAATTGCGTCAAAGTCTATGCAAACTTCTTTGGCAGCTTCTGGTTCAACCACCTTGTCATTTTTGACTGGGATATACTCTGTTGTAGCTTTTACCTTAATATTTTTATAATAATTTTATTGACGTCTATAATTATTTCAGCAAGAAAAAAATACCTTAGGTGGAATATAGATAAAAAGTTTTCGGTCCCAGGATCCACATCTATCAAGGGTCGGAATCTGTATACTCTTTTGTTCTGGCTTCTCATCTCTAGATGGTAAGCCTATAGCCTTTCTCGCCAATTTATCAGCCTGCAAAGTTATAAAATTTAAATTTATGACAATTAAACTTAAAACCTCAAGATTGTCTGGATGTCCGTCATGACCTATAAATTTTGTTTTCATACAACCATACCTGATTAGTTTATTTATATGATTTAATGTAAATTTTTTGTCAAAATCTTATTTTTTGGCAGCAAAAGAGCGATAAGCACTGGATAAAATAGCAAACTTTTTTTGACTAATGTGTAGGGCTAATAGAAGTCGATCATTTCGAATCTGGTCGAATCTTATATGTCATATTACGCCTACAAATTGGTAAAAACAAGCCAAAAAAGAAATAGCGTGCCACCACGTGGGGTCGAACCTGCGACCTGCTTTGGTCCATAAAATACAAACGCTTTTTCACTGCGCCATGCATCGAAAAAATTTCTAGTCACACAAGTCGCCCGCGCCCTTTAATATTGTCTGGAAAATAGCAAGGATTCCGATGATGCCGGCCGTTTTTTGTAAAAAGCAACAGTTTTGCCAAAAAGATTGAATGAACCTCTTTGAAAAAAGGAGTTCATTACCTGAAGAGTCTTTTTGACAAACTGTTGCCATTTAAAAAAGTGACCGTCGGAATTGGAAACCTTACAGCTTCACCAGCTAAATTAACCGAAGATGACTGGCAAAAAATCAACATTTATAAAAAAAGTGGTGACCTTAGTTCGTTGCATCGAAAGTCGGCTGCATTTCTCAGGTATTGTATTCCCCTCCAAAATGGAATCGAAATATCAAAATGCTCTAAACCATTACACCTAAAAAATCATTTTCCCACCTTTAATATATTGAAAGTACACGCCATTGGGAAATCCTCGTGCCAAATTTCTTATTCTTAATATCTGCGAACAAAAGATGCAGTCATTAGGCATCCACTGAAGTGCTAATATCAGGGGTAGATAGTCGGTGTAGAGAACAATTTGCTTGTTTCTTAAATAACACATGCTAATTATAAAACAAAAAGCCTATTTACTTGTATATTTTTTCCTTAGCTAGCCACTCCAGGGCGTGCAAAGCCGCTGCAACTTCGCCAAAACCACTGGTGTTCAACTCTTCTCGATTGTACTTTGGTGATTGTTCAGAAAATTTCAAATGTTCATCAACAAACCCTCCGATGCCAACGTCCCCGTTAAATTTTCGTGAAGCGTCTGTATATACCTGAAATTTAACTTGTCGATTTTCAAAGAAGCATGCCCGTGCATTTCAAAAAGTTAAGGCGGGGACCAGCAATTTTTTTGAATAGTTTCATTTTTCACTCGTCAAATCTAATATTAATCACATCATATTATTTTTAAAAAACTAGGGTGAAAGCTTAAAAAATCTAGATGAGAACGCAAGTAAAAATCTTTAAGAAGCAAGAGCAGTGCTGGTCCCCGCGTTTTCTCCGTGTCGCGCACTGGCATGACCCTTTAAAGGGCCATTGCCGTCTTTGACAACGGTTGTCCCCCGCCAATTCAATTTTTTTTTCTGAATCATTCAAACTCTGTACGATTTTTTCAACTTGGTTTGTAACAAAACTATACCTAAAATTAGGCTTGTTTTGTTAAAAACCAAGTTGAAAAATCCGTACAGAAGTTGAATGATTAGGCACGAAAATTTGAATTGGCGGGGGACAATTCAAAACAGGTGGCAATGACCCTTTAACAGAGGAAAACAAAATCACCTTTAAAATGCTGTTTTTATCTGCTTTGGCAAGAGATTCATTAAAATAGTCCACACGTCCATACTGATTCCTCTCAGGCGAGTCTAACCTAAGACCCTTGGGTGTTCGAGATTTTTCTCGAGAAGATAATCGATCTGTTTTTGCTAAGGGGCTTATAATTTCTAAATTATTATTACCTTTATTTTTTGGTACTTATTCCGTTCAACAAATACCCCAAAGCTGAAACCCCAACTTGAAGACCTAAATAGGTTATTTAAGTCAACTTCTCTATTCTCCCCAAAGCGCCGATCCCTCCCCAACCCCCCCCCCCCACCCAATTTTTGAAAATATTTTTAGAGGGGGGGGGGGGTTCCGGTTTTCTAAACGGGATAAGTAGGTTTTCTAAACGGGATAAGTACCAATTTTTTACATTTTTACACACTTAAAAAGTTACTTGGGTAATCCTGCGTTTTTTCTCGCTTGATCCAAAGGTCTTGGTGAGCGGGATTAATTTTTGTTGCTGAAAGTTTTAAATAAGCGCTTTTGTTTTCTTTGCCTGAAATAATAACAAAAAATTAGTTGCTCGGTAGTAAAAAAAGTGGGTAAGCAAGGCTTAGCAAAATAGTGAGCCAAAAC
The DNA here is from genome assembly GCA_004194705.1 of Ditylenchus dipsaci. NCBI lineage: Eukaryota > Metazoa > Nematoda > Chromadorea > Rhabditida > Anguinidae > Ditylenchus > Ditylenchus dipsaci. The sequence continues at coordinate 89,757 of SADC01001020.1, forward strand.
ACCTTTAACAGCATGTCGATGTGATATGTGTTGTCCAAAACTGCTTCTTGTAAAGCTTATGACTTGCAGACCTAAAAAGGTTATTTAAGTCAACTTCTCGATTCTCCCAAAAACTACCTTCTGGATATGATAAAGAAATATAAGTAAGACAAAATACTGAGAGTAAAATAATACGCATTTTATTTAGTCGAAAGATGCATGTGAAGCGCAGACTGTACCAACCTATATATATCTATATATGGCAGTGTTGATCAGCCGCTGCGACCTTTAAGTTCAGAGTTCTTTGCTCTAGCTTTCTCAAAAGCGTATGCACTGCCAATCAATACCCGCATATCATATACATGATTTATGGTTAAGTTTTTTGTAAATTCCCATGATCAGTTCAGGTGAACCAGCAAAAAATTTCACAATAATATAAATTATCCATTTGTAACGGACAAAGCTTTTTTGGTGCAGAAATTAGCTAGCGCAAAAATACTATTTTGGTGCAATTTGCACAAAAAAGTCTTTTTTGCAACGTGTCTATACAGAGTTTTGGGCTTAACAAAATGGCGTTTTTGTTTTTACAAAAAGTAAAATCAACGTCGAAGGCTACTCAATAATAGTCATTTTGTAGGTGAGAAAGTGGTGGTAATATTTCTAAAATTTTCAGTTCTGTGGTATTTTCAAAAGTTTACAGTGAATTTGATTGAGCGGATGATGTCTTGATCAGCCTGTTTTTTTTTCGTTAATCTGCAATGTTTTTGATCTCTGACTGTCAAATCTTAAAATTCCGGATGTGCTTAAGTTCGTCACATGAAAATTTAAGGCGATGCTAGCGAATACGACCACCCCCCCCCCCCAAGAATCCGACCTTTTAAAATTTGCTGTAACTACACTTTGAAACAAGAAATTTAGGCTTAGCCCTTAAGCTTGGGGCAGGCCAGCGTACGGAAGTTGTGACTAATAACTGTGTTACGCACTTTTTCCTGGGTCTGGGACATAAATTTGGTACTTTTTACATAAGTAAAAAAGTGAAAATCGTTGGGGGGGGTGGTGGTATTCGCTACTAGGGTCAAAGTTAGCCTTTGTAAAAGCTTATATTTTTCATGAAAGTTTCATTTTAAAAATATAGGGATAAAGTAGTTCCGCTGTTTTGGCTTTCGAGCGCTAACAAAATTAATTTTATTTTATCCAATTTACACGGTACAACGTAAAACGCATAATTGCATTTGAATCAATGTAAAAATCATATAAGTCATTAGTTTGCATGCAAGCAAATTAGGTACAACCTAATACGGTTCAATATTAATTCTAGCTCTTCTTAATATCAGCATATCTGTCCCAAGTGTTCAGCAAAATTTTAAAATGTTCTTCATTTGTCACTTGCTGTAGGTGTGGGCTGTGTGTGCCATGAGAAGTAACAAGGTTGACAGGTGAAATAGTGTTCTCTCTGCCCATACTGGCCAAGTGACCACTTTTACTTACAAGCCCATAAAGACTAAGGTTTAAATCTTTGAACAATAAGCAAGCATTTTTTCTTAAAATAGGGTGATATCTTAAAGTAAGAGAAAATTAATTAATTTTTTTGTTAAAAGCATTACTTACCTGATCACAGTTATTTGAATGCAAAGGTTAGAAAAAGAAAATGCTATATAGTAGAAAAGAGAATACAATTCCGCAGAGCTGGATGTGCTCAACACTTCAAAATAGTACAAAGCTACGCCAAGAAACGTCATTACAGTGTTTAAAAAGTGAAAGCAGAACGTGGAGCCAGTTGTTTGCCTGTTCGAATATTTTCAGAAAGCTAAAATTTTGTCAAGTGTTTAAAAATTGTACTTTTTTCTTTAAAAAATAAAAAGACATTAAAAATGTTATTTCCGTATTTTCACTTATGAAAATCCTCCTCGTACCCAGAACCTTTTTCTCGGATTTTCAAATTTTCTTACACGCGAAAGGCACGATCAACCCGTCACGTGTCAAAGAACGTTATATCCTTAAAAAAACTCTCTTTAAATAGGTTACGAAACCGTTTGCGAAAGATACTGACTTTTGAAAATTAGAAATTTTTGGTCTACTACGTAGTGCAGATTAGCACCAACACTTATTGGTTACTTGTGGTGCAGTGAATTAGGTTCACGGTCTAATTAGAAATGGTAAGCTCAAATTCCCAATCGATGCAGTTTTTAATTTTTAAAAATTTGAAGTCCTCTTTTTTAATATTTTCAACGATCATAAATGACCTCCCTCACCCAAAAAAGAATCTTACGCTCCATTCAAGTTTAAACCAACCCTTTTAGTCACAAATGGTAGAGCACAAATTGTCTTATTCTCTCTGTTGAATAAATATTTTTGTACTTTTTTGAGCTACTCTTCAGCTATAACTTGTTTTAATTGTTGGCCAAAACCTCAAAAAAATCGGGGTTTTCACCGGCCTTCAGTTACCTGTCAATTACCTGTTAATTATTTGTGCTATTCTGCTGTACGTCGCAGGTCAAAAAATTCTAACTTTCAAGAGCCAATATCTCGGCTTCTCTGTTGATGCTGTCATCCTTCGCTCTGGCTTTAGGTATCTTCTCTCTTTTGTTCCTTTTTTCAGCTCTCGTTTAATTAAACCGAGAGCTGAAAAAAGGAACAAAAGAGAGAAGATACCTAAAGCCAGAGCGAAGGATGACAGCATCAACAGAGAAGAGAGCCAGAATTTTTAAACCGATAGCTGAAAAAAAGGAACAAAAGAGAGAAGATACCTGAGGCCAGAGCGAAGGCCAGAGCGAACCAAGGCTGAAAAAAAAAGAACAAAACAGAGAAGATACCTGAGGCCAGAGCAAAGGAAGACAGCATCAACCAAGAAGAGAGGTCAGCACGCTCCTGACGGCAATTTAAAAAAAAAATTTTTTTTTTTTTTAAATTTTTTTTTAACCGAGAGCTGAAAAAAAGGAACAAAAGAGAGAAGATACCTAAAGCCAGAGCGAAGGATGACAGCATCAACAGAGAAGAGAGCCAGAATTTTTTAAACCGATAGCTGAAAAAAAGGAACAAAAGAGAGAAGATACCTGAGGCCAGAGCGAAGGCCAGAGCGAACCAAGGGCTGAAAAAAAAAGAACAAAACAGAGAAGATACCTGAGGCCAGAGCAAAGGAAGACAGCATCAACTAAGAAGAGAGCCAGAATTTTTAAACCAAGGGCTGAAAAAAAAAACAAAACAGAGAAGATACCTGAGGCCAGAGCAAAGGAAGACAGCATCAACTAAGAAGAGAGCCAGAATTTTTAAACCAAGGGCTGAAAAAAAAAGAACAAAACAGAGAAGATACCTGAGGCCAGAGCAAAGGAAGACAGCATCAACTAAGAAGAGAGCCAGAATTTTTAAACCAAGGGCTGAAAGAAAAAGAAGAAAACAGAGAAGATACCTGAGGCCAGAGCAAAGGAAGACAGCATCAACTAAGAAGAGAGCCAGAATTTTTAAATCAAGGGCTGAAAAAAAGGAACAAAACAGAGAAGATACCTGAGGCCAGAGCAAAGGAAGACAGCATCAACTGAGGCCAGAGCAATTAGCACTCGATTCAGCACGTAGCAAATTTTGCGAACGGTTCCGTAATCAGCTCAAAGAAAGATATATTTGGTATATAACGTTCTTTTATATGTGACGGGGTTATTTCCCGTGTTGAACTTTTTTGATGTTACGGGAACTCACAAATAAAAGCCCTGAATCTCAGCTATCCGAAGATACTGAATTTACCGGTGTAGTATTGAAAAATCTAACAAAAAATAGTGAAATCGAGGAAAAGAACTTTGGGCACAACATACGGGTTTTGGCCAGAGCGTTTATAACGGTATTCTTTGTTTTAAATCAAGGCACACTATTAGTTATTTTACATCGTTGCTGTCCAAATGAGCATCAAAAAAAGGTTGGTTAAATCGAGGTTTGTTAATAGGTATAGTAAATTTATAGGTATGAGAATCCCGAAAAGTGTAATCATCGCCCCTATGGATGTTAACGTTATATTTAATATGACCCTAGAATGCTTTAACAACCGAAGAGGCCGGTCTTTTCAGTAGTTCTTGGGTTACATGTAGGGAATTGCATAAATAAATTTTAGATACATAAAAGGTTCTTCCAATAATATGTGCGAACATCTTGAATGATCCAATAAAAGTCACCCAATAAAAGGTTCTTCCAAGGGGCTTTGAGAGTTAGAGATGCGCACACCCACATACCTTAGACAAAAATCACTCGAAAGTAACTCTGGATGCATAAAAATGTATGCATACAAGAGTTTATATATTCAGTAGGCCCCAGTTAACAAAACTATGTTCAAATTCCATCTTTTTCGGGTATCCAGGTACCCTTTCAGGTTAAATTGCCTTGGGGGACCAAGTAAAAAGTCGAATTTTGGGCAAAAATTTAAAAAAAATGATTTTTGTGGGAAATATGTCAGAAAATAATTTTTTTTTATCGTTTTAAGCATATAAAAATTACTTAGGAGTCGTTTAAACACTATTTTTCACGAAAAAATGATTGAGCGGATCAAAACCCCGGTCCGATGTGATCAATCGCCCAGAATTACGCACTAATCCACCCTGAACCACTCTAAATCACTCCAAATTACCTTAAATCTGGAATTCTGGGCGATTAATTGCATAGGACTGCGATTTTTTCGCAGAACGTTTACCCCCCCCCCTCTTTAGTAAACCCCCAAAAACCAATTATTTTTGCCTTTCGGCCACTCTGGAGTGAGTCCTGGGCGATCCTGAAAAAGAGGGGTTGGTCTAGTCCCTCATATACTCATAACCACGGTTGCTGGTTCGAATCCTTCTAAGTGCAAAATAACTTTAAATTGCAGCATCAGGTTAGGGTAGTTGCGTGGTTACGGGTGGCTTGAAGCGGTTTAGGGTAGTTTGAAGTGGTTTGAGATTTTTTAGGGTGGTTTTGGGGTGTTGGAACTTCACCACAGCACACATAAAACACATACTTCACCAGGCCAGAGACCCAGTTATCCAAAATTTGATCAAACACTCCGAGAAGTTTTGGCTCAGATTGGAAAAATTCCATAATGAATCAAGCAGAGTCTGGCTTTTGACGAATTATAGTTTTTGCTGTTCCACACCCTGCTGGATGTACTATCATATCCAAGGGTTAGAGAATGAAACACTCTGTAGTGTACGTAAATTGCCTCAAAGTCCAAGTGAGCTCAAAAGCCGATTCAAAACCCAAATTTTAATCGTTTTTGACATTCATGATGAAGATAGAGAAGTAGAATGACCATTAAGAAGGCTTATTAAAAATGGGGTTGAGTTTGATTTGGAAGAATTCTATGGGTTTTTTCTCGTTTGGTGAAATTGTATTGGGCATTTTTCCCGTATCGAAAAATTACATTGGAAATTTTTCTGGTTGGGTAGGTCTCACCCGTCATTTTGTCTCTTCTTTGACTGAAAAATCAATTTTTGTCCTAATTTACAACTAAAACAGTTAAAAGGCTGAAGTTTTCAAAAAATAAGAAGATGGGATGGTGTCATACATAACCAACCCCTGCCCCCTGCCCAAAATTGACTTTTATAGAAGTGTTTTTTCATCATTGTTTTGCCATAATAGGCTGCAAAGTAACTACAAACAAAAGTAATGGCCGTATACGAATCGCCGGCAAATTAAATTGGCGATTCGCCGATTTGCGGCTCCAGAAAAGTTTAGGCTTTTAGAAACTCTTAGTCGGCGCTTACAATTTTACAAAAACCTATTTTGCCGTGGACAACCACATAGCACAAATATTCGGCACAAAAAACAGGACACATTTTTTTAAATTAACGAAGTCTAAGACAAGTTTTTAAGCGCATAATTTACCTGATAAGCTTCAGTTAAGGTATTGTAGGAACTCATATATATTCTCGAATTATATCTCTTCTCATTTAAGTAAGTGATTAGAAAAAGAACCTGAAAATAAAACCTTGATTTTTAAAAATAAATGCTAAAAAAAATATTAGAAATATTTCAGTAAAACTAAATAAAACGGTGATGAAAGCCATAATAACTGTTTCTTTAGACATTTCTCGTGTTGCATCTTGCGAAAAATACTGGAAGAAAATAGAAAGACATGAAGCGAATATCTTAAAATCAAAATTAAGAAATAGTAACGAAATGCACACAAATAATTTTAATTTTAAATTTTTTTATATTTTTTATTCAAAAAACCCTTCTGAAAATTTGTGCTCTATATGTTTTGAAAGCTTTGAATACAAAAAATGCTAGATCTTAAAAGATGATTTTGAAAAATCTTAATAATGTCAAAAAGCATGAATTTACGCAATTTTCAGGCTAAGTCTTAGACAAGGGTAACTTTGCGTGCGTTAATAACTCAACCTACTAACTCATGTTACCGTAAAACCTCTAATAGTAGTCCCCCCTCCCTCCTTCGCTCAAAATCGTGTTTGTAGTATTGCGTTTTGACCCACTTTTTGAAGACAGCTTTCATGCAAGTTGCCATTCATTTTATAGCCAATGAGATGAGCTACAAAATGAGTGGTAACTTGTCTAAGACATGTTTTGAAAAAGTGGGTCTAAAACACAATGCCAAGAACACGATTTTCAATCAGGGTGGGGGGCTATTATTAGAGGTTTTACGGTATCCACTTGCAGGCTAGAGAGTTTTTTTAGCCATCTAATAATGTTACAAAATTCGGACGCTACCCGAGAATAACATTACAGCACTAAAAGAATGAGGAAAAAGAGTGAAATAATCTTTAGTATAAATGTGATATTGTAAACTTTTGAATCGCCTAAAAATAATTATAAAAAATGTAACATTAATAAAAACTCACAATCACACAAAACCAAATGGCACTAAAGTAGTAATTATTAAGGTTTTCGTACTTCTTCACCAAAACAGTTGCTAATATTCTTTCGAACAAAAAAGCGTAGCCGATAAAGTTGCTAAATACGATCACGAATATTTGTAGAAGCGACATAAATTTATTATCATTCCAAAAAATATTTTGTGTCCAGAACTTTAAAAATATTTCTACTAGTCTTTCAATCGCAAAAGCAACTATGGCAATCGATTGACCAGTTAAAATAAACTTTAAGTTTTTGTGGATGACAGAAGTCTTATAAACAATATAAAAGTTGATGATTGAGACAGGCAATGTAAGCAAAAGTATTATAGATTCTGGGATAATCACTAAATAGCAAAGTGGAATAGGCAATAAATCTGTCGGGTCCGATGAGTTCATGGCAATCGGCACAGAATAAAATGGAAATGAGAAGTTTAGAAATAGGTTGTGACAGAGAAAGCTTCGAAAAAATTCTCATGTTAGTTCCTCATCACTTCTGTGTTAACTCAATTTTCAGGCTGTATTATAAAAGAAATAAAGCTTAACTAAAATTGTAGTATTTTATTGAAAAATAACTGTGATGAATAAAAAAAAATTGTATAAGCGTGGGTATTTTTTATATTTTTCATGACTACGCTCACAATATTACACTTAATTTTATTCTTCAAAAGATTTATGACCAGAAAAAAGACTACGATTTTTGAATATGTTCAGTTCTTGAAAAAAGTCTCAAATGTCTCAAGAGTCTCAAGTCTCAAAAGTCCCAAGTCTCAAAAAATGTCTACCGTATTTTCTCTATTAATTACCCTGGATAAATTATTCTTCAACCCCAAAAAATCGGGAAATTTTTTTGTTGGTTTTGAAATTTTTGGGTGCTCAACCGAAATTTAAAAAAAATAGAATTAACTAAGATCGTCGTGATTAAGAAAACGCAAAAAACAGATTTGCAAAATAATTTGTTTGAGCTGAGATATAGGGTGCTCATGGGGGGTAATTAATAGAGAGTGGGTAAATATTAGAGAGGGGTAATTAATAGAGAAAATACGGTATGTAACTCGCCTCAACAAAAGACTTGTAATTTCTGACTTAACACGTAAAAGGCTGGCTGTAAATGCGGTTTATTTAGATGCAGAATTTCATGTAGATCATTTTTTAAAAATATTTGTACGGGTGTTGGGACGGGTCAAGTGACCTAAAAACCGGCCAGTAGCAGTGTCTGTTTCTCGGCGAGTCATCATTTTCTTCCTTGGTGGGCTCTCTTTTAAGAAATAATTGTGTCGATTTGAACACAAGCAAAATTAAACCAGAATCGTCTATTCCTAAAAAGGTTGCCAGCATGGTTTTTCAATCCTTTCAAAAAAGAGAAAACGCTGTCTTCCCTGTGATCTAAACATCGTATCTTATGCAGTTTTTTTCGCTCTATCACGTGCTATTTTTATTTTTTAAAAATTGCCTATAAAATTTTGAGAAAATTACGAAATCAAGTGACAGCCACCTGAATTTTCGTCGAAAAGACTCTGGTTTTTTGTAGGGTTTTGGAGTCAAATTGTTTTGGCTTGAATTTTGTTACATTTTACTTGTTGTCCTGTGAGTCTTTGCACTAGTTCTGTTGCATTTTTCGTGCTGATCATTTTACTATATTGCACTTTAAATTTTTTATAGAAATTCGGCCAGGAATATGCCAAGCCAGGTATCCTTCAAGTCCCAGTGCCAGAAAACAGCAGGTTTTAACTCTTTTTCTAAAATTTCTGAGTGACTTTTCTTTAATTTCTGTGCAGATTTTTCGCCTATCTTGTAGCTTTTGAATTTCGCTACAAGTATTGACCAAACATTTAGCAGTTATACACAGCTATAACGTGCTCCTGAGCGGCCTTAAGCGGAAATTTGACTAGTGAGAAAACGGTGGTTTTGGGCGTTGGACGCTGGTTGTCCAACTTTTTGCAAACAGATTAAAGCTCACATATACTCATTCGAAAAGGCAGATCCTAGCGATCATTTTGACATATAACAGTCATAGCTGTAGTCTAGTGATAAATTATTTCTACCTCTCGGAAATTTTCCCATTTTCCTTGAAATGGTCGTAGATTTTAAACCGGTTTTTAGGTCACTTGACCCGTCCCAACACCCGTACAAATATTTTTAAAAATGATCTACGTGAAATTCTGCATCTAAATAAACCGCATTTACAGCCAGCCTTTTACGTGTTAAGAGAGTACGGGTATGTGTTACTTAGGCATTTTTTTTAGTCCGGTTGACTAAACTATGAGAACACCGAATTAACTGTAAAATTAATTATTAACTAACTGTAAAAATAGCTGTAAAATTTCTCGTATATATTGTACGAGAAATTTTACAGTTAATTCGGTAGTTCTCATAATGAGCTAGAAAGAGTGAGAATAGTCAACCAGACACATCCTCAAAAGTCAGAAATAAAGCAAACTTTCAAGGCGTCTTATATTTAGTCTAGCGATAGCTGAAAAGTGCCATTTAAACATCAATCCTCATCACATATAAAGCACTACTTTATAAATCTATCAAACCAAAACTTATAAAACATCTGCACCGTTTTTTTTCAAAATTATTACAGACATCTGTAAAATTGCTAAAAAAAGTTTCAGCAAAAGTAAAAAAAATTGTTCAGTGGCAGTCTGCATTGCTATCTTTTAAGTCAATGAAGTCGTCAATTGTTAGTGTTTGGTCTTTTATAAAATAAAAATAATAATATGAATTATTTATTATCAAAAAAATAGGAAATATTGCTTAAGCTTGTAAGTATATACAACAAGTAGTTTTGAGATTAGGAAATGACCGACAAAAAGTTTTTACATAATAACATAACTAACTTTGAGTTGTAGTTATAGGAACTGGTTAAGGCTAATAGTTTCTTTAAATGTCTGCTTGTTTATTTTAAATTTAGGCAATATGAAATGTTTAGTGTCTTTATCAAAATATATTTTTAATAAGTAATATTTTTAATTAATTATTATATTGACAGAATATGATACTTTTTCTGAAAATCATTTTTCTCGATGTAACATAGCCAGTCATTCGGTATACATTTTTTTATTCAACGTAATCAAATGTGCTTTATTTAAAGATTTTTCGGCATTACTGAGATATAACCTAAAACTGAGTAAAATAATCTAATGCAAGCTGTTTTACCTTACACCCGCAAGACTAAAGGTCAAATTTCGAGCACGAAAAATACTCTTCTAAGCTCTAAAAAGACTTTTTTGTAGTCTTCAAAAGCTTAAACTTGCAAAAAGCAATGACAAAGAACAACTCCAACGATACGGGAACGGCACTCCTGCCAAGTTCGAAAGCTGTACCAAATAGCGAACAGTGCTGTAAATCTTCTGGCTTCAGGCACCTGTTTCCATTAGCTATTGACAACGGGTAGCTCAAAAATCGGCACGGACCTAAGAATAAAAAAATTGTCTCTGCATGTGTTCGATCGTGGTGTAGTGGTAGCACGGTTCAGGGCGGCGAGCCTACACTGTTAATTGGCAGAAGTTCGATTCCTCTCGGTCGAATTTCTTTTTTCTACTTTTGGGCAATTCTCAGATAATGAAAATTTGGGCAACCAGGCAAAGCAACACCAAAAATATTTTGTCGCGCGACAATGCAACAAAAATTTTGCATTGTGATATGCCTTTCGTCGTGCGACAAAAAAATACCAAAAAATGTTTTTTGTCGCGCGACGAAATAACAAACAAACTTTTTTTGTCGCGCGACAATGCAACAAATTTTTTCTTGTAGACCATTGAACCGAAGGCCGAAAAAAAAAGAAACAAAAGATAGAAGGGAGGTGCAAAAATTACGCACCGGAAAATTGAGCACCGGAAGATTGCGCGCCAAAAATATATATAGGGAGAATAAAACTCCGTGATGGGTTTTACAAGTGACATTTGAACAGGAAAATTTTATTTGTGAAACCCGTCAAGAAATTTTATTTTCGAGCAATTTGGCGGCGCGCAATTTTTGCCCCTCCGATAGAAGATACCCAAGGCTGTAATGAATGATGACAGCATCAACAACGAAGAGAGAATATACCTCCTCGCCCATTAATAACTCTTCAGCCCTCGTTTTTTTACTAGGATTTCAGAGTTAGGGCCATTTTTGATTAACAATTTCAAGATTTCCTAAGGACTCAAAAAGTTTGGGTTTGGATTTTTGGCTACATCAACAGCTTTGATCTACACGAACTCGAAGTACGTAAAATGATCCATAACGGTTTATAAAGATCACTTATAGTATACCGAGGATGAGCAACCATATCATACGAAACAGTGAAATCTCCTCGGTGGATAAATCCGAGATTGATATACAGGGTGGCGCAACTTTTTCGCCCTAGTTAGCTTTGTCATAACTTTTTGAATTTTTGTCGTTTTGACGAGATCGTTTTTTTGTTAGATAGAAGAGACTTTGGCAAATTTTGTGGTACCAAACATTTATTTTTTCATGTTAGCTTTGTTGACAATTACGACCTTTCTAAAAATGTGTCGTTTCAGATGCCTTATTCGCCTGAAGATCGAGCAAAGTGCGTGGAATGGTTTATTGAGGAAGGAAAAAGCGTGGCAAACTTACAGAAAAGATATCGCGGGGAATTTCGACCGTCCAACCGAACTGGAAGTTTGCCACGCTTTTTCCTTCCTCGATAAACCATTCCACGCACTTTTCTCGATCTCCAGGCGGATAGGGCATCTGAAACGGCACATTTTTAGAAAGGTCGTAATTGTCAACAAAGCTAACATGAAAAAATAAATGTTTGTTACCAAAAAATTTGCCAAAGTCTCTTCTATTTAACAAAAAAGGATCTCGTCAAAACAACAAAAATTTAAAAGTTATGAAAAAAATTAACTGGGGCCAAAAAGCTGCGCCACCCTGTATTTTATGATAATATTTGCACACAAACTCTATTTTAGGCACAAGAAGACACATTATATGTTCAACACCTTATTTATTTAAGTCTAAATCAACATTCTATCCCACTTTATACATCAAATTTTACATGAATTTTCTTTTTCGGAAAACTTCCCTTATTATCTTCTTCTTCTGGGACAAGAACCATCGTCTGCAAGACCATTGTCTGCCAAGGCTTGCTGGGATATGGTGATGTCAGTGGCCAGGTAGACTGCATGCTCCACTACTCGCAGTTCAGGATCTATCAAAGTGACTGGGGGACGTTGAAGGGTAGTATTCCAGATGGTAGAGATATTTCTTTTCCATTTCCAAATGCTTTGTTGGCTACCTTGAACAAAAACTTATAAAATATGTATTGAAGTGTTAGGAAATCACCTTGAGAATAGCTTCCTTAGCACCCCACAAGGGGTTTTCAGCAGATTGCTTGCCGAGCATGTCCTTGGCCAAGTTGGCTAGATTGTCTAAAGTTTCTTGCGGCAAACCTAGACTGTTTCCAATCTCTTTTAGTTGGAGTTGAGTGAGCGCTATATCAGCTGCTAGCTTTCCGTCTAAAATTTGTTTCTTTTCAGAATAGAAAATAGAATAGAAATATCTTGCCAAGTTACAACTTTTTAACCCTGCACGAGCATTTTACTCATATTTTTGCATATTTTCGGAATAAAAAAATCGGTTTTAAATTGGTTAAAACGTAGGCTGACCAAAAAAATATGTATAAAAACATTTGTTAAAAAATTCATACTTACTGTAAGTAACAGTAAGTTCAATAGTAGCAGCTATTTGGATTGTGCCTACTTTCTCATCAGTGGATTCCAAGTGAAAGTCAGCATTGGCCAACAGATCAAGTGTCGCAATACCTGTGCAGATTATCCCTTTAGATAGGCACCAAAAAAAACTAAAAAATAGTTTACCTCCATTCTTGAAGATGACTGAAGGAGCTCTTGCAGTGCTTACTTGGACGTTTAGCTTTTGGTTGGGGTGAGCGTCTCTGATACCAGGAAGAATGTCACCAAGGCAGAATCCTAAGTCAGCCAAACTGCCACCTCCACTGTCAGACGCATCTTGCCGTTTTGGTCTTGCTATAAGACCATTGAACACTGCTGACTTCCTGGACTTCCTTTTCATCACTGGCGCATCTGAAGTAACTGAACTAGGAGAAGTGGCTTCTTCAGTCTGAAAGAGCAAAAGATAAAAGTAATTTTTTTCTTTCAAGACAAGCTTTTAACCTCAACTCCGTGGTCTTCTAGCCCGCTGCCATCTTCTTCATCTTCGGAACAAGTTGTTTTGAGTAATGCACCGATTTTAGGTGTGTCTGGACCCAATTTGATGGATAGAAATCCTACTCTGAAAAAATAAATTTGTGAAATTTGATTTAGATAAATAAATTCATCAGTAGCAATAAAAAATGATTAAAATGACTTTTTGATGGCTCATTTATAAACGTTGTCGTTGTCGTCGTTGTCGTTGGAAAAATGTTTTATAAAGGCACTTTTACGCCAACGACAACAACAAAGCCAACGACGAAGACAACGAAAACGACGACCTATTTATAAAAATCCAACGACAACGCCAACGACAACGACGACGCCAAGGACAACGACATTTTTCATTCAAAATTGGACAAATTTTGCATTTTAAGTCAGAATTTTAAGGATTAACTATATTCTCCACACGTTTTCGTTTGAAATCTCGTCTGAGAATGCGAAATTTGTCCAATTTTGAATGAAAAATTTCGTTGTCCTTGGCGTCGTCGTTGGCGTTGGCGAAAAAAAGGGTTTTATAAAAAAAAATATTCCAACGACAACGACGACGACAACGACAACGTTTATAAATGAGCCATGAGCTATTTTAGAAATTAATTTTCCAATACAGTAGAGTTTCGATGAACCAACACCCTTTAGGACGCCGGTTGGGTGATGGTTTGCTGGGAGACTATTTTGACAGGGACTGGCATTCTCTGTCCAAATAAATTTGGTTTGAGGTGGCGACTCACTAACTGCTAGATTTCTTGGGTGGCTGTTTATCAGGACTCAACTGTCAATAGGTTACATATTTAAATCACTGCTTGCCTCAAGCAGAATTTGAAATTCGACTGTGAGTTATGAATATCAAAAAGTGGTTTTAAAGGCAAAGCAACCCGGTTAGACAGGAATCTAGTGTTGAAATTAGGGGTTTCTCAGCAGAAAGCTCTGCCAACAATAACAAAAATTACTCAGATATTGTAGGCTTAAAGCGGGGCTCTCAAATATATTTATTAATAAGATTTTACTTAAATCTGATCTCCATTAGTTATTATTTTTTAAATTGTACGTGAAAATCTTATTTTTTAGCACCAAAAGGTCATAGCATTTTTTGCCGGAATACCCTAAAACATACTTATCTCGGCTTAAAATATTTACTTGTGCAGCTGGTAGAAAAGAGTGTTGATAGTCCAGTCAGTGATCAAAGCATCCACCATTTTGGTGCCTACGGGCTGAGGGAAAGACACGGGGAATGGATAGAAAGGGTTGTTTGGGTAGGCGTCTGAGTTGAATTCACCTCTAACATCAATAGTAAAATCGTTTGAAGTGGCTTGAGCTCCCAACAAATTAACGTTGAGGAACACTTCTGTCAGTTTGGTCTTAATGTTTTACTTAAGAAAATATTTAAAATAATAAAAAGCAAACGATATTGAGTGTGCCCAGAATTCCAACTAGATCACCCAGTCCACCTCCACTCTCTTTGATTGGACATGCCCCACAAGGATTACTAGCATCAGTAGTAGTATTGTCCTGTCTATAAAATCTTTTCTGCATCACAGGGCTTCTAACCACAGCTCTGCGGCGGATTGTAGAAGAAATGGTCTTAAGGTTACTGTTCACAGGTCGCTGAGAAACCAGCGAAACACCAGCAAGAGATTTCCTTTTGACTACGGATAGTTTGGCAGGAGTTGTGGAGCAAGTCGAACCACACTTAAAAAACATATTAATATGAAGACTTATAAACATTATACAGTCAAACCTCGATTTAGTGGCACCCCCAAAAGTTCGTTCCCGCCTGGGGTCCGACACTTTTTTAACCCAATTTTCGAAATACTTTATCGATTCTGTTAGCACAGTCTGGTCGCAAATATCGTAAGGATTCCGATTTTACCGATGGTTTTTGAAAAGAAAACAAAATTTGGGTTATAAAAGTAAAACCTCGATATAGTGGCACCTATTTTCAAAAAAGGGGTGCCACTATATCGAGGTTTTACTTTTTTACCCCAAGATTTGTTTACTTTTCAAAAAACGATCGGCGAAATCGGAATCCTCACGATATTTGCGACCAGACTGTCATAACAGAATCGATAAATATTTTGAAAATTGGGTTAAAAAAAGTGTAGGACCTAGGCAGGAACGAACTTTTGGGGGTGCCACTAAATCGAGGTTTGACTGTATGACTTAGAAAAGCTATAGCTTTTTTTATATTTAAGTTTTGGTTTTTTTGTGTTCAGGCATTTCAAAATGTCTGAACATCAAACTGTTGGGTTGTAATTCTTTTCGACTCCGAATTGGTACCTTTTCTGCCCCAAGAGGCTCTTCTCCTGCCCATAATTTCAAAAAATATTTTTTCTCGGCGAATATTTAACCAATTTTCATTTATTTAAAATTTTCTTGTAGCTCTGGATCTCAGCTTTTTAACAAGCTATTAAGGGGGGACTTTATATACGCATCGTCTTTTGTCGAAAGTTCTAGTCTCTCTGGGGGTGTTTTAATTTACTTTTTTAGTAAGTTTTTTGACTATTAGGTCCAAAAATCATCGAGCAATCGATTGCAACCATTTCCAGCACTGATTTGTTGTCATCAACTGCCTCAATTTTGCGATTTTTGGCAATGACTACCAAAATTAGAGGAAACCAGCCAAAATGATGCGTACTAGGAACTGGGATTTTTGTGATTTCAATTTACATTATTTTATACAACCGTATGCTGAAAATGACGGCAAGAAGCAGGACTACATTTTGAGTATAAGGTTGCAAATGAGTATGTAAATTAAAATTGGGGAAAAACGTCAGTTCCAGGATACTACCGAAAAGTACTGGTATAGTCATATTGAAGATTTCATCGAATTGGATTTTTTATATTTTAGCCCTAACTTTATACCAACTTTTCATCTGTATGATAGCTCAAATGAAATCCCAGAATCTTGGCTACATTTTGACAACAAACTTGTGAATAAAAGGAGAAAAAAATAAGGTCTACAGCCAGTAGTAGTCGAACTGTGACCTAAGGCGATGCGTATATAAAGTTCACCCCCCCCCCCCGGGTTCTAAATGTTTGAGAAAAAAGTATTTAGATAAAGTAAATTTTTTCAAAAATTTGGTCCATTCAAAAACCTATCCTTGCAACTTTTTAAAAAATCGTTTAGTCGAATAAAAATAAATTAGAACGCTGAGCTTTACAGCTACAAGATGGTTAAAAAAATTGGTTAGAAAATCACCAGAACAAAGGCTTTTTAATTTTGAGGCAGGAAACGAGCATTTTGAGGCAGAAAAGGGTTATTTCGGGGCCGAATGTATTTCAACCTAACTGTTAGGTAAATTATACCAAGCCAAACAAAACTTAAAATTACCGATGCGGTTGAAGTCGAATCAGTTGAAGTGTCGTCAGTGCCACCTAAGTCTAGCAATCCTTCAATACCACCCAGTGAGCTCAATGCAGCTCCAAGTAGATCCATTAAAGATATTCTAGATGAAATACCACTCAATTTTCCGCCTAGCTGTTCATTTACTATTCCAGGCAAACGCTGGCAAAGTTGAGTGGGCAACAGTTTGCGCACTGCTTGTGAAAATTTGCGCTATAAATTTTTAAGTTTTTGAGAAAAAAATTAGGCATTTTCAGAGACTCAGCGTAATTGGAAAAAATCTATCATTTTAGTAGAATTTTTTTTGTACGTTCTAGAATTCTGTCTTTCACCTGCAGTTGTCCATTAGCAATGTCTCCAATCAGTCCACCATTGTCAATAAAGATGCTAGCTTGCCCTATGGTAGCCTTGCAAGCAGATACTCCAATGTTCAAAGCTCCTCCTTGCTGTACTTGGACGCTCAAAGCTACTCGAAGGCTGACCTTAAATCAAGGGTTTTAGAGATATTTTTAAGGTGACTTTCGCATACCCTTTGAGCATTAAGGCGTACACTGCCCACCAATGCAATTGGTGCCAAAACTTCAACTCTACCATTAAGGTTTCCAACGACTCTTAAAAACAATATCACTAGTGAAAATTTCTTCCACAATACCAAGGTTACCCTATGTCCAAGTTCTCTACTTGCAATACAATTTGATTGGGGCAGATGGGTAAGCGATTATTCTGCGAGGACATCTGTAGGATGTAATTCTCACGTTCGACACTCGGATACATCCATTCACCTTAAATTTCTTCCTTTTTGAAAAATAGACGAAAAATATTAACCTGGGGCAAACACTGCTGAATTTCAGGAATTTGAGCATTTTTTATTTGCTTATCCAACACTGGCCCAATAAGTTTGCTGGCGAAGTCGAAAGCTTTGCGGTTGATTCTAGCTCTCACACCAGGGCTGCCTGGAACACCACCCAACAGTTGGGGATTAAAATCAGAACCACTAAATTTTTCAGGGGAGTTTTTTATTAGATTTTTCAAGAATTGTTTGATTACCCAGCTGAGGAGACAGCTAGTGAAGAAGTAGCTGACCCTCCTTCAACCATTGCGCTGCTTGAAGTACTTGGAGCTGCACCGAAGCCAGGTTGACCTTGACTTGGTACACTTTGGAAGCTGCTGGCAGCAGGCATAGATTGAGAAGGCAGAGATTGACTTTGAGAGGCTGCTTGCCATTGTCCTGGCTGTTGAACTGCGGGCTGGCCGCTTTGCCATTGACTTGATTGCTGTTGGTTTCCCTGCCATTGGTCTGTTGGGGTGCTGCTGGCAGTTGACTGTTGCCCTGATAGTTTTGAGCTTGAGAACCACTGTAGGGTGAAGGATTAGATGTTAAATAAGTCGGGCTCTAAATTTAGTAAATTTTTGTATTTTTTGTATAAACCAATTAACCACCTTTTGGTAAACTTGAGGTGTAGGTGCGATAGACCTTCTTACAGGCGACTCAACTTGCAGAGAATTGAACGGAAGAAATGTTATGATTGACAAGAAAAACTGAAAAATTGAAGAAATTGATACTACTATCTTACCCGTCGCAAAAAAGTTCTTGTAGACTTTTCGAACAAATGTTTAGGCATCAAAAGTAAATCGAATTATTCATCCAAATACATCATTTTGTAGTCCTGTTATTTCTCTTTCAAGTGTGCTATCGTTTTTAATGAACAATTTTGAAAAAGTCAGAATTTGGCTCTAAATACCGTATTTCCTGTAATAAGGCCGCATGCCGCCTTATTTTTCAAACCCCGAAAATCCGAAAAATCCGAATTCAATCTCGAGATTTTCGGGTGCTCAACCAAACTCTAAAAATTAGAATTGGTAGAGCTCGTGGGAGTTAAGAAAACGCATCAAAAAGATAAGCAAAATATTTACTCTACTCCGAAATATAGATCCCGAAGTTGGGGATGCCGCCTTATTAGAGGGTGTCGGTTTATTACAGGAAATACGGTACTTGTGAGGTCATTTCGATAAGTTGACGAGCTTTTTCAGCACTTTAACTGGCAAAATTTTCAATGCAGGGGTGAAGGCTCAAACAATTTCTCAGCATCATGTTGTAGAGCAGCTCAAGGGCTACAAAACCCATTCCACAGAGGGATATTTTAAAATCTGAGTCTTGAGATATGGCATTTTGAAAAGAAACCGATTTGTTTTAAAAATGACAAGAATCCAATTTTTCAGATTTTTTTGATTTTTCAAAAAAATTGAAAATTTCCCAGTTAAAGTGCTGAAAAAGCTCGTTAGCTTATCAAAATGACCTTACAAGTGTTTAGAGCCAAATTCTGACTTTTTTTTAATTATTCATGAAAAAACGATGGCACACTTGAAAGAGAAAAAAACAAGCTTACACAATGATGTATTTGGATGAATAATTCAATATACTTTTGATGCCTTAATATTTGTTCGAAAAATCCGGAAGGACTTTTTTTCAGCCGATACAGAAGCAAAAAATGTTTGTTTTGCAGCAGAAGATGTATTTGAAAATTTTTTTGTTTCTATTACTAGTAAAAGTTTGCTCGTTTGTTTAATTGTATTATATTTACGAAAAAATTTCATTTCAAGAAAAAGTTATTTCTGCCCTAATTTGTCCTGTTTTTTCCTTCTTTTATTTTTTTAACTAATGCTTTACCTGTTTTCGTCCGTACGAAATTTTTTAGTACAGTCGATTCTCCTGGCAACGTACACGTTTTTAGATTATTTGGATTTGTTTCAGATTAACGTGCGACAACGTACTCTCTCGGCAACTTACTTTCCCGTAAACGTACAGCTGAGGTCAGTTTCCAGGGGTACATTGCCGTGAGAGTCGACTGTACAAAACTTCCAGCAAGATTGGCTTTATACTTCAGATACTCTCGCTTTTGTTTTTTTTTTGCGTATCAAACCATTACAAAAAATAAAGTATTTACAGAGCTGGGACTGCAGATCGATTTTTCATTGGTACTTCCTGTTCTTCTTTTTTGTGCTTAGACGCAATGCAGGGTAGCGCAAACAAACATCTTTTTCAAACTACAAAAAAAAGAAAAACATGCTTGAGTCTGTCCTAACTAGTGCTAGCAAGTCGATTCCGTACTTGTGCTCTTATTCGTTTTTGTACTCGTACAACGATTACAAAATAGGAAGAGTGCAAAATTCTCGCATGAGTGCAAAGACAAAATACAAGGGCAATAGTTTGTAATAGTTTTTGCTTTTTTGATGGTAGAAGTATAAAAAAAATCCTAAAAACCATCTTGACGTAAAGCTTCATCTTTGCTAAGCAAACCCTGAACTCTGGTCCTATGATCATGTTAAGCATTCTCAATTTGCCTGTAAAAATACTTTTTAAATTAAAAATTCACTGTTAAATTTCACTTGAGACTACAAATATTTTAATTTTTGAAAATACAAAAAATTTTAGTTTTAATATTTATTGTTTCGAGTGGAATTTGAAATTTAACGACAAATTTTTATTTACACGTAAATTGTTGTTATTGTGCACGTAAATTGACCATGCTGAACATAAACTCAGTGTTTAAGGGTTTGCATGCTGAGAAATAGTTTTGCATCAAGATGTTTTCAGAATTAATTCTTTGATTTTTTGCAATTTTCAGTGCTCAGCACAACAAATTAATTTATATTTAAAGCGAACAATAGTGCAGTCGCGAAATAGTGCGACTAAAAGGACTTGCAAAAATACTGTAGCGGGATTCCCACTATATTTTCTCGGTATTACACTGTAGCAGCAAATATTCTACGGTACAATATTATTAACTAAGTAGCTTACAATTAATTTTCTCATGTTGTTGAGGTAGTATGTCCAGACTGGAATAAAAGACTAGAAAGAAACGACTAAGAGAAAAATACAATAAAGCAAAAAGTGCAATATACTTTCCAAGCCTTAAATCCAGCTTCTTTTCTAGGGCCAAGTCGTTAAGCTAGACTGAAAAAGAGGAGAGGTGTTTACAGCTGTAATTTTTTTAAAGATATCTTTTGTTCATTTAGGAGTGAATGGTGAACGGGTTTGTTGTCCTGAACTAAAGGTTGCTTCATCAATCAATGAACGGATAAAAAGAGGGCAGTGAAGGGGGAGGGGGTCGTTACGCAATGAATACCATCTGCAACAACAATAACCAGTCAACAACAACTACTTTCACTGATCAGAGGCGTAGCCATTGCACAATTTCATTTTTTATTCACTGCCAAAGGGCAGATGAGGGTGCGGAAACGTTAGCAGCAATAGTAAAAGCAGTTGCAGGTGAGAAGAACCAGTTATTTGATTGCACAAAACAAAATAATAGCTTATTAGAAGGTGGAAAAAACAACAAAAGATGAATATTTTCGCTAATATTACAACTTTTTTACATTTTTTTGCGTGGGAATTTTTAAAAAGTATTATCAGCTTTTGAAATCTTTTGTAATTTGAGATAAACACTGGAGTAATTTAATCACACATTTGTATATAGAATTGTCGGATATCCAAAATATCGGATTTGGATGTCTGATCCGGTATCCGATATTCACGGGTATTCAATCCGATGTATGGGAAAAACACGGTTAACTCTGGAACTCCGATAATTCCAAGGCCAGCCTTCCTTCGCTAAATATCTCAAATCTCGCTTAGGAAAGCAAACGGTGGTTAACCTACTCCTCACCAAGAAAAAGTTTGCGGATGGAATCTTAAAGCAAGCGAAGGAAAAATACGAGAGAAGCTGCCTTGGTCCCCCTGTTGTTTTGTTAATTTATTTTTTTGCGAAGAATTGCGTATTTTCATCAATTAATCGGAAATTAACTAGGCCTACGTAAAACACAAGATAAAGTGATTGTACAAAACACAAAAGAGGCTTTTTGCATCTTATATAGCGGAATCAATTTTTTGACACAATTGTCAAGACAAGAAGAACAATTACTTCTAACGGCGATTTGATCGAATAAAAAAGCTTATAAAGTTATTCAGAGAATTTATTGTCTGTTGATATTTTTCATGCACGTATAAATAACGAAAGCATTAAATATAAAAATACAGAATAAATGAAAAATAAAAATTCCACAAAAAAAAAACAATAGGGGGGACCAAGGCAAAAAGCCACTTGTTCTTGACTAGAGCCGAACGAGAAGGAACCAGAAGAAATGTTTCAGTTGTTGTACAAGTTGTTCAGTTGTTGTTGTGAAAACAATAATTTTTAGTTTTTAACTCTTACAGATCACACAATAAAACGTATAAATTCTAGTACATTTTGACCCCAGACATTCCATTTCACTAGTTCAAGTTGCTCGTTTGTTTCATCATTCAGAAGGATAAATGGTTCATCTGAAACTATTTTTCTGCTATTCTGAAACTGAAATGTATACTTCCTTGCTTTAGTTGAACTAGTGAAAATCTGAAAGTCGAATCAGAAATCAATCCTTTCTAATATTCATTGACATTTTCAGGGTGTTTCGAGAAATTTACACTTTGAAAGGTCATAACTTTCTCTCTACATGAATTCAGAAATTGTGTAAACGTAGATTGACTTTACTCGTTCTAACAATTTTTTGGTATGCAATGTAGGATATTTGGTTTGCCCCTCCTGTGATTTGGCCATTGCCGATCCAGAAACTACCCTCGAGGGCCTTTCTCAGGACATATTTTAAAAGAATGGTGCGACAAGATTGATTAGCGTGGTGTTACAGCCATAATTGATAAGATATTAGTTCAATTATTCGACAAAATTTCACAAATATAGTTAAGAAAGTTATAAAATAACCATACTAGCAAAAAATCTTTTTGAATTTCTTGGCTTTTTTGTTTTTTTGTAGAAGAATTATGTTTTTTGAATTTCGGGCGGAGTTGAGAGGGGCGGGGGCGGGGGGGGGGGGTGTGGGTTGTGCTTCAGACCAGGACCAAACCACAGGGAACCAAGCCAAAAACGTATTAGTAGAACGAGCTAAGTCTATCTGCGTTGAGACGATTCTAAATTACTTCTAGAAAAAAAAGTTATGACCCTTCAAACTGCATCGAATTCTTTTGAAACATCTGTATATTTAGTTTGTCTTACATCTAAATAATACCTCTTTAAGTTGTTTAATTAACAACACAAAATCACACAGTTTAGGTACTCCTTTAAAAACCAGTATAAAGAAATAGAATCAATATTTCCAGCATGCAAAAAGTCAATAACATCTTGTGTCTCCAGTTCTACATTCCACAGATTAAGTTGCTGGCACGTTTTAAAACTGTTATGAGATAAATAAAAGGGATCTATAATTTGGCTGCTTCTTTTCACAATTCTTAACGTCAATTTATCAGATGGCTGACAAAGTGAGTTTAACACTTTAGTGTAAATTTCATTCGGCATGTTTTTAGGAAAAACAAATTCCGGCTTTCGATGCAAAAACAAATGTTTGAGCGGTTGAACTTCATCTATATAATCTAGACAAAGCTTATCTGTTTCTGGTAAATGTAGAGCCACCCACTCGAAACGAATGTACAAAGGCTTCAGCCAGTAAAAAATTTCTGTCAATGAAGTTTCAAAATAATTAGTATTGTTGTAGATTTGTCTGCATTCGTAGTCATGAAGAGTACATGTGTAGTCAGGCTTTATGCGCAACGAAGCAAATAGCTGGATTGGTGCGGAGGAATAATACTTTTCAATAACATGGTAAGAATGACTGCTGATTACAAGAAGCTGACTCAATTCATATCTTGTAAAAAAATTAAGAATACTCACAAGGCTACATGTACTAATAGACATTTATTGTGAAAACGATAAAGTAAAGACAATGTTAACAGTGAACACAACAACACTAAACATAATTTTTTTAATCTTTATCAAAAGATAAGAAATTTCGGCGCTAGTATTGAATAAATCCGCCCCCCAAACCTGTCCGTGTAAAAATTGCTGTAACTACCCTTTGGAACAACAAGTTCAGGTTTAGCCGGTAGCTCGGGGGTAGGCTAATGTACGGAATTTTCGGCTAATAAATGTCTCACGTTTTTCCGGAATCTGGTACATATATTTGGGCGCTCTTTACTTTAGTTTTAAAATGAAAATTTACGGGGAGGCGTTTTCTAGGGTCAAAATTTTGTTTTTAAACAATTTTTTTATGATTTTTGTTGCTCTGGAGGTTTTAACAATAACCCTAATACAATAATCCTTATATCAAGGGTGTCCGTTTATCGAAGATGTCGGGTTTTTTATTCGACTGTTTCCGCTTGTATTTTACGCTTTAACCTCTGTAATATAAAACAACAGTAAGAGAGACAACAACTCGCAGAGAAATAATTTACCAAAAACGCAAATTATGAAGGAAAAATGTCACAAAAAAGCAAAAATGACAACGAAGTGTGTCCGTTATCAGGGGTATAATTTAGTCAATTTCCCGGTAAGCCAACTAAATTTTTTAAAAGTGTCCGTTCATTGGGGGTGCCCGTTTATCGGAGTGTTCGTGTATTGAGGTTCGACTGTACTTAAAATCCAGTAAGCACTAGAAAAAATAGCACTTTTTGACAAAATGTCATTTATTTTAAAATTTTGATTACGGAGTCCTGGCTCTAATGTGTGTTGGGCATGACAGCAGCAGAGAGCGTCTGTAGGGTAGTGGATAGCATGGTTAACAGGGTGGCGAGCTGCCCTGTTAATCGGAGGAGGTTCGATTCCTCTCGGGCGCTTAACGTTTATCTATTTTTGGGTAATTCTCAGAAAGCGAAAATTTGTTGTTTAGTTATCTCAAATTCTAAATGTTGCTCAATCATTAGCTCGGCATCGCGTTATATGGAGACTCGACTGCATACCGATTGCAACGAACCATCAATTTATTATTCTTTTAAGGTTGTTTTTATGCTCTTCGTCTAGTATGGGAAAATATATAGTGAGCATAGTGACCGCCCGTCCGGCCGGGCCCGTCCACATCCCCGTCCGGACGGCGTCGAAAAACCGGACGGTCGGACGGCCGGCTAAAAACGTCCAAGACAGCAAACGGCCGGCAACGACAAACTCGAACGGCCGATCCGTCTGACACCGTCCTTCACTAGACCGAATCAATTTTGGACTCGTAATTTTTATTTTAACAAAAGTCTTGAAAAATAAGATTCCACCAAAATTCAGCTCGGAGAATCACAATTTAGTGATACGCTCGCCCTAACGAAAATCACATCACCATTCGGCTTAGGCCATTCAGGCCGGCCGGCAGACGGCCGGCGTTAGAAATCATAGTCGGACGGCCGGGATGATGGATGAAGAAGACGAAATTTTCAAGAAGACGGCGAAATATTGGACGGCAGGCCGTAAGAAAAAAATTTCGGACGGCCGGTTGGACGGCCGGTCACGGGACGGGACGTTGTCCAAATTTCAAGAAGCGCTGTCACTATGATAGTGAGTAAAAGAAACTATCAACTGAGTGACTACTCTTACGGTGGCCGTTTATTGGGTGTGTCCATTTAACGCAGTGTTCGTTAATGGAGGCATACTTCAGTCCATTTTTCGGTGAACCAACCAAAATTTTCAAAAGTTTCCGTTTATTGGGGATGTCCATTTATCAAGGTTCGACTTTATTCTAAAAGGCCTGCATTTAAAATTCGTAAAATATGATAAATCCTGGCTCGAGCTATAAAAACGTGACGGGCAGACAGCCAACTTTGACTATTTAGAGATTGAGTAATATTTGGGAGTTTGAATAAATGCATTCTAACCTAATTCAAGTTCACTAGTTGACAAGAAACATCAAATGCTGAAGTTTTTATGAAAGGCTTTTATGAAACACACAATGTACGAAACACAAAACTTGCTGGTTGCATCTCATGTAGCGTAATCAATTTTTTGCGCTGCAAAGAAGGAAGAAAAAATGCTTCAATCAAACGAAAAAGGTGTACAACTTAACATGGACAATATATTTTTTTGTTAGATTTTGAAAAAATGCAAACATTGTTTTGTGACGAATTTTTTCACAAAATTACAACAGAAAAGATGAAGGCGAAAAAGCTGCTCTTTTTATGTTTTTTGGCATCAAATGAATGAATGAAATTCTGTTCACTATAGTTTTCGTGAGAGTTTTTTTGCCTCAAAACTTTTATTGAAATAGTTTTCGTAGATGTAAAACTTACGAAGCTTACGAGTAAAACTTACGAATTTTTTTTATTAAAAAATATTTTTCAAGATTTATTTTTGACTTTAAACTAATGCCAAAAAACTTGGCATCAAAAATTATTTTCAAATATATTCTTTTATAACGTAAACAACTTTTTAATTATCTTGAAAGAGCTTTACTCAAAATTCCTAATGTATAAACTAAATCAGATTTCACAGTTGTGTCTTTAAAAAATCGCAATACTAAAACTTCAGCAATACATCTCAACAATATTTTTAAATGCTTATTTTCGAGCTCAGATGAAGGCATAAACAAACATTTTGGTACTGGTACAATTTCTAGAAGGATCTATGCTCCTGAAGTAGAAGAAGCAGTCAATAAGCAATTAACAATGAGTTAGAGTCTTCCTACATTTACGGTGCAATGGTAAAATAAAATAATTATTAAAAAAATCCAGTTCATTGCAGGCAAATTACTTTGACCGAGCAAATGTGGCTCTTCCAGGCGGCGCAAATTTTTTTAGTCAGCAGTCTGAAGATGAGAAGAAACATGCTCAGCGCCTGATCGACTATCAAAATAGCAGAGGTGGAAGAGCGATTTTGGAAAATCTTGAGGTAGTTTATTTTAAAAAATAATAAATCAATATTTTTTTTTTTTAAGGCACCTAAAAATCAGAAATGGGCAACTCTTTTAGAAGCTTTTTTGGATGCGTTAGAAGTTGAGACAAGAAATGATGAAGCCTTGCATAGTTTGCATCACTTAGCTGGCGATAGAAAAGATTTAGACGTAATTTTTTGTTTTAAAATTAATTTTTGTTTACAAAACAAGGTAATTTAGTTGACAAGCTTCATCGAAGAAAAACTACCTTAGAGAACAAGTGATGGAAATTGATCGTATGACTCGTATTGTGACCCAGCTTAAAAGAATTGGAGTTCTGGATTAGGAGAGTATATTTTTGACCAAAACTTGCTTCAAGAAATCAGTCAGAAAAAAAATTGATTTGAAATTATTTTTTTAATCATACAAATTTTAGAATTATATAAAAATGACCTGGTCTTGTTTCTTTAATGTAAAATAGCATGCTTGTCTCGATTTTTATAAAAAAGTAGGTACCAGCTGAATTCAATAAAGAATTTGTCTGAAATTCGGGTAGGAAATTTTGACTAATTATTATTTTTTTCAATTTAACTTGGCGCTTGTTTTTTTTAATTAAAAAAATATTCTTAATGACGATGATGTGCCTCTTTAATTTAAAAAATCAGAAGGTTTTTTAAATTTGTAAAGCGATATGTGAATATTTTTGTTATTCACGACAAATAAAATTTTTAGTAATAAAATGGCTAATGTCACATCTAAAAAATCAAATAAAGTCTAAAATAAGCGTAAGATGAATTTTTTTCAAATTCTGGAAAGCTGAACGTCAGCTGTATGTACGTACGCAAGAATATTAAGATCACAAAACCTTTGAAAGACATATTGAGAGACCTCCCAAAGAAGTTACGCCAATGGCAATACATAGATGCTGAATGTTTTTAGCTCCCTAAAATACAAAATCTTAATCAATGAATATTAGCCTACTAACAAAGCAAAAATTACTTTGATTTCTTTGAAATAAAAACGCTCCATCTAAACTTAGCGATCAATACAAAATTTTATAAAAATTTATAGAAATACATACAAAGCTGCAATACTGGCTGGAACCATAGCAATAAGAGGACCCGTTATAGCAAGAGAAAGCTTGTTGGTTGCGTAAAATAGGCGATCTGAGAGAGGGCGAACAAAGTACCAGTTAAAAAGCTGGCAAAGTAATTACGGGGTCAATCAATGGCTTACTCTTTCTGAAGTGATTTAAGAAACTTATTTGAGAAAAATAGTTAAGTTGGCTTACTTTATAAAGCAATATATAACAAATATTACTGAAGAGACCATAAAGATGCCCAAAAAATGACCAAATAAGTAAGGCAGGCTAGTTTGCGGTGTATCAGCACCAAATATTTGAGGATTGTCTTGAATAGCAATAATTGGAGTTTGTTCCACTCCGTAAAAAACTCCGGAGGCAAGAGCCATCAAAATTGCACTAAATTTTCTTTATTAACACTACAGTCGCCTCTCGCTATAACGGCACCCCCAAAAGTTCGTTCCCACCTAAGGTCCGACACTTTTTTTAACCCAATTTTTGAAAAATTTTCACAGTTCTGTTTTTACAGTCTGGTCGGAAATATCGCAAGGATTTCGATTTTCCCGATCGTTTTCGAGAAGAAAAAAATTTCGGGTTAAAAAAGCAAACATTCGATTTAACGGCACCCCTTTTTGAAAAAGGGGTGCCGTTATATCGAATCTTTGCTTTTTTGATGATGAAATTGCAGGATTTTTCCAAAACGATCGGAAAAATCGGAATCCTTACGATATTTTCGACCAGACTGTAAAAACAGAATTGGCAAAATTTTTTAAAAATTAGGTTAAAAAAGTGTCGGACCCTAGGTGGGAACGATGTATTTTATAAATTCCCCCAAATTTATTTTTCACATTTTTTATTTGAACACATGAGGTAGCTCTGCGATTGTATTTTTTAACTAGGTATCAGTTCTTGCATCATCTTTGCAAAATATGCCACAAAAGGTAAAAGTAGGGAGCAAGTCAGAAAAATAAATTGTTTAACGGATGCCTCGTTAGAGACTAGAATCGCAGGGCTACATGATGGTGTTGAAACTTTTAAAAAAATGGCGAAAAAGTTGGGTAAATATATAAAATAAGATTTCAAAATTATCGGCGATAAAAAAAGGATGTTCGGCGAGAAAAAAATCTTTTGCCCGTTTTAGTAGAATATCTATTTAAAAAACATTTATTTTTATTTTATTTACACGCAGTGAAATTTTTTTTTACGTTCTATATATAGATTTATATCAGTTTTAGTTGAGATTTAACTTACATTAGGCGGCGCTTTGTGGACTTTTTGCTAAATTTTGCAGTTCCTGCTTTGTCTTCTACCTCTTTATATCTTCCACGTCTTTCACCTTTTCTACGCTTTTACCCTCTTCATCTTTAGTAGTGACAACAAAAACTTCAGCAAGAACTTTTTTGGACTCTTACTTTGCGAGTCTCCTTCGATAAAGGTGACCAAAATGCACCTTAAAATAATTTATAACTATTTTTCGAATGAAAAACCCGCTAACCCTACAACAACTAATACAAGGCCGATAATATTGAGCCACAAAAGATTTGCCTGCGATTTATAGTACCAAACAATCCAAAGTAGCTTGTTGCCCAACAAACGACTCCTGAAAATAGATACGAAAAATGTGAATACTAACATCAGGCTGAGATAAAACATTCTTTAATTCAGTAAAATGTTTTACCGTTGAACAAGTCTCCAAGAAGCATCAAAACAGGCAAGCCAAGCACTTCAATTACTGGAATAGTCATGGCATTTCCTTAACCAAGAGTCAAGTTAAAAGTTATTTGAATGAAGTGCTTACCAATAGTCCACAAAGCCCCACCGATCATGGACACAGGATAAAATTTAGGAAAACCTTCATAGGCAAAAATAACAAAGCCGACCATTAAAATAGCTACACTCATCACCCATTGCACGTAAATACCTTTAGATATCGAAAAAGATTACTTAAAATTATTTCCTTAACTGGACATACCATCTCCAGGGTTATACTTTTTGATGGGCACAAAAAAACTGCCAAATGTAATAACAGCAAAAGCACAGCTTAAAAGACCTTTCACAGCATCTTCAGTGTCCATGCAGTCCAAAAAAAACTTTTAAATGTTTTTGTCTTGGGACAAAATTGTGCTAACTTTGGTATTAAAAGATCAAGAACACACAACTATTTGATTTAATTACAAATTTATTGATATGTGACGATAATAGAAATGTCTAATTAATTTAACTGATAACATCATTAAAAAAGTAAGAGAAGCAACCAAAACAGAGTTTTTACAAAAAAAAATACAAATTTTTTCGGACTGAGAGAAGGGGGGAGGTGTTCTGAGATGGATAGTATGTAAGGATCGGGGTGAGGCAAGCTACGATTTCAAACATTGAAAAAGGGGCCATTTTACATGGTGCTTAATGCAATTTTAAAGGGAAAAAAAGATTTTGACTGAAATTTCGAAAATAAAAAAAATTGAAGTGCCGCAAAAAGACAGATGGCAGCTCTGAGGTGCTGACGAAAACTCAATTACTACCATTGTTTGGATCGAAAGTTTTAACTGTAAAATTTAAAATAGTATTGCATGAAAAATTATGATAAGTTTTTCAACTTACATGACCATGAAATTAGTTTGCGAAATTTGAATTTGTGCGGGTATATAACATTTTCAATTTTTTGTGTACATTTTAAATTTGAACTGTCTTTTTAAATAAAAATAAAAGGCATTCCTGGCAATAGAAACCTGTAGAGCAACATAAGTTGCGCAACTTGTTCAAGATTAAAAAAATTTCAATTTTGCCAATAAATACCAGGTATTTATAAAATATTATTGACAAAATCAGATGGCCCCACGCAAATTCAAATTTAGAAATTTGCTGTGCTCACCATGTTTCATGATCTTTTAATACTTTTTATAAGTTTTTTTCAAGATCGAACACTGTAAAAGGTTTATGAACGCACAGTATTGCTTATCTACAATAAACAATTCTGTTTCTCTGGCTTAACAATACCGTATTTCCTGTAATTTAGCCCCCCCCCCCTCTTAATCCAGCCCCCCTCTATTTAGCCCCCCCCCTAAACCGGAAAAAAATATTTTCGTAGTCATTTGGGTATATAACCAGTGGTGTCAGTCATTTCATTCATTCTTAGGTTTTGTGCTGTGGTGAGCGGTTGTGTTGGATCAGTTTTACAGTTGAATTAGTTTAGTTGGCTGGATCTTTCCGACTGTATTGGTTCAGCTGGCTGAATTAGTCCAATTGGATGGATTGGTCCGCGTGTATTGATCCAACTGACTGGATTGATTAATCTAGCCTTGTATATGACGACGACATTAACATTCCAAACCCGGAATTTCACATTAATTGTTAGTTCAGGGTGGCGCAAATTTTCGCCGGGATTTGTTTTGCTCATATCTTCTTCCATTGATCGTGTCTAGGCGAGATATTTTTTTTATGTGAAAGAGGACACTCCGGGCATCGAATGACATCAAACATGCATGATGGCATTTTGAAAAAACAAAACAAAAAGAAAAACAAATCTTAAGAATGAAAAACAACAAATCTCGTTCAATATTGCGAAAGTCTTCATCAATGCTTCCTCCTTGTAGATCAATACATGGTTGGAGTAGCCGACCGTAGCTGTTAATTGCTAGCTGTACCATTTTTAGGAAAATTTTAGGTGAAAATCCTCGGAAAATTATTTGCTTCAGTTTATTGAGATCGGCTAGTTGTCTTGGTAAACTTGGTCTTTCATCCACCCAAATAAAATAATGGCACGAAACAAATCAAGCAAAAGTTCAACACGTAAGCAAAGCACGTTAACAAAACTAACAAATGGCAAATGAGGTATCATCCTATTGCCCCAAACGTCTTCTTTCGTGTGAAAAATGATTTCGCCGAGACACGATCAATAAAAGAAGATATGAGCAAAACAAATCCCGGCGAAAATTCGCGCCACCCTGTAAATTTTATGTTCTTATTAGATCCGAATAAACTTGTTGATGTTAGACAAATTTTTGTCACTCGCGAGGAGGCTCAAAAAATTTAGCCCCCCCCCCCTTCTAATTTAGCCCCCCCCCCTCTAAGTGGGATCCAAAAAATTTAGCCCGGGGGCTAAATTAGACTAAATACGGTATGTCTAACTTTAATAAAGTAAGTTTCTTGGGACCGGATAAAGCATATACTTATTGATCGTCACACTATATCGACGGTTAAACTATAATAAAAACCTAATCGTAATAAATTTTAAATAATAAAAAATTTCATAAAAATAATAGGCGATACTGGAATATACCACACCCAATAATTCAGGCTTTGGCTTAGGCTCAGGCCCGTAGGCTTAGGCTCAGGGCCTGGTTATTACTAACAGGGCTTTTGCACAACTTTTTTTTTCTAAAATAGTGGTTTTAGGTATCCTCCAAAAATTATTGGGGAGGGTCCTTCAGTGACTTTATTGGGTGGGGTATATTCCAGTAGCGTCAAATAATCATTAAAATCATAAAAAATTGAAAAAAAACAGATCTTAACCGTTATTCTTACCCTTAACCGTGTCAGCGTAAGCAGACAAAACATGCGTTTCAGATTTTTGATGTATTCTAAAACGTGATTACCAAGTAGGCAGGCTGTAGGACTATAACAGACTATAATTAATGCAAATCTAATTTTCGATATGTTAAACCAACAGCCGTGACTTGACACTTTTAAAGCTTTACTTTAGAGTCTTTGCAGCATTTTCGACCATTAGTCCACAAGCTACAAAGTTTATAAGTACGTCCATTCCTAAATTTTAATTAGTTTTTAAATTTTGTATCTGATTTTAAAAGATGTTGGAAAATACGAAATGAGCTTTTTAAATGTTAGTTATTTTTAAATACTATAAAGCAAAAGCATATTTTTCCTAGTATCTAAAAAAATTGAGAAGTCATTATTCACTGCGTGATAACATGCAAGTTTGTGTTATTATTTTTTTTTCAAACAATATTTTCTTTTTTAAAAAGACTCAAATCATTTATTGGTACTTATTGGTTTGACGCCAAAACACCTCTTCCTCCCTTTTTCGGAAAATGACCCGAACCCCCGTCTTAAGCTCTTTTTTTGTCTTAAGCCCTGACACACCTGGCCTACTTTGCCTAAACATAAAAAATAGATAAATCACGTAAAATAACTTTTAATTACCATGGATAACAGAAAAATGTAGCTTAGGACGAGATCGTGGTCATGTTCCAGAAAAAAAAAGGGGGGGGGGGTGGCGTCAATCCTTTAAGTACCTACATAAGTACATAGTTTAATCATTTTTGCACAAAAAAATTAAATTATGTTAAAGATGACATTTGAGGCTTTTGAAAGAAAAACATTTGTATATCTGATTTATAAAAAAAGATTTATAAAAAATAAAAATGTATAAAAAAATTTAACATGGTTAGTCTTATCACTTTTGGATCTAATAACGAATAACATAACTTACTTCATATATTACTTATACATTTTATTATATTATTTGTATATATTATAATATAATACTTATTTAAAGGCTCAAACCGTCTACCCACACCAATTAAATACTTTCCCCACCAATTAAATTATTTATCGACTAAATTAGAATTTCTCACCAAATTTATCATTATCCCACTTGATTTAGTAGTTTTTCAAATTTAAGTCAAAAAACTGTGCGAGAATTCGGCTTTTGTCAGAAAATAACTTAAACTGCTTAGAATCCCATCCTAGAGAGAACCGAAGCTATTGAAAATTAGTTCTTTCGGGGTTTACTAAAAGGGTGGTAAACTTTTTCCGAAAAGGGATTGTTGCTTGCATCAGAATCCCACTCTTGTTGGCTTTATCGCTCAGAACCCCAGTTTATAATTTATTTTAGCAATAAAAAAAACCACTCAAATTTTAGCTCGTTGATCATAAAACAATGCGTACAACAAGTTAAATAAAACAACGAGTTTTATGTACAACCTTAGATTGTATAAATGGATAATTCAATTCATGAAATTTGTCACCTACTTTGTTAAAGGCACCACATCTAATTAAGAATGAGAAGTTTATGGGGGTACATGCGAGCATTTTTATCATTTGAACTGGTCATAAGTTTAATTTCAAGGGAACTGCTGTAACAATATCTTATAAACATGTTGTATCGCAGCTCAAGAGCTATAAAACCCACGCCACAGAATGACTTTTGAAAATCTGAGTGTTTTTAAAAATAAATTTTTCGAATGACTAAAAGCGGGTTGGCCAGACTTGCGGAGAATATTTTGCGGAGGCGTGTTTCCGGACGTGATTATTGCGGACAAAGATTTGCGGATGAGGTTTTGCGACACAACTTTTGCGTCCGCAAATCTTGCGGACGCAAGATTTGCGGACGAACATTTGCGGACGAAGACTTGCGGACAAAGATTTGCGGACGAGAATTTGCGAACTTCATATAAGCATCGCCTAAATCACAGGTTCTACTAAATTAGTTTTCAATGCTGTCATCCTTCACTCCGGCTTGTGATACCTTCTTTTTTCTGCTCTTTTTTTCCAAACTTCGATTTATCCCCAAAAGTCGGTCCGCAAATGTTCGTCCGCAAATTTTCGTCCGCAAATGTTGCGTTCGCAAAATTTGGTCAGGAAGCGTGGCGTCCGCGAAATGTTCTCCGCAAGTCTGGCCAACCCCTAAAAAACGCAAGCTTTTCAAATTTTTTCGAATTTCGGTCATTTTTTCAAGAAATTGATTTTTTTACAAAAGACCATATCTTAACACTCAAATTTTTGAAAGTTGTTAAGTGACATGCATTTTGTAGCTCTTGAGCGGCGATACAAGATGGTCATTAGATGTTTTAAAGCATTAAGAGCTAAATTAAACTTTTGACCAGTTAAAATGATGAAAATGTTCACATTGACCCTAAACCGCCTATATTTGCACCTGATTTATTTGAAGGACTTATACCATTTACTTTAATCACTAATAAACAAACGCTAGCTTGATAGTAAGACCAAGGAAAGGTCTGAGACGTGTAAAAAAATGATTACAGTCAAACCTCGATTTAACGACCCCTCTTTTGAAAATTAGAGGGTCGTTAAATCGAGGTTTTGATTTTTTAATAGCGAAATTTCTAGATTTCTGAAAAACGATCTGCGAAATCGGAATCCTTACGATATTTGCAACCAGACTGTCGAAAAAGAATCGATAAAATATTTTGAAAATGGGGTTAAAAAAGTGTCGGACCCTAGGTGGGAACGAACTTGAGGTGGGGATCGTTAAATCGAGGTTTGACTGTATACCGTATTTTCTCTATTAATGAACCCGGGTTCATTATTTTTCAACCCTCCAAAAATGTTGAAATTGTAAATCAAAAATGGCCCTAACTCTGAAATCCTAGTCAAAAAATCGAGGGGGGTTCATTATTAGAGAGGGGTTCATTAATAGAGAAAATACGGTAACATGTTTATAAAAACCAAACTATATAAAAAACAACTAGTTATCCCTAAACCCAATAATTCGCTTTATTGTTCAAAAAGGCTAAAAATGTTTATCACTGAAATATCTGTCAAAGTATAGGGGTCCGGCTTCAGTTTTCGTAAATTCGGTATTTAACTGGTGGACAAAAAGTCCTTGGACAAATTTTGAGCTCACTTTTTGAAATAAAAATTTAACGATGAGAAAATTCCTAAAAATAGGTTTTGTAGCCCTGAATCTCCTCTTTCAAATGGCATATTGCTTTCAGCTTGACTATTTTGGATAAGTCACCATTTGGCTCCAAACACTTGTCTGGTCATTTCGAGAAGGTTACCAACGTTTTCATCACTTTAACTGGTCAAATGTTTTATTGAATTTTAAGTGTCACTGCAGAATTTTATCACCATGTTGTAGCGCAGCTCAAGAGCTACAAAACCCATATTACAGAGTGATTTTTGAATATCTGATGGTTGAGATATGTCCTTTTGGAATAAATCAATTTCTTGAAAAAATGACCAAAATCCGAGAAATTGGCAAAAACTTTCATTTTGGTCATTTTTTCAAGAAATTGATTTATTCCAAAAGGACATATCTCAACCGTCAGATATTCAAAAATCACTCTGTAATATGGGTTTTGTAGCTCTTGAGCTGCGCTACAACATGGTGATAAAATTCTGCAGTGACACTTAAAATTCAATAAAACATTTGACCAGTTAAAGTGATGAAAACGTTGGTAACCTTCTCGAAATGACCAGACAAGTGTTTGGAGCCAAATAGTGACTTATCAAAAATAGTCAAGCTGAAAGCAATATGCCATTTGAAAGAGGAGATTCAGGGCTACAAAACCTATTTTTAGGAATTTTCTCATCGTTAAATTTTTATTTCAAAAAGTGAGCTCAAAATTTGTCCAAGGACTTTTTGTCCACCAGTTAATTATTCGGCAGACTGATTGCTCTTTTAATTATCATGCTCTATTTTCTTAACCTGCTTTATTTTATTATTGTCTTGTTCCTCATATTTATTTCTAGACGAAAAATATTGACGGTGAAAAAATAAAACATTTGAATAAAAACTGCTCGTGAGAATTTTTCGGAATATTTGTGGTTCTGATGTTTCCGAAAAGTTTTGTCTGCTGTTTTTATAGCGCAAATCTTTTCTAGCTCACGAAAGTCTTTTTAAATGATGGAACTGGTTTATACAGAAAGTGTCAGAATTACGCGCACTTTTTTCATAAATTTTGTACCAAATGAAAAATGCATCTTCTTGACTAATTTTGACCGCTATTTTTGCTATTATTGTGTCTAAGCTGCCAATTTATGTTTTTCAGGCTCTCAAGCGTGGATTTGGATTCAATCAACAAAATCGTTGAGGACTTTTCAGGAAGAATCAATGCCTGTATAGATGCCGACGGGAAACATTTTGAGTGATCATTTGTTATTATGTATGCTGTCTGTTGTTGTGGCATTTGTGTGCGGAATAAAAACTTTCAAGAGACTATTAAAGTCGTTGGCCTTTCATATCTGGATCGTTAGATGAGCTAAAATGTGTGTCTGGAATACAGCTCGGGTAAGGAGCTACCTCGCCAAATTTTTTAAAAAAAGTGCGCGTAATTCTGACACACCCTGTACCTAGCTTTCATACCTAGATTGAAATTTAGACATTTTGTTACAAATAACATTTTGGCTTTTGGTCTTTGTTCAATAATTGTCATGTTCAATTTACCTTTTTAGTGCGTTACATAAATTTAACTAAATTAATCGACAGTGTTAGTTAGCTTTGCTGGTTTTCAATAACTTTATTATGTTTGTACACGAAAAAATTCTCAGTTTATATTTGTTTGAAATTGTTAAGGTAGTTTTAGCATCTGACTCTTATTCTTTTTCCTACCTATTCCTTGAATCTTTGCTTTGGATTTTTCGTTTGATGTTCAATTTGAATAAGACAATCAATTAATAAACTAAAAAGGTTTATTCTGATCCTAAAAATAAAAAAATTGACCATAGTGGGGAATACACCGCACGAAAGTTTATGAAGAAATAACAGGTCTAACAAAGTCATCTATTGTACTACAATTTTTCTCGCTGGTTTTGTGATATTCGTATTCCTCGTGAAAAATACGCCAGGGTAAACAGTCGTTACAGTCGAAAATTCCCGTGTTAAACAATTCCCCGAATATTCGTGACTGCACTAATATGAAATTAAAATTTTATTATGCTTGATATTATGCATTCTACAATTTACTATGTTTAAAGATTACAATATAATGATCTATGCTTGAATTTTGTTATGGATAACACTACGTGCTCCTACTTTGAGCTGGCTTTATGCCAATTTTCTTTTATATCTAACAGCTATTTTGTATTTATGCTAATCCGACACACTATCATGCACAACAATCTAAGAATATTAATGGTAATTTAGTTTTTTGCAAACCTCAACGACTTGTTCAGGAAACTAGAGTTGGTGTTTGAGTTTTAGTGAAGAATGTTTCACTCCGAGTTCCTGAACGAGTCATAAAAACGTGATTTCTTAAAAAAATATTTTTAGTGCTCTTTTTCTGTCATGTTAATAATGATGTCTTTGTCGCGTGGCCCTCTAATATTGAAAGATTTTACCGATAAAATATCTGATCTGCTTTTGTGCTTATGCTACTATATTCATGGCACTACAGTGGGCTTCTTTCAGTTTGCGGCCATACCTTTTATTATTGAACACGCAATAGCCACAGTAAGGCTTAAGGAATACGAAAAAAAAACCAAAGCATACTTTGGAATTTCTGCTCCCTGCGTCCAGGTTTGTATTTGAAAAGAAAATCTTTATTTTGCATTTCATCTTGCATTTATAAAAAATCAGCATTAGGTTTGCAAATATTTTAAGATTAGCAATAAAAGCTTTGATATATAAATTTATAAAACTTTTTACTTTACTTTCGATAAACTTACACACCTCGGGACCAGCCTGGTATGCCAGTTTATTGAGAGTGCCTGTTTATCGGGAGTATCATTTCGTCTAAATCGCTTAGTTTACTCTGTTTCTGAGAACTAAGAATGGCTGTACCGAAAAAGGTAAAAGAATATTTGGTAAAAGGCACACTTGGTAAAAAAAGCTTTTGGTAAAATTTTTTTTGGTAAAGGCACATTTGGTAAATTTTTTTTAAAGGGGAATGCCCACGCTAATAAAAGGTGGTGCCCGGGAATTCAAATTTTTTCCTTAATTATTGAACTTCTGTATGGATTTTGCAACTTGGTTTCAAACAAGACAAGGCTTAGAACATAATTTTAGGTATGGTATTGTTAGAAACCAAGTTAAAAATTCCGTACAGAAATTTAATGATTAGGAAAATTTTTGAATTACCGGGCACCACCTCTTATTAGCGTGGGCACGCCATTTTAAGTAAAGGCACATTTGACAAAAAAAATTTGTCTGTGTACCACAATCATAGTGACCGCCCGTCCGGCCGGGCCCGTCTCGTCCCCGTCCGGTACGTCGAAAAACCGGACGTTCAGACGGCCGGCTTGGTCGGCAGTCCTAGAGGCCGGCCGGTGGACGGCCGGCTGAAAACGTCCAAGACGGCAGACGGCCGGCAACGACAAACTCGGACGGCCGGTCCGTCAGACGCCGTCCTTCATTAGACCGAGCAAATTTTGGACTCGTAATTTTTATTTTAACAGAAGTCTTGAAAAATAACATTCCACCAAAATTCAGCTCGGAGAATCACAATTTAGTGATACGATTGCCTTAACGAAAATCACATCAACATTCGGCTTAGGTCCCTTTGAGATCAGAATCTACCAATGACCTCGTAGAAGATGTATTGCATAGCTGCGTCCGAGAGACTGGTAACAGAAAAGCAGCGACGTTTTGGACAAGCGAGCTAAGACACTAACTTTTTCGGCTCTATATGTGTTCGTGGAACTCCCAAAAAAATTTTGCCTTGGTCCCCCCTGTTGTTTTTTTTTCGTAATTTTTTGAAATTTGTGCCTTGGTCCCCCTGTTGATTTGTTTTGATATTTTTTTCAAAAGTCTTAAAAAGTATCAAACAACAGTATGTGAGCCCTTGTCCATTTACTACGGTGGACAGAAAGGTGAACTTCCATTGAATTAAGGGTCGGCCGAAGGCCGGCCAGGTAAAAAACCCTTTAAGGAATTTTTCTCTTTAATGATTTTTTTACCTGGCCGGCCTTCGGCCGACCCCTAATTCAATGGAAGTTCACCTTTCTGTCCACCGTAGTAAATGGACAAGGGCTCACATACTTTAAAAAAAGGTTTTTGGCTGTTTGATACTTTTTAAGACTTTTGAAAAAAATATCAAAACAAATCAACAGGGGGACCAAGGCACAAATTTCAAAAAATTACGAAAAAAAAACAACAGGGGGGACCAAGGCAAAATTTTTTTGGGAGTTCCACGAACACATATAGAGCCACTTTTTCTAAAGCAACAAAAAATTCAGCCAAATGAGCCGATAGAAAAGTTAGCGATTGATATTTTGATAATTCCGGCTCCGTCTGGTGCTGCTGAAAGAATCTCTTCCATAATGACAATGCATGCGGAAGGAAGAAGAGTGGGTATTAATGTTGAGTGGGTATTATACTTCTCACATATAACTCGAGATATATTTTTTAAGTTGCTAAATTTTTTCGATAAAGATCAATTTTTTAGTAAAAAATTTTTCACAAAACTTTTTTCACTATTTAGGCCGGCCGGCGAACGGCCGGCGTTAGAAAATCTTAGTCGGACGGCCGGCAGACGGCCGGCAGACGGCCGGCCAAATTTTCAGCAAGACGGCGAAATATTGGACGGCCGGCCGACGGCCGGCCGTAAGAAAAAAATCTGGACGGCCGGTTGGACGGCCAGTCAAAAACGTCTAAGACGGGGACAGGACGTCATCCAAATTTCAAAAAGTGCGGTCACTATGACCACAGTCTGTGACACGAAAAGAACCAGAAATAGCCGTTACCAAATTTTTTTTTACCAAATGTGACTTTACCAAAAAAAGTTTTACCAAAAGTTTTTTTTCACCAAATGTGCCGTTTGCCAAATATTTCTTCACCTTTTTCGGTACAGTACTAAGAATAGCAAGCAGAAAAATTTACGGAAATTTAAAAAATATTTAAAAAAAATTGGCGGAAATTCGAAAAATGTAACAGAATATATGGTGTTGGTTTATCGAGTAAATGTTTTTAAATGTACGGGATCGAGCTTATGGTGCCGGTTTATCGGGGAGCCGGTGATCAACAGTCGACTGCATATGATTTTCGTGTATCTGCGAGCATCACAACGGCAAGACGTTTCGAAGAGGTTTGAAGGTCAGAGACACAGACTTATCCACAAGGTGATAAAAAAAACATATTTTAAGCGTTTTTATTGACAAAATTGATCAAAAATGCCCATAAAAGTATTGCACCGCCGTTTTTGAACCTTTTAAATTACAAAGAAGCTTTTCAAAATACTGAAAGATGCTTAGCGAATTTCAATGTTTTTCAAACAAATAAGCCTAAGAAAGATTTATAGCTTAACTAATTAGAGGGTTTTTTTATTAATGACATGCAACGAATAACAATGACATGCAAGTGATATTTGAGGAAAAGTCTTTCTGTATGCTTGTATAAACTACAAGGATACTATAAACTGCTCCTGCTTTCGTTAACAATATTTTAAATTAAATTAAATTTTATAAATAATTTTCATATTGACATTTCTTAGCTTAAATTAAATTTCGAGAAGTAGTGTGAAATAATTCAGTTTTACCTAAAATAAATATTTTAATTTTTAAGATCTTTTTCGATATCTGTTTTTTTCAACAAGCTGATTCTATTTAACACTCGCATAACTGTTTGTAACTGCGGATTATTTTTTTATTATTAAATTTTATTTTGAGAAGCTTTCCATTGACAGAAAATAATGATTATGCACCATTTTGCAGCGCAAAATTACCGTGTCTAAAAAACAAAGATTTTAGTCAAAGTCGTGGCCCAAGTTATTGGATACTGAATTAGAAAAATTGGCTTTTTGTAAACTAGTACCCTTTTAAACAAACGCAAAATATTCATATATACTGTCAAAGTCGTTTTATAAGAGTACACACATTGGAAAGAGCACTTAATTGTCCGTCGAAAGGCATATAAGAAGCACAGAAAAGCTTAAAAAAATTTACATTACACATTAAATTTATAAAAAGTCGCCATTTTTCAACTTTCCTAAAAGGACATTTTTCAAAGCCTTTTTTGCCTGTACTTTTTCTCAGTTCTGAAAAAAATTCCCAACGCTATCTTTGTAATGGCCTGTTCACATACTGAGAGTGGGAGTGAGAGTGGGAGTTGGAGTGAGAGTGAGAGTAAGGGGGTGTTCACAATGCACCTCACTCTCACTCTCAGTATGCGAACAGGCCATAAGGGAGGCAGATAGCAAAAAAATAAGAAACAGGGCAGGCGCGACCCGATATCTGAACTATTTAGAGAGCCGATTTGAAAGGAGGATATCGTGGGATCGCACTTTTCCCAGACCTGTAAAAAGCCATACGTGGCCTATGGCGTACGACTTTTTCTTGTTCAATGTGAAATTCTGCACAACTACGCAAAATGGTTTTTTAAAAGCATTGATAATAAGCTTATAAGATTGCCTCATCCGCATGAAAGATAATGTTTGCTGAACAATATTCCTGACCACATTTTTTGTCACATTCCAGAGAATATTGTGGCTATTAAAAAAATAGTCAATGTGTCTTTTTGATAATAGAGATCTAAATTATTAAGACAAATACGCATATTACATGAATACTTTAACTTTCTAAGTTTAGGTAGCTGTAGGTTATGCACTATCTAGCTACATTAGTGTCCAGTTCAAAGACGTGAAAACAATAAATAACGAAGACGTCTATCCAGACCCTCTTTTTCCAAAATTTATGTGTCTCTTTGCAATCGTCCAATTTTCGTGTCAAGCTCATCTTTTATTGTGAGTTTTTTAACCATTCTTAAAATTTTGTCTTTTAAAAATATTAATGCCAAATAAATATTATCTTCAGGCCATTGTTTATTTATTTATTTACAACAAAAGGTGCTATTTACAATCTCAAAGTTCAACAAAACACTCAGTGCCGCTTCGATACCAATGTTCCGAGAATATTAGAACTTCCTTACAACTTTTGCCGATCCTGATTATTTTGTTAGTATGGTAAGATTTTTTTCCGGTACTTTCCAGTTCTTTTTTTTTATTCTGTCAAATGGTTGAATAGCTCTCTTCTAGGCACAAAACCGCGAAATCTAGTTGCTTCTATAAAAGTTTTTAACTTCCTCCGAATTGGAGGCGGTGGATTTTAGCCTGGATTTTTGGCAAATTCGGAAGATTTTCAGTAATTTTTAGCAAAACTTTTTCTTATATCTTTCTGGAACCATTAAAATTAAATTTTAGCTCAATTACAAGCGCAAAACCGTGAAATTAAGATAGCGCGAAGGAAAAGTTTTTCTTTTCCTTGAATTGGAGTTGGTGGATTTTAGCGTGTATTTTCGACAAATTTTAGTTTCCAACCCGATTTTCTGCCAGTTTTTGCAAACTAATGCAGGTATCTCCACGGAAATTTTTTTTTACAACCATTCATAGGTGCAAACACGATGCAGGCTCTGATAGGCGCCTGTTGCCACTTGTCACGCGTCATTTTGAATACCCCTTAACGGTATATAAGGCACCGCATATAATTTTTCTAGGTAGAGCAAAAACTAAGGAAGGGATAAGAGATAGTGTCATAAAAAATGAAAAAAAGACCCAAAAGTGACTATTGTTTCTGCACCTTTCTAGATTAGGAAAAAACATACTGTACAGTCCTTATACGCGAGTCACTTAGAAAGGTGAGTCACGTTTCTGTCCCATTTTGCTTCTTCTCTTTGATCCCCATTCTGATTGTCTTGAAAAAATTTGATTTTTCACGCGAGTGAGGTTATTAGAAAGCCCGTGTCCTGCTTCTTC
Source organism: Ditylenchus dipsaci (assembly GCA_004194705.1). NCBI lineage: Eukaryota > Metazoa > Nematoda > Chromadorea > Rhabditida > Anguinidae > Ditylenchus > Ditylenchus dipsaci. Next base: position 132,224 of record SADC01001020.1, read on the forward strand.
TGATCAACTTCAAATACAATTAATTGAAAATGAGATTTACAGCAGGAGTCTGGACTTGGCTAGTTCAGAGGGTTAACTGACGCCAGATAGTACATTTTTCTTAACTTTTGTTTTATTCTCGTATCCAGTATAAACAAGAGAAAAAGAAAATAGGGCACTGTTTGTTTTTTAACATTTTCTGAAACATTTTTCAGCAACACATCTATGTCACTTGTTACCATCATGACTTTCAATCAATCAACAGCCAACATTCTTCCAGGACAGCTTTACGACATAATTTTAGTGTTAGGCACTGTTCTCATACCAATAGCTGGAATAATGTATCCGTTTTACACTTTATTATACACTAGATAAAACCTTGTGAAAATTTAGGTTCCATTCAGTCTTACGAAAGAGTACCTGTGAATATCTTCTTAAAATTAAAGTTTATTCCATACGGGAAACCAAGTGGTATCTGAGGACAACAAGCAAAATATTGTAACAAAAAATGGACCAAAATGTTTGTTGACTGGAAAGCAGTTAATTGTTAGCAAAGACTTGCAGAAAGATGTGTATTTTTCAAAGCTTAAAAGAAAGCTGGAACTCAATAACTTGAGTAGACATAATTTTGGTAACAGAAAATGAATCATTTTGTTATTTGTATTTAAGCTAAATATCGAAAACTGGTCTCTGTAAATTTATCAAGCTGTTTGGCATTTATTGTTTCATTTTTTGAATAAAAAAATTTTCATGCAATATTGGACCCCTCAATCCTCGATTAAAAGTTCTGCAATCAAAAGAGCGCTAAAAATCAATACAGTCAAACCTCGATTTAACGACCCCCACCTCGAGTTCGCTCCCACCTAGGGTCCGACACTTTTTTGAATTATTGAAATAATTTATCGATTCTGTTTGACAGCCTGGTCGCAAATATCGTAAGGATTCCGATTTTGCCGATCGTTTCTCAAAAGCATAAAGTTTTCGCTTTTAAAAAATCAAAACCTCGATTTAACGACCGCCCTTTTGAAATTAGAGAGAACTCTTGAAAATTAGAGGGTCGTTAAATCGAGGTTTTGATTTTTTAAAAGCAAAAAAATTTAGGTTTTTTTAGAAAACGATCGGCAAAATCGGAATCCTTACGATATTTGCGACCACACTGTCAAAAAAGAATCGATAAAATATTTTGAAAATGGGGTTAAAAAAAGTGTCGGACCCTAGGTGGGAACGAACTTGAGGTGGGGGTCGTTAACTCGAGGTTTGACTTTACACATAATAGTTTACAATCTTCTACTTTCATTGCTTAAGCTTTTCAGATGTAAAATGGACTGCCTAAACTTTTCCCTGCCGGCAAAACTCTTTTTCTGTCGCTGAAACCCTTTTCTTGTCGACGATGAGTTTTTTCCTTGCTCAAAAAATTTTCCCTTGTCTTGACAAGATTTTTTTTGAATAAGGAAAAAAGGGTTTTAACGACAAAAAAAGAGTTTTGGGGAGCTTGTCCACAATGTGCGCCCCAAAAATATGAACAGTTACTGTGCTGAAATTGCTTCTCTCCGGTTTTCATGTTATTACTGTGTATCATATTACCGGATTACCTAGGTTTTTATAGATTGCAAGTTTCATATACCTGGAGTGAACTCGAACTCGAGAGGATGCAAGAAAAGGCCGACGATAGGATTTTACCAAGGAACTTTCTTTGAGGAGCATAAGCTTTCTTTGAAAAACCTAGGTAATCCGGTAATACGATACACAGTAATAACATGGAAACCGGAGAGAAGCAATTTCAAGCACAATAACTGTTTATATTTTTGGGGCGCACATTGTGGACAAGCTCCGTTTTGGCGGCAGAAAAAAGTGTCTGGGTGACAACTTTTTCTGGCGAAAGAATTTTTTTTGCCGTAAGTAGAACAGCGATCGAAAAACATGTCTTCACTAGACAGTTCTAAACTGAGATTGATTGATTTTATTTTAATCGTTATATTGCATAATCATATTTATGCTTGTCAATCAATTCGTTTTATTGTAGAAAAGCTTTTTGCACGCATTAAAATATATTTGGTTGAGTTTTGTCAAAATATGGCTTACCTCTTACTATTTAATCGGTTTCGTTTCCAGAAAAAATTGAACATTTTTGTTTAATTTTTCGTGTATTCTTATTCAAAAAAAGCGTAAGCTTGGTTCTATTTGTAGCTTGAGGATACATTTACACTTCTTGTATGACGAAACCTAGTTTGACAATCATATTTGCCCATAACGTTTAATGGAAAAATTCTTTTGACCAGATTGATTTTGTATCAAGTTTCCGAGTAAGTGCCGAATCCTCAAATCAATAGAGAAAAACACAAAATCAATAGAGATTTTTGATTTGTTCCACGTTCGGCCGGCATTTTGTTTTTGAATGAACAATAGAATTTAACAAAGTGTCTGTGATGCACTTTTATGAAAATTCTGGCATGGTGTTTACGGGTTTAGCACTTGCTGGGGATTTCACGCAGAATAAAACTTTCCATCAAGTTATGTGCAAATAGGATTATCAGACAAGGCTGCGTTAAACAAGAAGTGTGAACATTAATAAAAGCTGTAAAATGCTTTTTAAGAAAAATTAGTGAATGTATAAGATGAAATAGGATCTATTGAAAAAAATACCAAAATCTAAGTTTTATTAATTTTCTGTATTTCAATTTTCTTAATACTACACTGTTTGTGCTTCGCCCGAAATCGCATTTTTAGCATTTTGATGGCAATATTGTATCGTAAAAACGATAGAAAACATGATTTTTTCATCGGGAAAGCACTTTTAGGACAAAAAAAATTTGACCAAATTTTTGACCAAAGATGACTTTACCAAGGCAAAAAAGTCATTTTTGGTCAAAAATATTTGTTCCCCTAAAAGTGCTTTTCCAATGAAAAAATCATGTTTTCTATGGTTTTTACGATATAATATTGCCATAAAAATGCTTAGAACGCGATTTCGGGCTAAGCACAAATAGTGTAGTTTAGCCATAAAATATACTTTTCAAAAGTCCATATTTTAACGCTCTAAAATTTGAAAAATTTTATATAAAAAGTTATGACTTTTAGGCTGCAAGTGTTGCGGCACTTAAAAGAGAAGTTTTGCAATTTTGTGCTTTGGCCAGAACTTTCAAAAAATGGGAAATTAATTGTTTGGGCTCAATAGTAAGCCTATAATCTGCTGATTATGATAGCATCAAATCGACCACCTTTTCTTGAAAATTCACCGAGCTGTGTCTTCCCAAAGTTTGAAACTCGGAAAACCCAGTACATTTCTTAAAATGGTTTATACTTAGTGAAAATGTAACGACGTCCAGTTCTTTAAAAAGCCTGTTAACAGTTCAACCAGAATGAGTTGCTATTTTAAATGAGCACAAAAACTTCAAAATCAGTCGTAAATTTCGGCTTAAAAGTTATGTTTTTTATGAAGTTTTAAAAAATGCAAAACAGGTCTTTGAATGTACCAAATTTTCGAAAAAATTGCTCTATTTAAAATTTTTTTTCTTCAAATTTTCAAGCTTTTTTAAATCAGTCATTAGCTTGTTAGAAAGCTGAGATCCAGAGCTACAAGATAATTATAAAAAATAAAAACTGGTGAAATAATCGCCGAAAAAAGGGCTTTTTCAAATTCGGGGCAGGAAAAGAGCTTTTGGGGTAGAAGGTAAAAGTCGGCATCCAAAATTTTTTGTGTAATGATAATTAAAATTTGTAATTTTTATCGATGTGATCCTTATACCCACCATAGGTGATCGTAATATATAATTATCAATGTAAAGTGGTCGTTATACAGAGAGACAGTTTAGAAAGACCCGACTGTATCATACCTAGAGCATCGTAGGCTTTCGTTTGAGCCCAAACACTCAATTTCCCATTTCCTGAGGGCCGATGTGGTATCAATAAAAGGACAAAATTACAAAACTTCTCAAACAAGTTTTCAATAAACTTTTTAGAACAATGTCACTTGATGAAGGAATATTTAGCCGGATGAAACAGCTTAAAGATTTTTCAAGTGTAGTTTTAGTGAGCTCTTGTGATTTAAAACTCATCGAAATACTCAATAACTTCGAATTTTCAGGAACAAAAAGAGTACCCGCAGTGCTGGAATAATGTAACTCAAGAACAGGGCCTTTTTTTAGCTGTGTCAGAGTTAAATCTAACTCTTTCATATCAATGTGGGTTTTCAAATGATAAATTTACAAACTCAATAGTAAATGCTTTTAAGTATAACAGTCTTAATTTTTTTTATTTCAAGACCAAATTTTAAGATTTGCTTGCATAAATTTTTTTAGCTGGGTTCGAAAAGCCTAAGCCACTTTCGCTATGTTCAAATAAGCCCATTCCACCTAATCTCAACTTTTACTACTTCGAAGTGGACATAATCAAGGGCGGTGTCAGCAAGTAACTTTTTTCTAGTTTTACAGTTAGACAGACTCTCCATAACAGCTTTTTGCTACATGATGGATAAAAAATATCCAAAAAAAAAAATAAGACGTGGCCACCCCTCTCGATGGGGTGGTCCATTCTTACAGATTATGTCTTATAAAAAACGGTAAAATCAGGATCCTTAAGATACTTGGCACTAGACCGTCATAAAAAATTAACAAGAGCTTTCAAAGATCGGGTTTTCAAATTGTCTGACTCTCTGCGGTTACAAGTTTTACAAATTTTCTCTAAACGAAGGTGAAAAAAACTAAACTCTAAGAGTGATATGATTTTGAGAGAATTGCTTATATCGAGAGTCAACTGCATAAGGATTGTTTGCTAAATTTTGGTTAAACTGCTTTTTGACAAAACCTTATATAAAAAATAATAGACAAATAGCTATTGGAATTAGTGAAGAGAGACATCCTGCAACAATGTGCCACTTGGATTTGACGAATATTCAGTAGGCTATCATGGCAATACTGGCAAGAAACACATGAACAGTGTCAAAGGCGAACTTTTTTACAAACAATTTGGCAACAGAGATACTGTAGGATGTGGACTTGACATTGACCGACGGCAAATATTTTTCACAAAAAACGGAAGATATCTTGGTTAGTCAAAACTTAATTAGTTGAAGTGTTTTAGTCTGTTTTCAACTTTTTAACGCTTCAAAATTTGAAATATTACGTTAGCGACTAAATTTTCGGAAAAAATATAAATTATTATTGATTATTTGCAATTTTGGCGCTAGTAGCGAATACCCCCCCCCCCCGCCCAAGAATCCGACCTTTTCAAATTGCTGTAACTACCCTTGCAAACAAAAAGTTTAGGCTTAGCCCTTAGGCTTGGGGTGGGCCAGCGTACGGAAGTTGTGACTAACAAAGAGTTTACGCATATTTTCCGGGTCTGGGACATAAATTTGGGTACTTTTTACTTAAGTAAAAAAAGTGAAAATCGTTAGGGGGTGGGGTGTTCGCTACTAGGGTCCAAATTTTTAATAAAACATCGTAAAATTAAGTATTTTCTGTTATTCTCGAAAAAATCAATGATTTCATTTTGAGCTTTTCTTTTGTCCTGAATATTAATGTAAAGAATGACAACTGGATTTAGTGAAGCTAATCTTTTGCATTGTTCAGTAGACAAATTACAAATTTTATTTTAGGTGTTGCATACAACATAGTTCCTGCCGAAGGACTCCTTTTCCCAACGATTGGGTTATGTTCAGACGTGCTAGTGTAAGAGCTAATTTTGGCCAGAACACATTTCGATTCGACGTCCACACTTACATCACAGTAAGCCAGTTTTTCTTAATCCAGATACCGTATTTTCGAATAAAAAGTAATAGGTAAACCGGAATTTTTGCAGTTTTCGAACTAGACTAACAAATCACGTTTGGCAAAACATTTTTTACATTGGGTCGGGAAATATCAGACCAGACTTTCGGATTAGCAATTAGACGAAGTTCGATTGTCTTGTACCACCAATATCAATTCGTAGACAAAAAAAGTGCACGCTAAAATGCTCTCGTACGCATTATCTAAACTTTTCCATAACCGCAATACCATACAGTGGTTTGGAACTTTCCAAAAAAAACATCGACGAGGAATATATAAAAAAAATATTTCGTTGTTATTATGTTGCATTAAAATTTTTTTGGTACTTCTTTAGTTTAGCGCCCCCCCCCCCCCATGCTCGGATTTTTTGAAAAGTGACCCAAAATCACCCACTGAACTCATTTTTTCTGCACAACAAGATACGTGAAGCATTTCTAAACACTTTCTGAATTAGAAAAAAAAAAATTTTCAAAAAAATTTGCCACCTGCCCCTTGGGGTAGATGGTCTTTTTGGGTATTTTAGGGTCATTTTTGGGTGATTTATCACATTTTTCTTTCTGGAGCTGGGCAAAAAGACTCTCTAAATGCATTTTTGATCAAGAGTCTTGCTCGGAATTATGTCTAAGGTAAGTCTGTGCGCGCATCTCTAACCAACCAAGCCACCTGCGCCCCGTCCGGGGGCGCAGGGGCTTGGTTGCTTGGGGTTGAGATGCGCACACACACATACCTGAGACACAAATGCATAACTTGATGCATAAAAACATATGCATACCAGAGTTTATTTATGCGGTAGGCCCCAGAAAGTAAAAACCTGTTCAAAATCTAGTATTTTCACCTAGATTTTGCTTAAAAAGAGTTAAAATTTGGTCAAAAATACCCTAAAAAGACCATTCACACCCACGGGTGGGTGACAATTGTTTTTTTGATAAAATTCAACTCTTTTTTATTCAGAAAGTGTTTAGAAATGCTTCTCGTACCTTGTTGTGCAGAAAAAATGAGTTCGGGGGGTGATTTTGGGTCACTTTTCAAAAAATCCGAGTATGGGGGGGACTAAAGAAGTGCCATTTTTTGAATATTTTCCATTATGAATATCAGAATTTCTCAATTCCTTCAAAGAATGCCCTGAAAATGGAAAAGAAAAAGAAATAAAAACCACAAAAAAGGTTGCTTAGTTTTCTTGGCATAATTTTCGAGCAGGGTTCTCATCTCAAAATTGTGAAATAAAGTACAATTTGGGCATTTTTCGTCAAAAAGTGTCATTTTATCCAGTGCTTGTTGGGATTTGAGCACCAAAAATAAAGATTTTGATGTAAAATCTCAAAAATTCTAAAGATTTTGGGTGCCAAATAAAGTAAAAATCTTTAAATAAAGTACAGATGAGAAGCCTGTTTTTGAGGCATTTGTTAACACTCCGAGCCTCATGCGTGACTTTTGCCATTTCTGAAGCAGAATTTCATGGAGAACACGATGGCTTTTTCAGATTTTCTTTTCAAATCTAAAAAGCGGTTCAAATCGACCTTTGAAACATGTGACCCATATGCCGGGCTCTACAAACTTAGATCAGGCTATAACTTTTTTTACAGATATGATTTTAATGTGTTTCAAAAACTATAAATGCTTCTAATTAGCTTTTCTATCTTTCTGTAGATTAATAATTATCTTTTAGACCAAAAATAAAAATTAAATTCATCAAAGATCCCTAAAATGTGAGTTTTGAAAATCGCAGTTATTTCACAAAAATGCCTATAACTTTCACTGTATCGATTTTTTTGAAGCATACTTCACGGCATCTAAAAAATCACATTCTGCGCTAGAAAATAACGTGTTACGTTATTATACGTGCCTCCCAGCCCGACTCACAATACAGTGTTATAAGTCCGTCTGAGGAATATAAGGATTTTAAGGATTATGTTTTAGATAGCATATTCGTATGCACTGCACACCCTGTAAAGACAATAAAACATTCTGTGTTTTTTAAAGTATTAAGAATAGTTTTGCACTATTTTCTGTCCTATTTGTTCGAAAAAAAATTTCAAAAGGCGCGCATTTAAATTTTTGGTCAAAAATTTTAGTGATATTTTGTATTTTTGTTCATATCTTCGAGTTGGTTCATGACAAAATCATATTCTATAGTTTATTTTGTAGCTAAACGAACAATCTTTTTTATGAATATCAGTTTCTTTCCATACATTCTGAATTTCGAGACCAAAAAAGCATTTCAAAACTACTTTACATTTTTTGAAGTATACATTTTTGGGATAAACTTCTATAATTATCTGTTTTTCTGTGATTTTTTCAAAGACCTGATTATGGATTCATATTCTACATGAGAAACTGGTTCTAAGGTTGCTGTGGTCTGATGTAATCTATGCTTTCTTATGAATAATTTTCAAATGAGTATAATGGTATGCATGAATAACTGAAACCCAAACCCAATTAGTCCACTTAACATTCTCCGGGGTCTAGTGCATCAAAAGTTTATTGAACTAGAAGAAAACAATACCTTATTCGACGCGCCACACTTCGAGGATTCGTCCGGTGCAAATAAACTATAGAATATGATTTTGTCATGAACCAACTCGAAGATATGAACAAAAATACAAAATATCACTAAAATTTTTGACCAAAAATTTAAATGCGCGCCTTTTGAAATTTTTTTTCGAACAAATAGGACAGAAAATAGTGCAAAACTATTCTTAATACTTTAAAAAACACAGAATGTTTTATTGTCTTTACAGGGTGTGCAGTGCATACGAATATGCTATCTAAAACATAATCCTTAAAATCCTTATATTCCTCAGACGGACTTATAACACTGTATTGTGAGTCGGGCTGGGAGGCACGTATAATAACGTAACACGTTATTTTCTAGCGCAGAATGTGATTTTTCAGATGCCGTGAAGTATGCTTCAAAAAAATCGATACAGTGAAAGTTATAGGCATTTTTGTGAAATAACTGCGATTTTCAAAACTCACATTTTAGGGATCTTTGATGAATTTAATTTTTATTTTTGGTCTAAAAGATAATTATTAATCTACAGAAAGATAGAAAAGCTAATTAGAAGCATTTATAGTTTTTGAAACACATTAAAATCATATCTGTAAAAAAAGTTATAGCCTGATCTAAGTTTGTAGAGCCCGGCATATGGGTCACATGTTTCAAAGGTCGATTTGAACCGCTTTTTAGATTTGAAAAGAAAATCTGAAAAAGCCATCGTGTTCTCCATGAAATTCTGCTTCAGAAATGGCAAAAGTCACGCATGAGGCTCGGAGTGTTAAAGGAATTCAAAAATTCTAATGTCGAGAATGCTAACTCAACTTTTGATTTCGCACAACTTGGTCTAACATCACTACACCGAGTTGTCAAAAAAATATAGCTCTGAAACCTCATTTCAAAAGCACAACGCTTGGAATAATCCTTTCATATAGGGACTATCTCTTTCACCCCTCAAAAAAAATCTTTCTTAAAAATTTTCCTAGATTTTAAATGACATGCTTTTAAAGTTTTTGTCGATACAAGACCGCAAAAAAAAATTTTGATAAAAAATTACAAATTTAAGCTTAAGAAAAATAAGAATTGATTAGTGTCTTTTGTAATAACCCCCTTTTTACCACTAAATGTAACATTCAGGATGCGAAAAAACAATCAACAAAATTACTGCTTGGAGCCCCTGAATCTCTATCTGTCCAACCCAAAGTTGTGAGAAAGAAGTCATCTCAGAGTGCGTGTGCCTCTAAATCTCCCAAAAGACAATTTGACGAGTTAAGTTTATCGTCACAAAGGCAGAAGCCTCAAAGATTGCAGAAAGACAACAGCAACTCTATACAAAAACGTTTCCCAAGCACACTCAGAGCTTCTAATTTATCGATACAGAAAAATCAAAAGTGTGGATCAATCCAAAGAGCAGTGCTTACCACGATGGCTGAGCAGCCCAGTATAGGACTATTGAAGAGCATAAACAAATCCTTGCTTTTAAACTCTGACCAAAGTTCAAGTGCTACTGACCAAGATATCCACTCCAGGCTAGATCATTTTAATTAACTTGTCTAAATTAATGGTCTGCTGGTTAATATTGCACCGAGCTTACAAATCCCTCCTCCTCCCCTCCCCAACGACTTTCTTAATTTTTGTAGAGGCTGGAGGTGGTAAATATAGATATATAGTTCAAAGCCACATAATATAGCATTCAGTTTGTTCAAGATGTTAAAAAGTGAAAATTTCATAGAAAAAAATTTAGAGCCTAAAAACACTCAAAAAGTCAGCAGGAGCTACCAAGGCGAAAAATGGGCCCGATTCTTTGATAGGGCCAAGATCTCACTATATTGAGATTTGACTGTAGTTAAATTGTGAAAGAGTTTTTCGCTAGCAAGCTGTTTGTATTTTATACTTCAAACTTTTCAGAAAGCAAAGAAAAGTTCAATTCAGTGTTACTTCTGATGAATCTGGAACTATTAAAGAAAGCATACTGAAGGGTCAAATCTTCGAAGCGATAAAGTCACTTGAAGAGGACTTCCCATACCTTCTGTTGATGGACAAGCGCTTTGATTTTGCTCTCAGCTTGCAAGACTTCATAGAGTCCATTCGAGAAAGTCACCAGCTTGGAGCTGGCTTTGAGGGCAAGTTATAAATTATATACATTTACATTACAAACCAAGGCTATATGGAAATATAAAACTTATATAAAATTATAATTGAAAACAAATTTTCAACGTCAGATTTTTTTTTTTTTAATGTCTTTGTTTAGAAATGTGGAAAGTTCACGGAGAGTTGTGTGTCAAGCATGGCAGGCTGGAGCAGAATACACAGCCTACACGTGACTTGTGGTCACGTTTAACAGTGAGTCTTACCTTTTGTGCATATATATGTTTTAAATTATAGGTCGATTGTCATAAGCTAAAGTACATACGATCTGTACTTTATAAAAAAATTAGCACCCCGAAAGCCCAGATCATTTTTACTATAAAAATTTCGTGTCAAATCTTTTTTTGCTATGAAAATAGGCATAAGCAATGGATATAATTGACCCTTTCTTTTCGAACATCGCCAAACATAATTCTTTAAAGGACTGTATTTGTTGATGCAGATGAGAATTTGACAAATTCAAATGCGCGCGGGACACTTCTCTTTCGTCTCTCACTGTACTCTTTTGAATCGCTCGAAAAAAGGGAAGTGTCCCGCGCGGATTTGAATTTGCCAAATTTTCATTTGCATCAACAACAGGGCTCCGAATGGGTCCTTTGTCCTTTTTTTGGCACCCCAAATATTTTTTTATTTTTGAAAATTTAGTCAAAATCTCTTTTTTTTGCTTCAAAACGGCAACAAGCACTGGATAAAATGACCCTTTTACTTCAAAAATAGTCAAAATGTCCTTCTTTTACGCAAATGTCCTTTTTTGAAAATTTTCATTCAGAGCCCTGATCAACAAGTATGGTCTTTTAAAAATTTTGAAACCGGAGCATTCTAATGTGTATTTTACCTTTTCCATTTAGTGATAATTTCGCTTAGGCATCCCGGCAAATATCCCCTAAAATGTTTTGGAAATATTTGAAACTAGGGACCACAGGCGCCTATCGGCTCCTCTATCGTGTTTTGAAAATTGAATGAGGGAGGAGCAGGTACGTGTTAATCCATTACATACCCCCCTTGATTACCCCATTCCCGGGTAGAGCTTCCCCTCCTGGTTACCCTCTTCCTGAACACCTTCTCTTGCCTACAAAGTTCCCGCTAAGAGGTATCCACATATTTTAGTCTCCATCATGTTTGTTCGGTTACTTTCTTTATGGCTGTTTGGCATCTATGTGGTTTCGGCCTATCTTGATGGTTCGGGTACTTTCCTGGTGGTTCGGGTCCTATCCTGGTGGCTTGAGCCCCGTCCTAGTGGTTGGGCAGCTTGAACACAAAATCCTGGTTAAAATTCACTATCTCCGGTTTCGAGGGACTTAAAAACTTTTTTAAAGCCACTACAATGTTACGGTGAAATTTTTACTTTTCAAAGAGAGCTGAGATGTTGGATTCCAGGACTTATACAGAAACATCCACCGAAAATCCAGGCTAAAATCCACCACCTCCGGTTTGGAAGGACTTAAGAACTTTTTGGTTAAAGATAGCTAATGAGTTAAAGTCGGCGGTTCGTAAAGATATGAGAAGCGAAAAATTAAGAAAATTGAATAAAATGGCTATAAATGCGAAAATTCATAATTTAGCGTCACAGAGTCAGTCCAAATATTATATAGAGACATATAAAAAGTTTTTTTAGAGCGACCTCAATTTCACGTATTTGTGCTTTAAAGAAAGCTAAAATATTCTACTTTGGTTATAAATAGATATCCGACATGGGTTCGCAAATATAGCCGAAATTTGGGTTGAAACCTAAACATCCACCAAATATCCAGGCTAAAATCAACCATCTCCAATTTGGAGGGACTTAAAAAGTTTTCTTTAGAGCGACTCCAATTTTACGTAATTGTGCTTGAAATAGCTAAGATGTTGTTCTTGAGGGTTCCGGAGAGTTATCGAACATGAGTTTTCGAAAAATGCCAGAAAATTGGGCTTTAAGACAATCGCTTCACAAATAGCGTCAGATACACATGCAGAATCTTCCCATTAGTAAAAACTTTGGGAATATTTACAGAAAAAAATTCAAAATCTTAGACTTCATTTTTTCTTAACTTTTAACAGAAGAGACCACGATAAAAAAAACCCCCTAATTGATTATTTAACACAAGACTCGTGCTCAACGTTGTCAGTTTACTCTAAAATCTGCTTTTAAAACATTAGAATCGATGTCAAATTTCAACATTCGCACAAGACAATAAACATTCAAATAGTGAATTTTGAGTCATTTTGAAAATCAAATGATTATTGTCTAGGAGAGAGTACAATTAATACGATCTCAATAGCTGTTTTATTTGTTCAGATGCCTTCAGGTAAACATGCCAAATACCTGCAGTTTCCAATTTCTCAGCGTAAAATTTTACTTAAAGGGCATGCCCGTACGTTACACGGAGAAAGGCGGGCACCATTATTTTTTTATTTCTCGCTGACTTTTTTTAAGCGCTTTCATCTAGATTTTTAAAAGTAGTATAAGGTCATCAATATCAGACTGAACGCGGAACGAGTGAAAAATAGAACAGTTCGAAAAAATTCACTGGTCCCCCGTCTTAATTTTAATTTTTTTTCACATGGCCATTTCCGTGTTAAAGGAATGTTGGCTCCATCCCTTGTACCGACCTATTTTCGCCTTAATGTCCCTGTTAATTTTTTTTATAATTCTCATTAGATTCTTTGAACTTTTTCACGGGGTTTTTTTTATTTTCATGAGATAGTTTTTCCGAAACCTTTCAGAAGCGGCTACGCCCGTTCTTGGCCTGGATGTGTATTCTGCTAGTTTTTTGATGATAAAAAACTCTATAGAAACCGCAGGGAGCGACTGAGGTCAAAAGGCCGCTATCAGAAATATGTCTTGAATGCGGTGTGAAGAACTCGTCCTCGTCTTTCGCCCTCTTCTTCGTTTTCGTATTATGAGGACGAGGAAGAAGTACGAGCAGCTGAAAAAACTAAGTACGAGCACGAGGACGTAAGACGGAAGGTAAAGACCACTCGTCCTAATTAAAACCTTTTTCATTAAAAAATCTTTAACGGAAAAAGTTACTTTTACGAAAAAGAAAAATTTTAACTTTATTTAAAAAACAGTTCTGAATTCCGATCATTCGTTTGAGATTCATCTCCTTTTGCTTATCTTTTTCTCTTTATGTCTCTTTATGAATTGATCAACAGTGCGTTGAGCCACTTTATCGTCATTATCGAAAGAGCATCAAATCTTCGGTCAGCGGCAATACAAATGCCAAGCAAAGCCTGAAATTTGATTTTTAGCTCTTATAGAGATCTTAATCCACAATAAGCACAAAAAATTTTCTAATCTACCTTTTTGTAATTAGTTAATGAAAAAGTCAAATATTTTAAAATACCAGGAGAAATTATTTTCTTGTCGGCTTCTGTTATAATTTAACAACAACATAAAGCGTTTAAGCAAAGATTTATAAATTACCGTATTTACTCTATCTATTCTGTTTTCCAACCCCCAAAAATCTGAAAAATTTAGGGTGGATCTTGAGATTTTTTGGTGGTCAACCAAAATCTAAAAATTGAAATCGGTAGAGCTCGTGGGAGTTAAGAAAATGCAACAAATAGCTTTGCGAAAATATTTCTCTGAGTCGAGATATAGGTCCTCAAAGTCAAGGGTGTCGACTTATTAGAGCAGTCGGCTTATTAGAGGAAATACGGTATATGCATTAAGCACAGATTTATAAAATGGCCACTCAGCTTACCTTCTCATTCGTCTATCCTAACTATCGGCCTATCCTCCCTCCCAATCTATTGGGGCGTTTTTCAGATAATTGGGATAGATCCAGGCGCTTGGGTTATCCTCTAGGCAGTTGGCGTACTTTTTAGGCACTTGACGTACACTTCGGGTAATTGACGTACTTTCCAGGCAGTTGAAGTAACTTCTAGGTGCTTATGGTAAGATCCCAATGGTTGAGATAACCCCCAGATTGTCTGGACACCCCATTTTCGCCTGGCCTAGCGCTAGGTGGCTAGGCTTTTTTAAAACATACTAACTAAATTTTTACTACGGATTCATGTTTAGCGCACTCTTTCAATTTCTAATTCCTCTCAAGACAACGATAACTCAAATTTGATCTAATTAGAAGATAGCTAAGATTCTGGGCTAAAACGTAACGTTGAGCTTTTTATGGATTTGCATAAAAAAACTCCAAAAACGGGATAACAGACAAACATGGTCCAAATACTATATGGAGATTTTTAAATAATATTTCAGGAGACAAGTAAGCTCTTAGCTCATCTTCAGTCCAACCCTAACATTGCGGACATCACGACTATTCCAAACGCTTATCTTCTATCAAAAGAGAGGCGAGAAAGTTTGGCAAGATTTGCTGAGAAAGTGATTGAAGGTGCAATTGCTGGTGAATGCTTTGACAAAAAGTAGCAAGACATTATCAAAAAGATATGATTTATTAAGTATAACGAATTCTTAGATGTTAATCAGCCTTTGTAGATTTGTAAAATAAAAAAGTAATTTAATGAGTATCAAATTAGTTTGAAAACAACTAGGGTTGGGTGAAAGCAAATTGCTTGTCGTATGTGCTTCAAGTATAAGCTTGACCTTTGCAAATGGAACAAACATTTTTTGCCTAATACAGTCGACGCTCGATAGCGCCGGACGCAATTGATGTGTTTTTGTCTTAGTCTTTTGCCTCAGTCCCTCCCCAGGAATTTATCGAGAGGTGGAGGCGTAGTGTAATGGCAGCATAATGACTCTGTAATCCAAAAGAGATCATTTAATTCCAGCCACCACCATTTTCCTCTGGACAATCACACATCAGCAATATCGAGATGGACGCAAAATAGAAATTTGTGGTCAAACTTTTGACTGCCGGACGCAATAAAGAGCTTTAGTAAAAAAACTCGTGAAAATCATTTGTCATACAATTGCTACGATCGCGGAATGTTTGCCACAATCATGATCGCAAAACTAGATCGCGACTCCATATTTAGTTCTGTAAAATTCGAAAAATTCACATTTTCTAATGCATTAATTCGAATTTTTTTTGAGAGGAGTCAATATAGAGCGACCTTTACGCAGTCGGCGCCATACTCAGCCGAACGGAATATCGAGCTGGATGCAATAAAGCAGACGCAATATAGAGAGTCCATTGCAAAGATA
Source organism: Ditylenchus dipsaci (assembly GCA_004194705.1). NCBI lineage: Eukaryota > Metazoa > Nematoda > Chromadorea > Rhabditida > Anguinidae > Ditylenchus > Ditylenchus dipsaci. The sequence continues at coordinate 147,717 of SADC01001020.1, forward strand.
AATCATTAATGATGAACCGCAGTACCGAGCTGGAAGCAATATGCTCAATGGAGCATCGACTGTACTCCTGTATTTAAAAATAAGTATTTAAGCTGGGGTTCGTAAAACGCTTTTTAATATTTTTCTTGGAAATATTAAACCAGAAAAGTAAAAATAACAAATATTAGGTCGTGTCAAAAGTTCCGTCGTTTTTTTTAAGTGCTTTTGTGCTTTTACCATAGATTTTTTCAACTTTTTTCAAAACTTTACCACTCATTTTGTAGTCAAGATTCTCAGCTACGAAAGGAGTGGCAAACTTTTGTTAAAAGTTGAAAAAATCTATGGTAATAACACAACGCCACAAATAATGCTTTTGAAAAAAACGACGGAACTTTTGACACGACCTAATAATAACAATTTTATTAAATTCATTCATTAACAAATCAAATGTCTCTTTAAATTAGTGAGTTTAAGCTTCTTCTTTGATTTAGTTTGTCGTCTTATGAAATGGCTTCATCTTTTGTAGAAGAAAAAACGTCTCGCAGAATTTTTTTTGAAGATCTTTTCATTTTTGGATTTTCGGAAGATTTTTTGAGGAGGGCTTATTCAGACAAGGCTTATTCAAATCGGACCCAGTAAATTTTATTTTGGTCCAATCGGAATGGGCCCAGTTTCCTCTTCCCCGATTTTCGAACAAAAAACCAATGTTAAAACAATTGGATTTTCTAACAGGTACTATTAGCGCAAAGTGATGAAAAGGGGCTGTACAAGCGAAATTTTTCGAACCGTCGCTGATTTCACTACTTTTGCATAAAATCCAAAATTTTTCAACTTTTTATAATTAAACAGACAATTTTTGTCGGGTCGAACAAAACGTTTATATAAAAATTTCAAGAGAGAAAAAACCTGCTGGTCTTGACTTTTTTTAATTGGAATAAATTGGTATGTTACTTAAACAAAAAAGTCAGATCTTTAATAGTACGCCATTTCGCAAAGACCCTAGTAGTTTTCTATATTGTCTGATGAATGGTAGAAGAAAAAAAACTTAAACAAGCTTAATGAGCTACAATTTAATTTATTTGTCATGTTTCAAGACTTTTTACAAAGGGCTTTTTGAATTAAACGAAAAATAAATACTAGTAGATTATGTCAATCACTTGCACACTTTATATTGTTCAACTTTTAAGAAACAAAAAAAATTTTAGAGTTTCATTCAGTTAGAGTTAAAGTTAGGAAAATTTATTTGTTTTTCGTTCGAATTTTTTTAATCCTAAAATTTTTTATGTATAATCTTGAGCTTTGATATTTGTGAATTTTTTCCTAGGACCTTAAAAACTTTAAAGCTACAATGTTTTTTCACATATCTTTCGTATGAAATTAATTACGGCTGACTTAAGGAAAAAATTCTTTCTCGCAAATCTTTATAGTTTTCTCACTCCTACTTTGACTTAATTTTTTTTATCAATTAACTGAATATACTTTATTTTTCTTTTATACAAAATTTTTTTAGCTTTAACAAACTTTTTTGAAATGAATTCAACTTTTATAAATGAAGCAAGTTTTTTAATTTATGCATATCAAAAACATGGCGCTAGTGTCATATAAACATTACCGACCACACACTCTCCCTTTGTAATTTTTACGTGGGCTTAGGCCCATAAGCTCAAATGGTGATATCAAGTACCCTCCGAAATTCATCGAAGGAAGGATATACAGGATGTCCTAAATTAGCCGCGGGGTTTGTGTTGACTATAACTTTTCGAATTTTCTTGATTTCGACGAGATTGTGATTTATTAAAAAAATAATATTGAAATATGGAATATTCATGCGAGCAGAAAGCCTGAAAAGTGATCTGGCTTAGAATTCACTGCTTTATCATCAAATTGCAGAACGAATATTGAAAAGTTTTATCTCTATACGCCAAAAGATTTACTCACTGATTCGCTTGACGAGTGTGAAATCAGATCAAAATTTCGAAGCCCAAAAAATTGTCTTGACCCTAATCATGGAGAGAAAAATAATTGTTGGCTGAAACTTCGAAAAAATATATTATAAGTTTTACCGATGGGCCGAAGCCCTTGAAAAATTTTTCTATTGATGCTGCAGTAATTTTGATTAACCCTGTAGTGCACATAACCATTAAAGTAACTCTGTGTTAGGTAAAATTTTCCTTAAAAGACGATAATTTAACACGTTTTTATTGCAAAAATATTCCGGATTAGGAATCGAGCCCACTATCAACATTGACCGGACGTCGTCGCTCTACCACTACACTATCAAGCAACTTAAACGATATTGCTTTATTGTTGGCCGAATAACTTTCTTATACAAACGATAACAAACTAAAAAGTCAAAAAATGAGTCTTGAATATTTTTGCAATGAAAAAAGTGTTCCGCGCTCATTCAGACGTGTGAAATTCTCGTTTTCAGCGATGGCCTATGCTCCATTGGAGAAAGTATGGAGGTTAAACGCCACATAGTATACAAATTTATACAAAAATGACTTCTAGTTTTTTTACTAATTTAATAAAACACATTTAAGCCTTACGACTCTTTTTATAATAATGGGCTACCAGCAATAGCTTTATATCTTATAGCCATAAGAACAATTATTGCAGCGACTGGATTAATACTGAATGCAGGACTTATTTATGTAACTTACATGCAGAGGTTGTTTATTATTTTTTGTTACCTCAAAAGTTTATAAAACATTTTTAGATCCCTTCACGGAACTTGCAATATTTTAATCTCTCTTAATGCCCTTTCTAACTTGTTGTACAATGCTGGATTCATGGTGTCTCCTGTTTTATTAATATCTGGAATTAGATTTGTTCCTCACAACACCTGTATATACTTCCAAATGTTTCCTATTTTTGGAATGGCTTCAGTTATGTGTTTTTTCTTGATCATTTCTGTTGATCGTCTGTTGTGTGTTACACTACCAATAAGGTAAAAAATGGAGCCTGGTCGAATTTGTTTAAAATTGTTAATTTAGCTACTCAAAAATGAGCAAGAAAATTTACTTTAGCGTAATATTGCTATTAGTTGGATCTTACTGTGGCTTTTGTTTTTTCATGTGCTTAGAATTTGCGAAAACTGTTGAAAACAGGTACTGTTAAAATTTATGAAAAAATTCAAGTCTTTAATGAGTACATACTTAATTTGACGCTGCTACTCTATAGTGTTCCGCGACAAAAAAATCCTCCAATTTTTTGAAGAGTGCTTTGTCCCCCTGGTGATTTTTTCGCCACTAAACAAAAAAATTGAAAACTGGCGAAAAAAACCACAAGGGAATTGTTGTAACGTAAAAAGTGGGAAGCTAACCCACTGCGCTACACGTGTAGATCTTCTAGAAATAGTCGTAATTTGACCTATATGTAACATCTCCCCTTTTAAGTATTAATGTACAGTCAAGTCTCGATTTAACGAACCCCTGGGGACCGCCAAAAATGTTCGTTAAATCGAAGGTTTCGTTAAATCGAGAGCTTATTTTAGTCATTTTATTTAATCGGTGGCCAAATAGCCACCAAAAAAAGGTTCGTTAAATCAAGAGTTTCGTTAAATCGGGGTTTCGTTAAATCGAGACTTGACTGTAGATTTCAATGGACTTATAGGAACCGTTCGCAGGGCTACTAGGAATCCGGAGTAAACATCCCGCTAAGATGAGTCTCCCATGTCAAAACCTCTTGTAGGTGTATGCAAATAAATGACATGGCCATGAAATTATGAAAGATCGGATCGAATTTTTTTCAGTGGGTACCGCCACCTACTTCCTCCGTTGTATTGTAATACAACCACTTATTTGAAATGTCGAATGGGAGGGTCCGAATGTATTAATGGGAGGAATTTGAATTATATTAAATGTCCGGGACCCTTGCGGGATCGAACTTGCGACTGCGCCAATTGTTGTAACGTAAAAAGTGGGAAGCTAACCCACTGCGCTACACGTGTAGATCTTCTAGAAATAGTCGTAATTTGACCTATATGTAACAGGAATCAAGCATTTTTTGCCGCCTTTTTGGGGACAGGGATATTTCACCGTACGGACATTTCACTGTTTGTATCATTTCACCGTCTAGTAAATCGACTTTATTATGATTAATAGAATCATTTCACATGACGAGTTCTCATTTTGCTCTCATATTTTGATTTCTTTACTCTTAAATATTCTTCCTTTGTAAGATTATCCACCTCCAGAGATCAAAATTTTGGATTAAGCTGAGAGTAATCAGAATCGTGTCCTGAGCATGATTTGATCATGCTGAAACAGCCACTTGACTAACAAGAACCTCAGTTCTGAAGTAGTTGTGCATCCCGTAGTGGTGGTATTAAGGTGGTAACCAGAGGCGTAACCAGAAAAAAATTTCAGGGGGGAAGGGGGGCCTAAAGCCCCTCAAAAGTCATTTTACCTACACCATTTTCGGCTTTTAGGTTGTTTTTATAATGAAATAATAAATTTCAGGAGGCTTTAGCCCGGTTAGCCCCTCCCCTTGGATGTGTCCCTGGTGATAACACAGAGAAAGTAGTACTCAGGTGGTAGTACCAAGGCACTGACAATGTATCATACTCAAATGTCTAGGTAGTGGTGCTTGGGTAGTGGTAGATGGTAGTCTCTAGGTAGTATCACCTAAATAGTAGTATTACGATAATAGTAGTACCCAGGTTGTATATTAGACAATTTTTATAATGCATCTAACTGTGTTGGTTAGCTGGATATTCTGGACGTCCCATATACCTACAAAACCAAGTGGTCGTCTACCCATATCAAAAAAAATACGTTGCTGGGTTCCAAAATTTCTTTTCTGCACTAATTCGAACATTTTAAAGATTATTTGGCAGTAGTTAAACTAAGTTTTGCGAGATTCAGGAAAACTGTGAAAAAACCTTCAAAAAGTAACTTCAAAACTGTTAAACCATCTTTAGAATGCTCGAATTAGTGCAGAAAAATACGCTTTGAAACCCAAAAACGTACCCAAAAAAATTTGATCCAAATGAATAATCACTTGGTTTCGTTGCTACATGGAAGATCCAGCAAAACAGCGGTTAGTTAAAGGGGGAGGTGCATGTTGCGTGGTATTTTTAACCATTGTTGTTTTCTTTTCTTCGCCCCATTTTGGCAGGACTTCCTTTTACGGAGTCCTCCCAAAAGTGTGTTTTGACCACTTATTCGAGCTTTTCAGGTCGTAATTAGTCGAAAAAACATGTTTTCAGGATTGGGAAAGACATCTGCAAAAAAAAATTTTGGTCAAAAAATTAAAAATTTTTGACCAAAATTTTTAATTTTTTCTCCAAAATGTACCAAAATTTTTATTTATAACAGTCCAACAACTCGTTACATTCATTCCTCAATTTCCTCCATATCTTCTTCAGGACTTTCTGACCTTCTGAAATACCCTTGGTTTGCCTAAAGGAATTATTATTTAGACATACCAAGGGTAGACATAAGACATACCAACCGCTTCGCGGCCAAAGATCAGCACACTCCACATTGCAAGGGATAAAAAAAAAGGTTAAAAATTTTTTTAATGGTTTGGTATATACATACCGTGCTCTCAAGAGCTCAAGACTTTTTAGCGAGGTTAGGTCTATCCCTCAAGGGGCCGAAAAACATGACCGAAGCATGAAAAATGAAAATTTTTGGTAAAAAGGTCGATTTTTTGATCAAAATTTTTTTTCTCGAAAAATGTCTTTCCCAATCCTGAAAACATGTTTTTTCGACTAATTACGACCTGAAAAGCTTGAATAAGCGGTCAAAACACACTTTTGGGAGGACTCCGTAAAAGGAAGTTTAGCCCCCATTTTTTATTGATAATGGCTTATCTGTTAATACATTACTTGGCCTATTTTTTACGCAGAATCTGAAAATGTTATCAGAATGAAAAATTTTATTGAAAAATCTCACGAATAACGTAAAAATTAACCGAAACATTCATGCCGTATTTCCCTCACGTACCTTTTTAGGATTCTTGTGTTATGGCTTTTCGTCATGGTTTTTGCTTATTAAATAGTTATTAGGCAATATACCACTCCAACTGTAGCTTGCTGTCTTAGCTACCGTCTCAGTGGTAAGTTGCCTAGTAGCTGTCACGAAAAAACAGCCAAAACACAGTAAGAAGAACATGATTTTGAATAGAAAAAGGATATGTGGGGGAAATACAGTACGCATGTTTCAGTTAATTTTCATGTTTCCCATAAGATTTTTCAAAAAATATTTCGATTATGATAACACTTTCGCATTCTGCGTGAAAACTTGGACAAGTAATGTATTAAAAGATGAACCAATCAATCAAAAATATGGTTAAGAAAAGAAAACAAAAAAAGTCAAAAATCCCACGCAACATTCACCCCCCCCCTTTAATAGAAAAACGTTTAAATTAACAAGTAAACTTCTCAGGATAAAATAAAAAAAACATCTCATGTCGGTAAAAAAACTTTGTGGATGAATCCGCTTGACGCCAAAGTCTTCTGTCCGTTGGTGGTCACGCTGAAATTAGAACAAGCAGGCCTTTCAGTGTGGATGAAAAGCTTTTAACACCTAAAATGTGCAGAATAACACGTAAAAATTGCAACTAAGAATTGAGACGTGCCAAATGTCCCCAAAATTTTCTTGGACGGTGAAGTGATATAGACGGTGAAATGACCCGGATTGAGTAGAGAATGACCCGGATGGAGTACCTTATAGAGTAGTAAGGCCATTATTTTAGTGTTCCTAGACGGAACATGTTTGGCCACCATACAATAACATTTATACAATAGTTTATACTTTAGCCTGTCCTCAGGGTGTACAGAATGACACAAAATAGTTACAATTAAAAAAATTGTTATTGAATCTAATTTTTTATTTATTTTTTGATTCATTTGGGAATGTTTTTTTGTGAAATAGCTGCTTCCTTCACATAATTTCTCATTTTTTAGTATGAAATTACAAATCTAAGGGCCTCAGGTAGTTTCACTACGGTCATTGATTTTCCGGGTACAGGTCAATTCATCGATGCAACAGTCATCGACAATAAAAATTTATCGATGCAAAACTCATCGCTGCAAAACTTATCGCCAACAAAACTCATCGCCAAAAGCAACTCATCGCTTGCAAAACTCATCGCCGGCAAAACTCATCGATGGCAAAACTCATCGCCAAAAGCAACTTATCGCTTGCAAAACTCATCGACACTTGTATTTGTGTCGATTGTTCGTTTATCGACACTTATATTTCGCCGATTGCCTATTCATCGACACTTGGGTTCGTCGATAGTTTTATTCCTTGATTCATACTATGCTGTCCTTGTAGATCAATTTTTCTTTTCTTTAACTGGGGAGAAGTTGAATAATTTATTATGCGTTGTTTCTTGTCTATTATCGAGTCAAGTGAAAAAAATGGAGTGTGCGTTTTTATTTGTTTATGGTTTTTAGAGAAGTATGAGATACTAGGGTCTGCAGGCGCCTATCGAGGCCTATGTCGTTTGGGAAGATTAGTGTTTCGGATACTATCTCCGTTGTTCGGGTAGAACATTCACCCTACCTACTAACCCACCTACTCTACCTCGCCTACCCTCGCCTATCCTCACCTATTATGGCCTATCCTCGCTTACCCTTGCCTACTATCACCTATCCTCGCCTACCTTGGCCTATCCTCGCCTTTATTCGCCTACCCTGGCCTACCCTTGCCTATCCTCGCTTATCCTCGCTTATCCTCGCCTATTTCGCATATATAACGTACACCAGACCTGGTCCCCAGGGTGTACGTTATATCAAAAATCGACTGTAATGATTCTACCTGGACACTTGACTATCCTATCTGGCTACCTACCCACCTTAACTGGCCATTTAGCTACCCTACCTGGTAGAAAGTGGGCTTGAACACAAAAATCCACCTTAAATACAGGCTAAAATCAACCATCACCGATTTGGAGGGCAAGGAAAATTTTTTTAAAACAAGTTTGATTTTACGCATTTGTGCTTAAAAGATAGCTAAGATGTTGAACTTGAGGGTTCCGGAAAGATATCAGACAAAGCATTGCAAAAAGTGGCTAAAAATTTCGTTGTAAAACAATAATTTTATAAAAAGTGTGACGGACGGAAAAAAGCAAAGAACGATAAGACAAAAGTGTCGATGAACAGATAATCGACGAAATAGAAATGTCGATGAATAGACAATCGACAAAATATAAGTATCGGTGAATAAATAATCGACGAATTAAAGGCATCGATGAGTTGAGCTGGCGATGAGTTTTGCCATCGATGAGTTTTGCCGGCGATGAGTTTTGCAAGCGATGAGTAGCTTTTGGCGATGAGTTTTGTTGGCCATGAGTTTTGCAGCGATGAGTTTTGCATCGATAAATTTTTATTGTCGATGACTGTTGCATCGATGAATTGACCTGTACCCGATTTTCCTGCAGCAGCTTTTTCGACAAATTTTTCAGAAATGTGACTGTTTTGTGTGTCAGCCTATATACTAAACCAAAAATGAATGTAATTGTGACTAAAATGCAGTCGACTCTTCCGAAAACGGCCCTTAAAATTTTTTTCTTCAGCTGGGTTCGACCTTTTTACTCTTGTTAACTCGTTTTACCCATATAATTCGCCAGTCCAGAAATTACGATTTTCGCTGTTTGTTTTGAGTAACAGTCTAATAACTTTTCTCCAAAATTGACGCTATAATAAAAAAAAAAGCTAAGCAGTAATTTTTATAATAAAGAATTCAATTGCGTAGTTTTCAAATTTAAACAATATGAAAAACAAATTTTTGATTTGTTTATAGCAATATTTAAACCGACTACATTTTTCGTTATCTCAAAACTATTTTTGAATCAAAATACTGTTGTCGTTAATACCGACGTTTCTAAAAAACATATAGCGTCGGCAACCCTGATTAAAAATTGTTGACGCTAAAAATACAGACAATAATTCCGGCTATTATAATTTTTAAATATAAACATTAAAAATTTAAAATAATTTTCAGACGAGTGTTATGCAGCATAGGTGACAGTTTATTCCCTGCTATGGCCCGATATAGCCTTATAATTTTAATAGCTTGCTGCGCCAGCTATACTTGTCTATGGATCACTTTAAAAAAAGTAGATAAAAATAAATCGAACAAAGCAACTCATCGCATTTTTAACTCTCTTATGGGTATACTAGTAATGTCTGTGCTGCCATGGGTTTCTAATACTCTGCTCAGTTTATTTTTAGCTTTTTTACATTAAGTTTGATACAGTTTTGGTGTGCCTATATGGTTCTTGGATACTTATCCATTCTCGCCTCAATAGCTGATGCACCTATTCTATACATTTTTAGGTGAAATTTTTGTATATTTACATTTTCTAGATTAAAGTTGTTTTTTTTATTTTAGCGGCGAATATAAAAAAGCATTCAGTCAGCAATTCTGCTTGTCGAGTTCAAAGACTGAAACTCAATCTAATTTTACTACTGTTACTCAAGCACGAAGACAAACAACTAATGCGTAAAAATAAATCTGTACAACATTTTTCAATTATTGATTAATAAAAATATTTGATAAAAACATCACTAGAAATAATGCTCTCTATATGCCCTTCATAGTCTACTTTCAATTATTCTAAAAAGCTAGGGACCGATCGATGAACGAGGTGTTGGTAACTTGTTTGACCGAAAATAAGCCAATGTTAGCAAAATTATGTATCTTCAGGGCGTCGGATAATCGAGAGTGTTGGGTAGTTGGGATGTTGGTTGATAGCGGCCTAAGTTCACCCCTTCTCTAAACAGTATCAGCTCTCTAAGACTAAAATGGTTAATGAGCTCATACTCTTTAGGGGGCGGTATGCACTCGCGTTTTACGTTGATGATAACCGAGAGTATACTGTAATTCTACTTAGGTAAATATTAGAGTAGTTCACGGTCGGTTAATTGAAATTACCCGGTTTTCGGTTTAACCGGGATTTTGGCTACCCGGTTTTATCAGTTTTTTTTCGGTCGGTTAACCGGCTTGTAATAATTTTCGGTTTTTTTTTTGTCGTAAATTAACCGAAATTTTGCTGTACCCGGTTTTCGGTTGATCCCGGTTTTTTTGTACCCAGTTTTTCGGTCGGTTTTTTTTTGGCCAAATACCCGGTCGGTCGGTTAACCGACCGGGTCGGTTAACCGACCGTGAACTACTCTAGTAAATATCCTAATAAGCGATGTTAGCAAGGATAATATTGCTGTTATCCCTCTTTGAAAACAGTCGACAGAAAATAAATCGCTGAAAGCAAAATAAACCGTAAGTTAAAGCGTTCATATCATGCAAAATGGCTTTTATATGTGCACCATTCTCGGCATGATATGAAATTACAACGCTGTTTCATCTTGCAAGCTTTTCAATAATTTTATGATGCAAAACGCTTCCAAAAGAAATATAAAAGCGCTGAAATCACCTCCAAATTAAATGACCAAATAACCGCTGGTCCTAGAGTAGAGGATATTAACACTGCTGTGATCATGTCCTTTTCGTTTTCGCGGGGCTAGTTTGTATTAAATGGGACTACTGAACTGTAGCGATCTCCTGAACACAAAACAAGGATTGTATATTTATTTATAAGTTATTTCAAAAAATTGCCTGTTCACTATAGTTCCACTACTTTTGAAGATTGAATCTATCACATACCCTAAATAATGTTTGTGGAAATGATACTACATAATTTTGAAAGACCTATTGAGGACAAAACTATTTATTATAGGATAGCTTATATTTTGCGAAAATGCCCTAAAATGTACTTATCTCCATACACCATATACTTATTTCCATATACCATATAGTATTAGGCATGTGTCAGTGTGTAGCGCTGTTTGGAACTTTTGTGGACACTTCGTGGAGATTTCGATGTCCTTCGATAGTTCTTTAACTGTAGGTTTGAGCATGCGCGTTTGTTTTTTCATATCGCCTTGCTGGACGAAAAAAATCGAATAAACTTCAAAAGCAGTTTTTATTACCCACATTCAGTAATTTATTGACTGAATGTGTTCGGAACACGATTTATCTCACTTTTCGTGACCTTTTGTGGAGATCTTAGTGTCATTGAATAGCCCTTTCATTGTAGATAGAGGCATGCGTGTCGGATTTTTCATATCTCCCTACTGGACGAAAAATTGGGGCCGGAAGACTTTTTGCAATTAGATTTAGGGTTTGCTGTGAATAAAATTGAGATTTCGCCACCTTGAAGTGGAAAATTGGAGGTTTTATGTGAAAATATCAAAAATATTTGAATTGGCGCCAATTTTCTGGCGATACCGCCAGGCCTCCTAGCCTTCGTAATGAAACTTCTTGTAATATTTTTTTTCGGACTATGCTTTTAGTAGATGCTGTTATTGCTAAATTTTTTCGCATTTTTTTCACATTCGCCCAAACCATCAGGATAGGTTTCGAACCACGTGGTTACCCCAAAACTACCAGGATGAGGCTCGAATCATGGGGCTCGAAACAACAGAAAAGTACTTCAACCGCCACGATGGAGCCCAAACTTTGTGGATACCCCCCAAACACCAGGATAGGGATCGAATCACATTCACACCCTTCAACAACCAGAAAGGAGCTCGAACTACCAGGAAAGTACTCTAACCGACAGGATGGGGTCTAAACCACATGGATAAGCTCTAACCACCAGGAAGGGACCCGAACAACGTGGATGCCCTCGAAGATCAGGACGAGACCTAAAACACCAGGATAGGGCTCGAACCATCAGGAAAGTACCCGAACCACCAAGATTGGATCCGAACTACTTAGAAACCCCTTAACAATCAAATGAGGCACGAACTACCTGGATGCCCCTAACCATCAGGAACGTAGATAAGGAAAGTGGGCGGTAATTTTGTAGGCCAGAAGGGGGGGGGGGTAGTGGATATACAGGTAGGGGTAATAAGGGGAGTATGTGATGAATTAACACATACCTCCCATTAAAATTTCAAAATAGGGTACAGGTGCCGATAAGCCCCTTTAAAAACTAGTTATAAAATATTTCGATATGGAAGCCCTGTGGTTTACCAACTAATACTCTGGCTATTAAGATTTTACGTTAAAGTAGAAAACAATGTTTTACAGAGATTTTTGTCAGCACACTTTAAGATGTAAGAGTCTTTTATGTGCAATTATCAAAAATTTGGCAAAATCTGTGTTGATTTAGTTCACGACTGAAATAATGCAAGGTTTTCCTGGAGAAGTGATCTTGTCAGTCTATCAAATCAACTTTCAACAAAAAATTCATTGAAAAAAGAAAAATTATCTGCACTAGATTACTGCAATGATTGGTGCATTATTGGTAGATTATCACTTGATTGTCTCGTACAGGGTGCTTCAAAACAAACTTAAACACCTAAAAATAATTTTGCGTGCCGTATTTCCTCTAATTAAACGGCAGTCTCTAATAAACCGGCACCCCCTACTTTGAGGGTCTGCATATTGGCTCATAGCAAAAATTTTGCAGAGTTGTTTAGTGCATTTTGTCAACTCCCACAAGCTTACCGATTCCGTTTTTTTATTATGAATTTTCATGCGAAAATCTCAAGATCGATTGCGAATTTTCTCTATTTTCAAGGGGTTGAAAAATCTTTTTTTAATTAGAAGAAATACGGTAGGTAGGATCTCCCCCAGTCGAATTAAAAAATTGGATAAAACGGAAAAATGCCTCCTTTTGGCGAAAAAGTGCCTCCTTTTTGTGAAAAAGTGCCCCCTTTTTTTCGTTTTAGTCAAAAAGGCGAAAAAAGTGCCCCCTTTTGTTAGAATTTTTCCTGTTTTGTTAAACTTAACGGTTCAGATGACGCGAAACTGGAAATCTGTTGCAAGTTGTGAAAATGAAGGAGAATTCTTGGAGTGGAAGGCGACGAATGCTAGTTGGATGAAGACTCGGCGATAGTAAGTGATAGAGCGTTTGTTTTGTTTCAGATTTCTTCTCCTTATTTTGAAATTTAGCTATAAGAACCGACTATCTGCTAAAGGCATTAACACCAAATATCGCTGTGGTCACAACCATAAGTACAACTTCGGCTATGATTGCAAGGCAGAGATGCGACTTCGTCGTCCTTCTAATTTCGAAATAGTGTGCATTCAAGTTTCTGGAGATTGCGACCATTCCAAAGTTGAAGAGAGGAAGCTAGACTCACCAGTGAAAGAAAAACTTCAGGAGCTTGAATCATATGGAGGCCCTACCCTTACCGCCACTCAAATGCAAAAGAGACTGAAGGTTTGTGCGTGTTAGTTATTAATTATTATTACTGTTCGAATGCTTAGAACTCGCTGGATCGCTCAAAGCACGAACTCCCTTCGCCAAAGCATATCAACGATTTTGTACGACATGAATCTATGAAAGCTGGTCAACTGGTACAGATGAAGCTTTCTGATCTGAAAAACTACGCTTCTCAAAATTCTTCTCAGCCCGGTAAAAATAAAATTTCATTGTGCACTTGGAAAATATCAACCTACTTTCAGGAAATCTAGACGAGCCGTATGTGGTGTCGTTCAAAGTCAGCGATGATCGCAAGCAGTGGGTAGTAGTGTGGACAACTAAACGATTGACAAATGCGCAAATTGAACAAAGTCGGATCAACCATTTACAGATCGATGCTACCTACAAACTTTTGTATCAGGATTTTCCATACTTTGTAAGCTCTATTAGATGTTTTAATCAATCTTTAAGTTGATGTTTTATTTCTCCTTTTCAGCCAGTCGGGTTTTCTGATGCAAACAAGAAATTTTACTGCTCCTTTACAGCACTGTGTTCGGGCGAGACGACGTGGTGTTACGCTGGAATTCTGTTAGCTGTTCGTCAAGTCTGCTCCACTCTTAATGCCCCTTACAAGCCTGCTTTTATTATGACTGACGCTGATACGGCGATTGAATCTGGTATTTTTAAGTAAATTTTGTAGGCCAATTGCAGTAAAGTTTTATTTTGCAGCTATTCGAGAGGTTTGGGGACCAGAAGTGACACATGCTCTTTGCAAGTTTCATGTTGCAAAAAATTTTGAGCGCTATCTCCCAAAGGCAAAGCTATTCGAGAAGCAAAAGCATCAAATGAAGGAGGATTTCCGTACCATATGCGCAGCGCAGAGTAGTGAGGAGTTTGATGAAGGCATAGCAAGATGCGTAGAAAATAGCTTATCCTACTAAACTATTATTCTCAGCAAGCATAGCTCTGGTCAGTTACTGGGTGGCAAAATATGCAAATGCACAGCGTCTGCTTGAAGCGGTGGAAAAGTTTAAGCAACAATGGCTCGACCGACATTGTTTTCGTGGATGGTATGATTCATTCGTTCCCATGATCTCAACAAATAACGGATTGGAGCGACTAAATTTGGAAATCAAATGTAACTGCACTTTCCGCGAGCGACTCTCACTTCCGGCGTTTCTGAACAAAGTTGATTTGATGCTGAATGATTGGAGTTCCGATCTTGTCAATGTCTCAGTAAGCTCTTTCACCTACTGGTTTTGTCAACCTTGACATTTCGGATTTAGCCGTCCATTTCTCCGAATCTCGTTAATGGGAAATATCAAGCTGCTTACGATTTCTGGAAGCTGAAGTACATTTCAATCAATGAATCTTATGTCATCCAATCTTCAAGGTACATTAATAATGAGCTAGATGTAGAGGATTTCAATGAGCTGGTTGGGTTTGAAGCGGATAATGGATGGGAGAAGTACGTAGAATTACGCTCAAAATTCTATTTCGTTCAGCCATCTACTTTATACACTGGTTTCTACAAGTGCTCCTGCTTCAATGGCCTCAAGGACAACATCTGCAAGCATGCTCTATCACTGATGTGCAAGGATGGGCTATTCGACTATCCGGAAGAAGTGACTGATGCGGTGCTCGGAGGAAAGAGAAATCGGGGAGAAAACGAAGAGCGACACCAGCCCTTGTAAGGAATTAGAAAAATAGTTGTTATGCTGAAAAAATTGTAGTTTTTTATTGATGTCTTTCTTGTTTTCGGAATAAAAGGAGTATGGATATGAAGTGTTTGTGTGAATATCAAGGGATTTCATGGTGCTGAATTTGTTGGTGTTTTAGTGCAGTAGTTTTCAGCGCTCCTAGTCTTTTAACCCACGCAACTTTTTTTCATTCTCATGACTTGCAGTAAATTTGGTTGTCTAAAGCGTAAATCTTAACTCAAACAGCACAAAATTCTAACAAAAGGTGCATATTTTCCAAAAAAGGATGCTTTTTACATAAAATTAGGTGATTTTTCCCAAAACGGTGTGCTTTTTTACAAAAGAGAGCGCTTTTTCACAAAAGGGGGCACTTTTTCATAAAAGGGGGCACTTTTTCACAAAAGGGGGCACTTTTTCGTAAAAGGGGCACTTTTTCACAAAAAGGGGGCACTTTTTCGCCAAAAGGAGGCATTTTTCCGTATCGTCCTAAAAAATTTTCAGACCCTATTCTTCAGAATTTTCTAATTTCACGTAGGATTCTATAAAACAGTCGTGAGAAATTCAAGCGAGAACTATCATATGTTAATTTAAAACACCGTATAAAAAACGAACTCGAAATTTCAGCAGTAGTTGATTTTTCGAAACACCCTGTAGGTATACAACGTGGGAGCACTTGAAATAAAGGGCTTGAGTGCAATTGCCTGCCTCTATGTTTAGAGCGGCACTAAAAGTTAATTAACAATGTCAACCAAACATTTTCAGATGTCTATTGGCCAACTTTTTATTATTAGAATTATGCAAAAATCTGCCAATTTCGACAATTTGGTCGAAGCTAACTTGCTGGAACTTGGCTAATACACTATTCAAATTAATTTTCCAAAATGTTTGACTAGTCATATTGATGTTTTGCTTTTTGGACATCCTTCTCCCCGCCCTATACTAAAGCGCTGTTATCTGCCGTCGTCACGACATAAAGTTAACTATGCAGGTTCGAACCCTAACGGTGGCAAGGAGAGGAGAAACCTGTTAACGACCATAACAAATTCGAAAATTTCTGTTCACTATAATTTAAATTTTTTGGCATTTCAAGGCCCATAACTCAGTTTTAAGTGCATTAGTCTGTTTTGCTGTACCCGGAGGTGTTGTGTGGGAGCAGATACTGCTGCGCAACAGAAAGAAATTCGAAAATTTTGGCTAACTATAATTTACATATTTTGACATTCCCAGGCCCATAACTTAGATTTTTATGCGGAAGTCAGTGTTCGCATATAGGAAAAAGCATTCCGCTGTAGCCAAATAAAACAAACATCAAACTTTCATTTAACTATAATTTCTGTATTTTTCACATCATTTTTTGTCTTGAAAAAATTAGTGAAAGTATGTGGTCTGGTAGAGTAAGTAGGCGGCAAGTTAGGATGGTTAGGTGGCCAGGTAGGGTAGGTAAATGGCCACGTGATTATCCCCCAAGTACCAGGAAAGTACCCCAAACACGTGGATGCCCCCGAACTATCAGGATAGAGCCCGAAGCACTTTGATAAGCCGAAACCACTAGGATGGAGCCCGAACCACTTAGATACACCAAAACCGCCAACCCGAAAATTAATTCAAAAAGCAACATCATTCGCTATTTACAAAGTTTTTTGTAAAATAAAAGGTTGTTATTGTATTTCTCTAATAGAAAACATGGGTTCATATTTTTTAACATCCTGACAGGGGTTTTATAATAGAAGAGAGCTCTTGTGTATTTCGACCGCTCCGATACCGCTCCGAAAAATATCAAAATAAGTGTAGTGAGCGAAACATTAATACTTATTGCATAGAACTCTAATAAACAGCAAAACAACGTGTATCGCAAGTAGCGACTCTACCGAGAGATGTTTTTACCTTCACTAAATTCAGGAACAACCCACCTTTGGTCCCCTACTGGAAAGGCTGCTAATATGAAATGAATAAAACACCCAACTTTTATTTAACTTTCATTTTTATGATACAGAGTCATATAAAAAAAAGCCTTAACATCCTTTGAAAGTAGCAGAAAGAGTTTTACAAAAGCAAACAGCTTTCCGAAAATTTGCAGGGCAGACAAAAGTCCAGACTTAGCGCCGAGTTCAGCGCAAAAAGTTTAAAATAAAAAATTAGACCCCATTTTGAGCGCAGAACTTATTTTTTCTAGTCAAATTGTAACGGACTTTTCAATTTCTCTCAAAAAATTTAAGTTCACAGTCAACAAAGTTAGGCATTTCACAAAGCCATGGGGAAGGGGAGTCTTAAATAGAGACGTGTCTTTTATTTTCGTTGATCCTTCAGGAGGGGTCTTCTATCAGAAGGCGTTTCATATTACAGATGGTATTCTGTGTCAAGAAAAAATGTGTAACGTATTTTTTCTATTAAAAGCTCCAGGCGTTTATTTTTCAACCCCAAAAAAAAGCTCTGAAATTGCTAATCAGAAATAACTTTAACTCTAAAAATTTAGTCAAAAAAGGGCGTTTATTAGAGAGAAGGCGTTTATTGAAGAGGGGGCGTTTAATATAGGAAATACGGTAGTCACTTTTAAAGCCAAATCTAATTTTTTGAAACTCCAATGTCTTCAAGCAAAATCAACACTCTTATTAATGGCTGTAAATGTGGTCGTGTTGAGCGGTCAACATTTTAGGGGTCAACATTATTGAAAAATACTAAAATATCGAATTTTTTAGGGGAAGGTGACAAATCTGATATTGACCCTCCTCAACTTTTTGAGCTCTACAAGATGGCAATAGCAGAAATTCGAGATCTTGTCTCTGCAAAGTTTTGGCAAATGTTGAGCCTCATGTTGACCCTTGTTGAGCCTCAACATTTTTTACCGACCGATTTTCATACGTCAAAGTTTTATAAATCAATCGGGATGTGAGACTCTAAGGCTTAGACTTAGGCTTCATCCTAACTTACGCTGAAAGAGCCTGAGCCCTTAAAGCCTAAGCCTGAGCCCTAACATACGCTGGTCTACGTCGAGCCTAATCGAAGCCTAACATACGCTGGCCTAAACCTTAAAGCCTAAGTTCTGCTCCAAAGGTGATAATTTAGTTGCACTCTATACAGAGCTTGAAACAAATTGCTATCTTGTTTACAAAAGGTAATTTTTCGTTTGAATTTCTTATACGATATATTGATATTTCTTATTTTCGGTACTGTGAGCTAGAAAACTAGAGGAAAAACGAAAGCGAGGTAGACCGGCTACCAGGGCTGTAAATTTTTTATTTTTGACATCCTACATCCACATCCACATCCGGCCAAAACATTTTTGACATCTAAATGACATCCGGATGTCAATTTTTTTTGACATCCAGATATCACTTGGAAATCCGGATGTCAAAAATTTTGACATCCGGATGTCATTTGGATGTCAGGATGTCAAAAAAAATTGACATCCGGATGGATGTGGATGTCAAAAATTTTCAAATTGTCGAAATTGGCAGATTTTTGCATAATTCTAATAATAAAAAGTTGGCCAATAGACATCTGAAAATGTTTGGTTGACATTGTTAATTAACTTTTAGTGCCGCTCTAAACATAGAGGCAGGCAATTGCACTCAAGCCCTTTATTTCAAGTGCTCCCACATTGTATACCTACAGGGTGTTTCGAAAAATCAACTACTGCTGAAATTTCGAGTTCGTTTTTTATACGGTGTTTTAAATTAACATATGATAGTTCTCGCTTGAATTTCTCACGACTGTTTTATAGAATCCTACGTGAAATTAGAAATTCTGAAGAATAGGGTCTGAAAATTTTTTAATTCGACTGGGGGAGATCCTACCTACCGTATTTCTTCTAATTAAAAAAAGATTTTTCAACCCCTTGAAAATAGAGAAAATTCGCAATCGATCTTGAGATTTTCGCATGAAAATTCATAATAAAAAAAACGGAATCGGTAAGCTTGTGGGAGTTGACAAAATGCACTAAACAACTCTGCAAAATTTTTGCTATGAGCCAATATGCAGACCCTCAAAGTAGGGGGTGCCGGTTTATTAGAGACTGCCGTTTAATTAGAGGAAATACGGCACGCAAAATTATTTTTAGGTGTTTAAGTTTGTTTTGAAGCACCCTGTACGAGACAATCAAGTGATAATCTACCAATAATGCACCAATCATTGCAGTAATCTAGTGCAGATAATTTTCTTTTTTCAATGAATTTTTTGTTGAAAGTTGATTTGATAGACTGACAAGATCACTTCTCCAGGAAAACCTTGCATTATTTCAGTCGTGAACTAAATCAACACAGATTTTGCCAAATTTTTGATAATTGCACATAAAAGACTCTTACATCTTAAAGTGTGCTGACAAAAATCTCTGTAAAACATTGTTTTCTACTTTAACGTAAAATCTTAATAGCCAGAGTATTAGTTGGTAAACCACAGGGCTTCCATATCGAAATATTTTATAACTAGTTTTTAAAGGGGCTTATCGGCACCTGTACCCTATTTTGAAATTTTAATGGGAGGTATGTGTTAATTCATCACATACTCCCCTTATTACCCTACCTGTATATCCACTACCCCCCCCTTCTGGCCTACAAAATTACCGCCCACTTTCCTTATCTACGTTCCTGATGGTTAGGGGCATCCAGGTAGTTCGTGCCTCATTTGATTGTTAAGGGGTTTCTAAGTAGTTCGGATCCAATCTTGGTGGTTCGGGTACTTTCCTGATGGTTCGAGCCCTATCCTGGTGTTTTAGGTCTCGTCCTGATCTTCGAGGGCATCCACGTTGTTCGGGTCCCTTCCTGGTGGTTAGAGCTTACCCATGTGGTTTAGACCCCATCCTGTCGGTTAGAGTACTTTCCTGGTAGTTCGAGCTCCTTTCTGGTTGTTGAAGGGTGTGAATGTGATTCGATCCCTATCCTGGTGTTTGGGGGTATCCACAAAGTTTGGGCTCCATCGTGGCGGTTGAAGTACTTTTCTGTTGTTTCGAGCCCCATGATTCGAGCCTCATCCTGGTAGTTTTGGGGTAACCACGTGGTTCGAAACCTATCCTGATGGTTTGGGCGAATGTGAAAAAATGCGAAAAATTTAGCAATAACAGCATCTACTAAAAGCATAGTCCGAAAAAAAATATTACAAGAAGTTTCATTACGAAGGCTAGGAGGCCTGGCGGTATCGCCAGAAAATTGGCGCCAATTCAAATATTTTTGATATTTTCACATAAAACCTCCAATTTTCCACTTCAAGGTGGCGAAATCTCAATTTTATTCACAGCAAACCCTAAATCTAATTGCAAAAAGTCTTCCGGCCCCAATTTTTCGTCCAGTAGGGAGATATGAAAAATCCGACACGCATGCCTCTATCTACAATGAAAGGGCTATTCAATGACACTAAGATCTCCACAAAAGGTCCACGAAAAGTGAGATAAATCGTGTTCCGAACACATTCAGTCAATAAATTACTGAATGTGGGTAATAAAACTGCTTTTGAAGTTTATTCGATTTTTTTCGTCCAGCAAGGCGATATGAAAAAACAAACGCGCATGCTCAAACCTACAGTTAAAGAACTATCGAAGGACATCGAAATCTCCACGAAGTGTCCACAAAAAGTTCCAAACAGCGCTACACACTGACACATGCCTAATACTATATGGTATATGGAAATAAGTATATGGTGTATGGAGATAAGTACATTTTAGGGCATTTTCGCAAAATATAAGCTATCCTATAATAAATAGTTTTGTCCTCAATAGGTCTTTCAAAATTATGTAGTATCATTTCCACAAACATTATTTAGGGTATGTGATAGATTCAATCTTCAAAAGTAGTGGAACTATAGTGAACAGGCAATTTTTTGAAATAACTTATAAATAAATATACAATCCTTGTTTTGTGTTCAGGAGATCGCTACAGTTCAGTAGTCCCATTTAATACAAACTAGCCCCGCGAAAACGAAAAGGACATGATCACAGCAGTGTTAATATCCTCTACTCTAGGACCAGCGGTTATTTGGTCATTTAATTTGGAGGTGATTTGTAGTTTAAAATTTTCATTTTCTTATATAATATTTAAAACATAAGATGATTCATCGATTTGGTAGATGAACACGGTACTGATAGACTCCGAAATATATCACACAGTAATTCGGTGCACTGTAAGCAGCGAGTATATTTTTATTGGCTTATATGAAGGTGTTCTAATTTAGTACAATTATTACATGCTTAGTCTAAAACAGCACGATTGTTAAACAAAAGATAAATCCTTGCCCTACAGATTTCCACACGAAAATCGATTATAGTAATTATGCTACCTGGAAGTTCTTCACGATCACTTTTCACTAAAATCATTAACAAAATTAAATGTGACCACAAAATTGAAGTGAAGAGAGTCTGAGACCCAAGACTGGATAATAGACTGGATCAACCTTTCTCAGGTTTGGTCACTGTAAAAGTGTATAAGTTTTATTATTGTAAAAGTTTGTAAAAGTTTTATTATTATTTATTATTATTAAGCACTGGATATCATTCAGACGGGAGAAAAGAACGCTGGATAGTATTTGGTAACTCTACTATGTTTCCATAGCGGCCTTCCAAGTTAAGTATCAGCCACCAGTAGGTATTTCAGATATATAACAGTGGATACAATTTGTTTTTAGAGGTCACTGACACTGGATGGTGTGGCCACTAGAAACATCACTGGAAAAAAACTAGATATATAACACTGGATCTTTTGTGAAGGTGGCTATAACCCTTGCCGTTTAAGATAATTAGGTAAATAAGACTGGACATGTGATCCTGAATCTGGCTCACTTTAAGCGTAAACCCCTGATGCAGCACATATCACCTCCAAACCTACAGAGTGAGTCACAAAAACTGGTGCAAAAATGAAGAAGAATTCAATTCGATTTCTCAAAGAAATTTTCGATCATAACTGTTATTTAATCCACTTCTCTAGAATGTTTTCACAGAAAATCATATTCTTAGCGTGTTTGAAACTCATTATGAATTTAGGTATAGTAAAGAATACAAAATCTCTAAACATAGAGCCTCTTCTCAAACCTACAACTGATAGAACAGAAAAAGGCTGTATCATGTGAGTTGGACAATTCATGGTTTCAAACAAAATTCGTGTGTTGTGGAGATTCCCGAAAATTTCAAAAATTGGCCGAGCAAGGCGTTTCCTACACCAATTTTTTAAAATTCCACCAGTTTTTCTGACAACAATTACAGGGGTATACATTAGCTAAATTCAAGCTGCGACCTAGTAAATTTTTTGATCTGCATTTCGTGTTCTTAGAAAAATGCAAAAGCTTTCTCAAGTTTTTTTCCGTTGTCAAATTCATGACCACATACTGTATAACCTCCAGTAATTCTCCGTAGTGTATTGATTTCAACTACATGAAAATTTTGAAATTGTAAATAAAAAATTACCTTTACTCTAAAATCCTAGTCAAGAAACAAGACTGTGGGTTATTAAAGGGTGAGAGGGATTAATCGAGGTTGTACGGAAAATGGCCGTACTTTTCAGTAAGCTCTGCCACAGATAAACTCATTGTGTAACGTAACCCTCTCTAGCTAAAAGAAATCTCAGATAAGGTCTGCCCTCGATATGGTTCTCAAGGGTAGAAGTCTTTCGGGATGAGCTTTGTTTAACCTCTTTTTCAGCCAGCCAAATAAGGTCTTTTCACAGTGCCGGTTTGTCAGAGAGCCGGCCTTACAACTGCCTTCAGCCTTACGACTGGAATAGTTTTTTCAAAATTCAATAGTATTTTTTGGACTTGTAGGAATCCCATTAAAATGGTCAGCAATTGCATTCTGAGTACTGAATAGTACAACCGCGGGACTTATGTTTCGGATGATTAAAATACAGGCCAGAATATCAAGTATTCAAAATCAGGAGCGTTCTGAAACTAGCTTAACCCCTTCGAATAGTCGTGGTGATTGAGGTTACACATATGGTGATGTCTATGGTGATTACACTCCAATGAGTGTAATCACCATAGACATCACTTGTAATTATCTCATTTAACCACCTCTAGTAATTAATTCACAATTCACAATTCACAAGGCTTGTTTATTGGAAAACACCTGGTTATCAGACAGGGACACTGTTTATTAGAAAGGGAGAATCTGCCCACTTAGCAGAGAATATATGTTAGTCAACTAAAGCCCACATGTATGAAAGGTCAGTTATCCAGTTGCACTAAATGGTTATAGATACACTCATCATGAAAATTAAGTTGTACATTTCATCAACTACATAATCATGACACACTGATAGGACGGACAGACTATTTACACAGACGAAACACACAGTGCTAGAAGGGACGGCTTTTCATACAGCCATAACAGTTCGTAACCGACCCGTTCGACCCGAACCCCTGAGAAACCAAACTGTTTTACTTTAAATTATGATTAAAACATTTTTTTGCCAGCCAAGGTTGGAACACCATTATCAAAATCAGCCTACTACGCCAAAAAAACACATTGATAGCCTGGACGGTCATTTATCGGAGAGAAAGAGTTTAGTAGAGCACATGTGGCAGTCGAACTAGAGAATAGCTTATAGTTTCAGCTGTACTAATGAAAAACTCTTAACAAATACACCTCACCTACTAGACAATTATGACACATTGGCAAAATAGATGGCTATTCATAAAGCCAAAATGCCGACACTTTTTCCACTTGACCAGAACTTGATCCGAATGGACCCCAGGAAAAAAAGCAAGAGGGGTATATTGCTTGACTTGGGCAAAATAAACTTGGAGTAGCAGCGTCTAATCCAAACATCAATAATAAAAATTATTCGCCAGCGCGGATTGAACCCTCAACGTACTAATTACGTTATCAACAGTTTACCCACTGCACCACGACTCATTGGGCCAGTTGACGAATTTCGTCATCGGTAAAAGGCCGGCAGAAAAAAACTCGGGCCAGTCAAACTTGGTCCCGCCACAAAAACGTTCCCGTTCAGCTTTTTGAAAAAAGCCGCGAAAATTTTTCATTCAAAGAACTCCCTTATAGGTCCGAAATCTGGACACTGACCAGGCCGGATATTTCGTAATCTGTCTGCAGGAAGAGACACAGATATTAGTGTGAACACCCACCCTCCGTCTCTTACGATCTAGTTGACACCACCCTCCGTCTCTAACTTCCTCCCTGGCGCCAAATAAGGGTAGGTGGTCGAGGTCAGCCGATGGGCATATGCTAATTGTTTGGCTGGGTCCCCTTCGGTACCACCTTCCCCTGGTTGGCTGTGTGCCCCCTCATTTCAACATGTCGTCCGCTAGCCGGGATCGAACCCCCATCGTCAATCTTTGGACTTGTTTAAAGAACCCCCTTTCCTTTTCCGTCTCTAACTTTCCTCTTGAAACCACCCTCTAACCTTATCCCGGGCGCCATATAGGGGGGTTCATCACAATACTTTAAATCTAAGTTATTGGATTACCTCATTATCACGACTAATTTTTAAAGTTGCTGCCTTTATCACAGCTTAAAATAATAGAAAAATATGCCTTGGTCTGAGCATGTTACGTCGCCATCCCTTGCTCAAAAATTTAACAAAATTTTATTTCAAAACTTACTGTGCTTCGATTTTCATGCCTACTTTATTATAACTTTTTCGAATCGGTCATACAGGGTGTGTCAAAATTACGTTAATATTTAAGGAAAAATCGGGCAGCATAACACCGTAGCGGCCCGTTTCCGAATTTTTGGGTGTCAACCCCAGAGACGTCTATAAAATAGCGCTTGTAAGACGAGAACAGGAATCTTTATTCACTACTGAGCACATCTCTCACACGAAGTCCCAAATAATAACAGCAAACATGACAACAGAGAACGATAATTACAATGAGTTTTTGGTAGTACTAGTTTCTTCCGATCGACGAACCACATTGCTGATTGTTTGCCTTGCCACTCCGAATAGATGCTTAATTCGCGCGAATCTAAGACTTTGATGACGAAGAAGGACGAAATCAGCGCGTAGTTCCCCTCCCTTGACTGCAACAATATCTGCAAAATTGATAGGAATAAATTTGATGAACCGACTTCGAGCGTGCACGTAAAATATTAAAAAGAGTGCGCCAGAAATTAATTCAATGGATAAACTCGAAGACTATTAAGCAAATGAGATTCAAGTGATAAAACAAGCCAAAAACAAGCGTATCAAATAAATAAACGAAAAAGAAAAACTGTGATTTGAACGAAAATATTGAGTTTGCAAATGTTAACGTAATTTTGAGACACTCTGTACACGAATATGGTGATTGAGTTTCCTTAACGTATTCTCTCTAATAGAACACCATAGTGCTCTATTTTTATACCTTCAAAATTTTTTGAATTCACGTTAAAAAATACAATAAAACATGGTTCACCCACTAGTTTTGGCCCTAAGGGGATGTGCTCTAATATAGAGTGGTGTTTTAATATCGAGTAGTGTTCTATTAGAGAGAATATGGTATATGGTGATTCAGATAATCAGTCATAAAAATCACCTTAGTTACTATCATTGAATTTACAACAAAAAGAAAATGTGCACAGTGAAGTCAGCCATGGTCTGTATATTATTGGGTAGACCGGGCTTTCTAATTGCTAGGCTCCGCATCCTATAAAATTTTTTTTGCTTAGCATCCGGGATTCAATCCTCATCATAAAAATTAAGCTGTACATTTGACTAACTATACTATTTAGACACATTGGTGAGGAAGAGAGGCTATTTTTACAGCTTATATGGCGAAGTCTTTTTCATTGGACCGGTCAAATCCGAGCTACCAATAACAGAACAATTAGGCATTGTTACTTCGATTAAAAGATTTTGTTACAAGCCGTGACCGAACACTCACCATAAAAATAAGGTTATCCAACAATTCAGCCACTGTCACAGCAGATTGACAGAAGAGGCGGTTATTTTCACAACCAAAAATAACCAACCATTTCTCACCTAGCTGATCTGACCAGAATCCCGGGAAACCATAGAATTCGAGATCGGACCCAGATAAAAAAGTTTTGTCACCACCTGGGATCGAAACCTCATCATGAAACTTGGGTTGTTGAATAATAGTCTACCCATTACACGAGGTCCATTGTACTATTTAACATTTTGCTAACACCGGGTTGGGAAGCCCAAAAATTCACACACTGCACTATCTCAAAACATTTCTGGGGTTTGGTAACTATTTCCACCGCCAAATCACTGAAATATTTTCGTACTTGGCCGGTGAAAACCCTGGCCAAAGAAGTGAAACAAATTTCATTTCAGAATTTACTATTAAGTGAACTTCTGGCTAAAGTTCGTTATATAGCATAGCCGGAAAAGTGGTTTTGACCACTTTTTTGAATGAATCAAAAAAATATTTTTCCAAAAAGTGTCGTCCTACACCTAAAAACATGTTTTTCGTACTAATTACGGCCTAATGCGTTCAAAACAGTGGTCAAAACCACTTTTTGGGCTATGCTATGTAACGAACTCCGGCCGAACTTCTAATAAGAACTAATTGATAATAGTCTCAGATTGGTCAGAGCACTCCGAAAGAGCTCGACTGTCTTTTTTAGTCAGCCATGCAGGCTTGTAGTCTGTTTGGTAGACTGTATCCCTTCCAGCCAGGCTAAGAGTTTTCAAAAAATTGCTGATGGTATTGAACCTTCATCATGTTTGACAATTCACCCATCGCAATAACACAGTGATGGTCCAAAAGATTTTGTACTTGGCTGATTCAGTTTGAATCCTAAAAAACCCAAACCATTCGGATCTGCCCATTGAAATCCCGGTTAAAAGATTGTGTTGCCTCGTGGGATTGATCCTTCAACATAATACTTACAATCTATTCAGCCGGCATACATTACTATCACAACTCAAACAACAAATTTAGCATAGTTTGAAACGTGAGAAAAATCGGCTCAGTCTAAACATGGTAGGACGCGAACAGCGAAAAACCTTGGTGAAAAATTTTAACAAAAATTTATTTCAAAATCAACTCTGCTCTAATTTGGACGATTTTTTTGATGGAAACTTTTTTTATCGGTGATAAAGGGATATGGTGATTAAGTTTCATTATATGGTGATAACTATACCCATTAACGTAATTACTCATTAAAATCAGCTAAATTATGATGGTTGAACCCAGAACGAAAAAGAAAAGTCTCAAGGAAAGTCAACCACGGCTTGTATACTATTTGGTAGACCGGATTTCCACTTGGTCCAAGAATACCACGCTAGCCTCCAAATCCCATTTAAAAGTTTTTAGTTGGGATTTAATCTGAGATTCAGCTTTTAACATAAAAATTAACTTGTACATTTCACCAAATACAATATTAGGACACATTGATAATATAGACAGATGTTAATTAATTACACTCCTTTCAATCACTTCATTTTAATTTAATCTAGTAATTAGTTCACCGCAGAAAGGAAGACCCTACCAAAAAATCAGACCTCAATTAAAATACATGTTGCCATCCGGGGTCGAACTCTCAATATGAAACTTGGGTCGTCGAGCAGCCTACCCACTACACCATCACGACTCATTTGGCCAGTTGACGAATTTCGTCATCGGCAAAATGACGGCAAAAAATGTTGGGCCGGTCAAACATGGTACCGCCAAGAAAACGTCTCCATTCAAATTTTGAAAAAAAAAGCCCGCGAAAAGTTTTTGAACATCAATTAGGTCTCCCTTGTAGAATTTGGAAGCTCCCCAGCCCGAATATTTCGTAATGTGTCTGCAAAAAGACACAAATATTAGTGTTAACTACCCCACCACCCCTCGCCACCCCAAATAACACCCCCTCCGTCTCTGACCCTCTGGGCGCTTAATAAGGAGGGGGACAATTTCAGTGTTAGCGGACATTTCTTGTTGGAGGACTACTGTTTTTGATACCTTCCAAATGACTGGTATGCAGTTCCGGTGATTGGTGTACAATGGAGGTGGCTTGGGTTACCTTCGGGTGGTTGAATTAAATTCCAGTGTTTATTGTATCATTTAGGTGGTTTTTGTATTATTTAGGAGGTTGAGGTGCCCTACAGATGATTGAGGTGCAACCTCAGTTGGCGTACTCTCCAAGTGGCTAGGGTGCAATCTCTCTGGTTGGGTACAAAACAGGTAGTTTGGGTCCCGTCCAGGTGATTCAAATATCTGGCGCGAATTGTATATACAACCCCCCCCCCGACCACTCAACTTTTTTTAAAAGTGTCTCCAAACACCCTATATCGACCTAAAATGGCCTCAGGAGTTTAAAAAAGCATTATTTTTCAGTTCTGGTCCATCTAAAATTAAGTTTTGGGACCACCCAAAATTACCCGTTTTTACCATTCACAAAGGGATTAAGATTTTTTGTGGAGATGGACCAAAAAGGGGATAACGTTGAACAAAAAAGAAGAGGAGGGGGGGGTATATCCAAGTAGGGACAAATATCTTTAAAAACAAGCGATAAGATTAAACATGAGAGACTTGACAAAATAGATACAGCTGCACACTAAAAATAATAATGAGCCAGCCCAATGAGAACTTGAAAAGAAAAGGCAGGAATTAAAACAACAATTTTTTGTAGTTTTAGCAGGATTTATGGGTGTGTTGCTTGCTACGACTATGAAATTAACCAATTTTGGAACTGAGACCATAGCTGCATGGGCGCCATTTTGGCGCCGACCGGCGCCGGGCATTTTTTCCTCGAATTTATGACAAGTTTTTGTTTTAAATGAGACATTTTTCAGTCAATTTTCACAGCTCTACAACATAGGCTATGAGCGTCAAGGTATTTATTTCACATAATTTTTCGCCCGAAAAGCACGGAAAAACGACTAAAAGCGAGGTTTTTCGGGCGCCGCTCCGGCGCTCGAAAATTCTGTGAAATAAACACCTTGGCGCTTATAGCCTATCTTGTAGAGCTGTGAAAATTGACTGAACAATAACTCATTTAAAACATAAATTTGTCATAATTCGGCCCGTGTCCACCCCTGGTTGTGACTGTGACATATATACAACTATAAAATCAATCAAAAGAGGAGATTATGATCTATCTGTTACAAAAAATAACGGGTTGGCACACGCGCTCTACAGCTATACTAAGCAAAAAAGTAAAAAAACTTCCCACAATTACATTACAAGTGTTTAGAACCAAATGACTTTTTTGATATAATACAGGCGAGTTTTAAATACCATTGAAATGAAAAAATAGAGTCTTTAACACTAGAAATGCCACCCTTTGTTCATTTTTTCATGCTCATTCTTGTGGTGCCGATCGTTTTCCTACAAAATATCAATAAGTCGAGCAAAAATGTTTTTAAATTTTCTTAATGACGTGATACCAGGCCAAGGCATTCAATATCACGACCAATTTCTAGCGAGACACATTTATAACTGTAATATGTCAAAATGACGATGGGATGTTCTCTTTCAAAGAAGTGTATAAGAGCTGCAATCTGTATACCAACACTTGGACAGCCATTGTCCAACGCGTAAAAGCACCATTTAAAAAAACACAATTTTTGCACCAGCACCGATTTACGGCACCAAGCTCGAAAAAATCCAGCACCAGCTCATAGCACCGACCCTGAAAGTTTTGGCACCGGCTCACCGCACCGACTCAGAAAATTTTCAGCACCGGCACCAGCTCAAGGCATGGGTGCGGTGCTGTGAGCTGCCGGTGCCAGTCACAACACTGGCTTCAACCGCCCATCCTTCTTATACCAAATTCAATAAAAATTCAACAGGACTTTCGAACAAGCGATCTAGCAAGCAACAGTCTGAAGAAAAATGCATGAAAAGTATGCATAAGCATGCATAAAAACAAGGTAATGAATAAAGTTTCTTTGGAATGAAATGGAATTTCTCAAGCTATCGATTAAGCAGTTAATCAATTGATTGTCTGATAAAAAAGCTTATGGAATAAACAAATCAAATTGTCGAAAATAAAATTAAAACCCTGGATGCAACACACAAAAAATAAAACAAAAAGGTGGGCAGATGCCATTGTAGCAATTTTTTTGACTACAGTCGAACCTCGATAAACCGACACCCCGAGAAACAGGCACCCTTGATAAACCGGCACCCTAAGGTCGGTCCCTAGGAGTGCCGGCTTATCGAGGTTTGACTGTACCTGAATTTTCTGATGAATGACCTAAAAGGCGCACATTGTTTTTATAAACCTTGACTGAGTTTTTTATTTAAAATTCTGGCTAACTTGGAACTGAAACATAAAGAGGTTTAGATGCTGGTTTTTTAGCGAGGGAAAACTGTTCAGCGTTTCATTTGAATCAATCATCATAGGTGGGCACCAATGAGGAAAAAAATCTGACGGGAGGCACGTGACCCCTGCCCCCCCCCCTGGCTACGCCACTGCAATATATTGGTATTGGGTATCGGAGTATTGGGTCCAATTTAGGCCAAGAATATTGTATCGGGGTATTGGGTGGGTCTGTTTTGAAATATTGGGCGTTGAGATTGGGTTAAAGGGGCATGCCCGTGCGTTAAGGCGCGAACCAGCAGTTTTTTTCGAATTTTTTCGAATCGTCCCATTTTTTCACTCGTTCTGCGTCAAATCTGATATACAGTGCGTTTCATAATTTTACAGGCACCCCCCTTTTTAGGTGTTTAGTGACATTTTTTAAAGAAAATAAAAAATCTGTCTTTACAAGGAGGATAAGCATAGTCGATAACCTAGTAATTATGCAAAAATATTGGGGGTGTTAAGTTATGAAAAAAAAATATGACCGAAAATTCAAATTACCACCGTTTCATAATTTTACAGGCAGTTAGAGTAAAAAGCTGTATTCATAACATGATTCTTGTGTATTCTTAATTTTTACTGACTTTTTGTAAGCCCTCTTCCTTAGCTACAATTAGGTAGGTCAAACTTATTTTTTTGATTATTCTAGGAAAAGTTATGACCATCAACATAAAAGCGTCGATTTCTAGTCAAAATAAAGAAAAATCTAAGGAAAATGACTGTTTGGCCACATAAATAATAGCTTTTCTCAATACTTGTCGATGAAAAGATGACATCTATTGCAGCATTCGAAAGCTCTTTGATTTATCTACAAAATAACATGTCGACTATTGTTTTATAAAAATACAGGGCTGAAAAACAGACGGTTGAATTTAGACAAGACAAAAAGCCCCTGTTTTTGCTTTATTTTTAGCCTTTTTAACTGCCTGTAAAATTATGAAACGGTGGTAATTTGAATTTTCGGTCATATTTTTTTTTCATAACCCAACACCCCCAATATTTTTGCATAATTACTAGGTTATCGACCATGCTTATCCTTTCTGTAAACACAGATTTTTTATTTTCTTTAAAAAATGTCACTAAACACCTAAAAAGGGGGTGCCTGTAAAATTGTGAAACGCACTGTAGATGACCTTATACTGCTTTTAAAAACTAGACAGAAAGCTTAAAAATCTAGACGAGAACGAATGTAAAAATTTATCGAGAAAGAAAAGAACTGCTGGTTCGCGCCTTTTCTCCCCATCGGGTACGATCATGCGCCTTTAAAAAATTGCCGAAAAATTGGGGTATTGGGTTAAGTTAAAGGCATATTTTTAATGTATATAGAAAATTATTATATGAAATCGGAACGAATTGGAAATTGTAAACAAAGTCAAATTGAAATATAATCGTAAGAAAAATTTGTGTGTCTGACCTGAAGCCCTAGGTCATTCTTTAATACCTTTAAAAGTGATCTGTTGCCTAGACTAAAGATTTTATTTGAAAACTGGCTCGGTTAAAAAAATTTAGAGATCTTTTGCGCTTTGTAAAACGAGTCCGTTGGGGCTTTGTATGCTAGTGATCATATTTTGCTCACCTCTTGATAAAATTTAATGAAAGTGAATTTGGAAACAGCTAAACTCACACAGGATTATATATTTTGTTCCTATAGTGCTGAAATTAAAAAATATCTAAGCCCAAGTTTGTTTATTTTACCCACTTTTTGTTATTATTTACCCAAATCAGTCAAAATATTCTAAGAAATCTCATTTTCGGCGTACGTCTAGTGTTTTTGATACAGAAAATGTTGAGTATAAACATGAGCTGTCAACCTGGAATCATCATTCGATTAAAACTATTAGCTTTATCAAACTATTAGTTTTTAAAAGGTAAGACCCTTTTATCGCTGTCCACATTTTTGAATAATATCCTTTTCAGTAGCCATGTACTCGTTCTATCCACTCTTTTTAATGACTGTTTCAATGGCAATCTGTAATTTTGAGCTAGTTTCTGCTGGAGTCAACTGCAACCCCACTTTTCCCACTGCTAAAGGCTCTCAAGTGGTGCAAGCCACTATAAGTGTAGCCAAAAACATTGACTATGGCATGAAACGTCTGACAGCTGGGTCGAAAGTGGGTGGTTCTTCCATCAATGAAAATGACCAGCCCATCCTTATCTTAGAGCCAGGAGTCACTGTTTCCAATGTGACTAAATCAATTCAATGTGTGGTATCTAAATCTTTGTTTTAAGTTGATCATTGGCAACCCAGCTTCAAAAGGCATCTGGTGTAAAGGATCTTGCACACTCAAAAACGTTTGGTAAGATCAACAGACTTTCTGTGCAATAACTGACTGTTTTATTTAGGTGGGAAGCTGTTGGAACCCATGCTGTATGTCTAAGTTAATTTAGTTTAAAAACAGTTAGGTTTATTAAGGCTGGCCTTGGAACTGATTCCAAGTACTGGGCTAACACTGGAAACAAGTACATTATTCAAGGAGGTGGAGTTCAGAATGCAGCTGACAAAGTAATAGACCTAGATTTTTATTTATTTACTAAGTTAAGCTTTAGGTGTTCATTCAACAAGGTGCAGGCACTACCTACATCAGTGACTTCTATGCCCGGAACATGTCTAAGTTGTGGCGCTCTTGCGGAAACTGCCCAACTCAGTTCAAGAATCGCAAACTAGTGCTCACCAACACAGTTTTGAATGGGGTAACTAAAAATATTTCAGCTAGAATATATATTTTTGTTTTTAGCCGGCTTTGACTGTGGTGGGTTTGAATGCTAACTTAGGAGATGGAGTGAGTGTGAGTGGCCTTAGCCTATGCAATTCCAAAAAAATCGCCTACATTTGCCAAGGCTACCAAGGCACCACTGATTATAACCCAGCTACTGGCACTGGTCCAAAGGTGAAGGTGGAAAACAAGAAGTTAAATTAAAATATTGTTTTCAGCCAACACAACAGAAAATATCCAAGTAGGACAAGCACTCAATGGCAAAATCTGCAAAGATCCAAGTGCAAAAATCACCGTCGTTAATTAGAGTTCAAGATGGATGAGTATTGTTGGGCTGTCTTTTTAAATCCTTAGTCATAATGTTATTAAAAATGTTTGTAACAGCACTATAATTAGTTAAATAAATTTAAATAGAAATAAAGCATGATTTTAAAGTCATTCGAAGAAAAATTACAGCGAAATATATTTGTTCCTTTTTTAAAGATTTCCGGACGAATAAAATTACTTTTTAAAGGGTATGCCTATGCCAATAAATTTAATTGTGAATAGTTAAATTCACGTGCCTCGATTTTCTGATGTAGACAAATACAGTCTCAGTTTTAACGATAAAAAACACCAAAATGGTATTAAGCTTACTTTGTTACTTTGAAGAAGCTCTATGTAATGATATGCCATGATGTGTTTAATAGAAGCCCCTTGCCTAATAGAAGCCCCACCTCCTAATTTTTGACTAAGATTTCGGAGCTAAGGCCATTTTAATTGACAATTTGAAGATTTTTCTGGGTTTGAAAAATATAAGCCTTAGTGTTTTTATTTGATACATTACGGTAATGGTTTCCAGTCAACCGTCAAAAATACCGTGAAATCTCTTATTAACCCTTCTCCCTAATTCAAAATCATGTTTTTGGCATTGTGTTTTTGACCAGTTTTCGAAAACTTTTCTCAAGCAAGTTACACCTCATTTTGTAGCTCATCTCACTAGCTTCAAATGACTGGTAACTTTCATGAAGCAGTCTTCAAAAAGTGGGTCAAAAACGCAATGCCACCAACACGATTTTGAAACTTCAATATAGTGGCCCCCTTTTAAAAAGTTAGAAGGCCACTATATCGAGGTCCTGGTTTTTAAAAGGCAAAACTGTATATTTATTCATCAACGATCGGAAAAATCGGAATCCTCTCGATATTTGCGACGAGACTCATAAGACAGAACTAGCATAATTCTCTAAAAATTGAGTTAAAAAAAGTGTCGACCCTAGGCGGTAAGGAACTTGAGGTGGGGGCCACTATATCGAGGTTTGACTGTACTAAGTGTTCTTAGTCTTAAAATAGCCCCTTCGGACTATTGTAAATTTCTCGGCTTCATGTTGAAGTAAGACTTATAGTAAAATGATGCCTAAAAATCTTAGCTAGACTTTAAAATTTACTTTAAATAAAATGGATAAAAATAAAGTTTTCTTTGAAAAGACGAAATTAGTGTAGGGATGAAATCTTATCCACAGTGGAAGTCTAATTTTAAAAAAAATTAGAAAAAAAAATTAACAATTTGAAAAAGTTACTTTCCCAAATAATAATACCTTTTCATAGTTAGATTAATCTTATAAAATATCTTAAAAGCGTTTTATATTTCAATTATATCTGCTGACTGTATTTTCAAAAAGTATAGGCGTTATATATTTTCAAAGTATAATTTGCGTGATTAATTTATTTGCACATAGAACATTTTTATTCACACATCAATGTAATACAGTCGACGCTCGATTTAACATACACCTTGGGTGGATCCCTTCAAATAATAAACTCTGTCAAAAACCCACTACAGTCAACTCCCGATTTAGTGTACACCCTGGGGACCGGCTCTAGGTGTACACTTAATTGAATGTACACTAAATCGAGGGTTCATTCTAGTCATTTTAATTAACCGCCGGCCAAAATGATTTGATCCAGGTGTACACTAAACCGAGGTGTACACTAAATCCGGTGTACACTAAATCGGGAGTTGACTGTACCCCATTTAACACGCTCGACTTAACATACGGTTAGGCTCAGTCCCCAGGTCGTATGTTAAATCGAGCGCAGGCTGTATTAGCATTTGAATATTATTCTTCAGATGTTAGCAGAATTTAACATTTTCGTCAATGTAATCCTCGTTTATGACCGAAAATCTTGCCAATTCTAGCATGACCAGACTTTCCATAAAGTGCATTGCAAGAAATGCGAGGAATATGCAGCTGTAGGGCAACTGATCGATCCGCTTGAGACAATAAAGTTTGAATTTGGCTGCACTCTTCTAGTTGGGTTATGTCTTGGTTTTCAACCACTTCCTAGAGTAATTTTTATTTTATTAAAATTAAATTACACCTGAACTACCTGGATTTGAGTGAGCAGGCTGGCGGCTTCTTCAGTCAAATTAGAAGCGGCCTTTGCAAAAGCATTTTGTATGGCATTTTGTCTGGATTGAGTCAGATTGGTGAGTGCTGTCTAAAACTAAAAATATACAAAAAAGAAAGAAAATAAAATTTCTGACCTGAACATCCTCAGACTGGTTGGCAGCCCATTGCTGCATTTGAGTCTGCTTTTGGGCTTTTGTGATGTTGAGGTTGGTAAAGATGTCAAATAGTTGCTGTTTGTCTTCATCTGTCACATTGGCCAAGAAACTCAAATGGTGGTGATGCCTTCCACCAAAATGTTTGCCAAAATGAGCATTAACATTCACAAAAATAGTGAATGCTAAAACAGTAGTAGCTAGTAAGGAGATAAATCGAAACATTTTCAAATTAGTTTTGATAATTACAACTAACCAGGCAGCTCTTTTATACTGCTTTTGAAACCAAAACAAACGACACCAAAACAAACGTAATAGTAGTTGACTCAGTTGTAAACGTATGTCTCGATTTGCATGCAAATCAGTCAAATTTGTAATCTGCTTCTGTTTAGTGTCATACAAACACACTTGCAGATCTTTGCTGTCTGTGACTAGAATCTGTTATAAATCACAATTTTGTAATATTTAAACAACAGGCTTAGCACAAGTATAACTGCATTATATCTTTTTTTAAATCTTCGGAAATCGTTCACATTATATGCAGCCATTTTTCAGCTATAATAAAGCTTTAGACGTGCGATGCGTGAAAAATCGTGTTTTTATTTGCTACTAGCGACCTTGTATCTTTCTAATTACTCACCACCCCCCCCTCTGGAAAGAGGTGGAAAAAATAAATCACGCGGGTGAGCTATTAGAACAAATACGGTATGCAATAATCCTGCATACCCCAAAATCGATATTGGACTCTTGGTACAAATCCAGGTCTGAAATTAGAAAAAATGCTCTTTGAAGCATAAAAAAATTGGGCGCTAGTAGCGAATACCCCCCCCCCAAGCATCCGACCTTTAAAAATTGCTGTAACTACCCCTGCAAACAACAAGTTTAGGATTAGCCCTTAGGCTTGGGGTAGGCCAGCGTACGGAAGTTATGATTAATGAAGAGTTTGCGCACATTTTCCGGGGTCTAAGACATATATTTGGGTACTTTTTACTAAAGTAAAAAAAGTGAAAATCGTTGGGGGGGGGGCGGGGGGATTATTCGCTACTAGCGTCAAAAATTGCTAATTGAAAAAACACATCATCAAATTTATAATTTAAAATCCTTCCTGTATAAACTTAAGAAAAATTATAAATGCTTTTTAAGGCATTTATTAAAGTTTGTAAATGCGTTCTTCTTTCTTTTATAAAGACAGACCTTATTGATGTTGTCACTTTTTTGTGAAACAGAGTGAAAAAAATATTGCTAAAACATTTTATCAGCAATAACTATTAGTTAAAAATTCGATAAATTATTTTCAAGCATCTGAGAAACGTATGCCACTAACTAATTTAGATGATGTGTTTAAATCAATTGGAGGCTACGGCTATTACCAGGTTTTCTATATCTTTTCTAATAACATGTTTTAAAAAGTTTAGATTTTCCTTTTATTGACTTTTCAATATGCTTGTTGGTCTCAGGTAGCTAACATGGTCGGAGGTTTTTTCAGCCTTGGTGGTCTTATACCTGACTACTTTTGCAATGATCTGGTCTGGCATTGACTTATTTGCTGTTTATTGTCGAGTGATTATACCTTTTCAGAATCTCAAATTTCATTTATCTCCCATGGATATTGAAAAGGATTCTAGTAAAAGTTGTCAGCTTATAAAATCTTGTACCAATTTGACTATGCAGAATCATTGGAAGAGTATGTATGAAGAATTTGAGGTATGGTTTTGTATAATACTGCCTTAGAAGCAAGAAGCAATTTGCTTCAGAAATTAAAGAAAAAGAAGAAAAAAAGTAAAAATGCGTGCATAGTGGCATCTCTAGAGAAAATACTGTTGCAACAATGCCTACTAGCAAGGGAAGCCCCCGAACTGTGAAATTTGATACGCTAATTCTGATAATGTCATCTTGTAGAGCATAGTCGATTTACTATAGCTAGCCGCGAGATTTTTTCCCACAGAAATAAAAAATGGGAACTGAGAGCCTCGGAAAAAAGTGCCGGAAATTTGCCTTGGTCCCCCCTGTTGTTTTTTGTCGAAATGTCACTGCAATAAATATTCTTCGCTGCGGGTATTTTGAAGGATTTTTTTGTATCGATCACACTGTGTCGAGTGTCCACGCGTGTTAAATGGTGAATTATTTGGTGAAATAATTTTTTTTGAAGTGCATTGAATCGTTAAACATATTCTGCCGTCAAAAAACAACAGGGGAGACCAAGGCAAAGGCAAAAGAGACCGAGGCTCTTAGTTTCCACTTTTTATTTCTGTGGGGAAAAACCCTCGCAGCTAGCTATAGTAAATCGACTATGCTCTACAAGATGGCGTTATCAGAATTTGCGTTCGGTAGGTTCCCTTGTAAGCTCGGAATAACATTTCATACAACTTGTGATAATATTAGTTAAAATTTATTTGATTATATTCTCGGACAATCCGAAAATATTATTGAACAGGCGCCAATTAAGTTTGTTTTAAAGGAAATATTATATAAAAATCAGACGATTTTCAAAAATCATAACAGCATAATATCATAATAGCTTTTGAATGCGTAAAAACCCGTGTGTTTTTTAAAGATCAGTTTTAGTGGGTATGCCAGCCTGATTACATTCGCTCTACTGTTTGCTCTCTGCTGCCTGTTGGCCAGTTTGTAGGCTTTGCAGTCTCAGGCCATTTAAGTGACTATTTTGGACGCAAATGGATTTGTATATTAGGCTTCGCTCACAGCTTGTTATTTGGCTTTGCTGCTTCTTTGGCTCCAAGGTAATAGTTTTTTCGTATTACTAGATTGGTTATTATTTTTTTAGTTGGCTTTTTATTTGCCTCTCGTCATATTAGACTCTGTGATAAGCCCGATTTTTGTGGCCGCATCTTTAACTCTGGCCGTAGAAAGTGTTCACTCGAGACACAGGCTTATACAAGGCTTTGCCTTTCAATTTACCATTGGTTACATTGTTAGTTTATGTTTACTACAACTAATTTTAAATTCATTTTTTTAATATTTTTTGTCTTAAACTAGTGAAGAATCTGTTCACATTTTTGCCTTGGTCCCTTTTTGCCTTATCCGAACAAGAGTACCTCCGTTGTTTTTTTTATAAAATTTTGCCTTGGTTTATATGAATGTTTTAAATACGATGAAAGTTCCTATAATTATTTTTGAGATCATAAGAAATGTAAATGTTTTTCAAAACAACTACCCCTATCAAAAAATCACGATTTAGCTGGCAGGAGTGTCTGCTTACCTAACTAACGACTGGAGGAGACATTTACAAGTAATGAACAGTGTTGGTGCGCCAGCCTTAACATTGATGCTATTTTTTGGTGAAAGCCCAAGATTTCTACTACAAAAAACAAAATATAAAGAGGTTTTACGCTTTTCGGGCCTTTTCTCCTATAAATATTTTCAGGCTACTCGAGTTTTAAACAATATTGCACGCTTCAACAGAATCAAAGACTACAAGCCTTTTTGTGAACATGAAGTCCGTGATATGCACGCGTCTCAGCTTAGCCAAATCGTTGAAAAAGATGAAAATAAAAAGTTTTCTGCATTTTTTATTACAATTTTTGCAAACAATTATTTAAGAAATCAGCATCTTTACACATTTCTCGATCTATTTGCCAATAGAAAACTTGTTTTGTATTCAATAACGCAAGTTATTACTGGCTTAACAATGAATATGGTGGTTGCTATTATGCTTTACAACATTCAAGATTTTGTAAGTATTAAGGACTAATTTAAAGAAAGAATAGCTCTTGTCGGTTATCCGGACAAAAGTACCTACACAGTCCACTCTCGATTCAAGGATACTTGATTGAAGGAGAGAAGTTCGTTCCCACCTTGGGTCCGACACTTTTTTACCCCAATTTTTTAATTTTTTTGCCAGTTGTGTTTTGACAGTGTGGTCCCAAATATTGCAAGGATTCCGATTTTGCCGATCATTTTTCAGAAATTTAAAATTTTCTCTTCTAAAAAAGCAAAAGCTCGATTAAGTACAGGAATTTTTGAAAATCCTTTCCTAAGTCGAGTTTTTGCTTTTTAGAAGAAAAAATGTTTAACTTCTGAAAAATGATCGGCAAAATCGGAATCCTCGCAATATTTGTGACGTGACTGTCTAAACAGAATTGGTAAAAATTTTAAAAATTCAGACTAAAAAAAGTGTCGGACTCCAGGTGGGAACGAACTTTGGCAGGTCCTCTGAGTGTCCTTAAATCGGGAGTGGACTGTACTACAGTCGACGCTCGATATTACGACCCCCCGATATAACGTCCCGCTCGATATAACGTCCCGAAAAAATCACGAATTTGGTCAGCTTTGACTAAAATTTAGTCAAATGAACGCTCGATATAACGTCCGCTCGATATAACGTCCCATTTTGGCCGGTCCCTTGAGGGACGTTATATCGAGCGTCGACTGTATTTTGTTGATTGGTAGTTCGGTTTATGGCTAAGGGTAGTCCGGATAATCGAGAAAAAGCGTAAGAATTTACGAACCACAGGGTTAGTTCTGAAAATTTTCCAAAATTCTTGACACGAAATTTATGGTCACATTTTATTTTGCTGCTGTCTTTTGTAAAGACACAAAAAAAGAACTAAGAAGGTGGGTTGCCTTTCTGATCAAATTTTTGTGTATCTAAGCGAAGACTTACCAGTTAGCTTTATTACTGTCATCTAATTTCCTGGGGGAATCAATTGGCAAGAAGCTAACTACGCGATTTTTTCAGATATGCCCGTGTTTTTATCACTAATTTTGTAGTTGTATTTTTTCTTTCAAAAAAAATTTAATAACATATTTTAATTTTTTATCATAACATTTCATATCATTAAAGGACCATAGCCGTCGCCGTTAACGAGAATTTCAAATGTTTGAATTCGCGCGGGACAGTTCTCTTTCGTCTTTCATTGTACTCTTTTGACTTGCTTCGAATGACTCAAAAGAGTGGAGTGTGAGACGAAAGAGAACTGTCCCGCGCCAATTCAAACATTTGAAATTCTCGTTGTCGGCGACGGCTATGGTCCTTTAAATATAGTCTGTACACACACTTTTTAACTTGATTTCTAACAAAACTATTCCTAAAATTAAATTCTAGGCCTTGTTTTGTAAGAAACCAAGTTGAAATGTCTGTACGCAAGTTCGATATTATTTTTTTTTAATTTTCGGGCTTAAATTTCGAACAGATGAGCATGCCTTTTTGAGCAATTTCTTTAATAACAATAAAAAGTCAGGAAATCCGTTTATAAACATTAGTTTGATGGGCCTTTTACGAGTTTGGACACCATTTGTGGGCATTGTTTTGGAAAAAGGATACGAATGTTTTGGGCGAAAAAGACTTCTTATTGGATCGCTCTGTAAGTTTAAACAAAATATTAAAAATTATGTGTTTCTGTTAAGCCATTGTATTTCTTCTATTCTTGACTATGTTGGTTATTGATGTGTTGGAAATGGGTAGTACTGCCAGAGCTATTGGAACAGCTGCTGTTCTTTTAGGTGATATTTTACTATTTTCTTCAATCAAAACATAAATTTAGGCTTTATTATACAGACAGGGTTTGTATATGTTGCCTACAAACTATATACTACTGAACTCTTCCCCACTGTGATCAGAACTATTGCTTTAAGCACCTTTAGCTGCACATCTTTGTTAGGCACTGTCATTGGGCCTCAATTGATTTACTTAAAAGTTTATAAAGCTTATACTTACAAATTTATTTATTCTTTTTTAGAAATACTGGCATTCAGCACCATACTTAGGAGCCACTATTTCTTTATTTATAGCACTTGTTTTGGCTGCACTACTACTACCAGAAACAAAAACGGTGATTCTTAAAGATACGCTAAAAGAAGTTGAAGAGGAAAACGAAAAATGCTTAAGCTAATCTGTAATATTTGTGAAAAGATTTATGAAGGCATAAAAAGGAGTATATTGTCTTTACTGCAATTTTACATCAGAGAACACAAAGCTTATCAAATTTTCTAGATTAAAAAGCTTATTAAATGAGTTAAAAATTTAGTGAAAGTTGTTTCCTAATTTCTTAGCAGTTGCTGTATTTCTTATAATAATCTAGCTCCCCAGAAGTGACAAAATTTACTCGATATGCATGCAATTTCGGATAAATATTTTTTTGACAACCCTGCAATATAATTTAAAATTTGTGCAAAATTAAGTCGGTACCAGCTTTTTTTGGTTTTTTATTTTATAAAAATTCTCTCAGCATCTGCGGTATAGCAAGTATGACCAATAAGTTTTTTTCTATCTAAAAGTTAGTCATTGATAGTCTCAAAAAAACGTTATCGGCAACGCTGGCCCCGATAATTGTCAGGTTGGCTCCCGGCGCCGGCATCCTGTTTTGACTAGCGGAGCCGGCGCCCGTGCAACTATGGCTACCATGGTATACCACTATTATCATTAAATGTTTAATTGTAATAAATATATGCCACAAAAAACATTTTTGGTTGCTTGCTCATCATATCGATTAATAAATTTAAAGTATAAATTGATGAGTAGCTATAGTCAATTTATTTTCTTCAAGTTTAAAATGCAGTTGTATCTATATTTCTTTTTTACATTACTTTCTTTAATGATTAAAGTAAAGAATGTTGACAGCTTGCCTTCAAATGTAGCTCAAGCAAATTACCTATTGAACCTCAGCTATGTAATCCAAGTCTGTGCGGTGTTTTCATTGGTAGAGACTCTAAGGGAGTTGACATTTGTGGCTACCCTCTGAACACTGGAGATAGTGATATGGTCGAAAGACTAAAAAATACATCAGTTATTTTCAATCATTTTAACTGCTATGAACACCTTTAAAAATTACAGCTCGACTCAGTAGACTGCAAAGCAGAACGCAGAGAAGGCGTTCATGTCTTCTATATTCGACAAAGAAAGGACGCTA
This sequence comes from Ditylenchus dipsaci, assembly GCA_004194705.1. NCBI lineage: Eukaryota > Metazoa > Nematoda > Chromadorea > Rhabditida > Anguinidae > Ditylenchus > Ditylenchus dipsaci. The sequence continues at coordinate 189,866 of SADC01001020.1, forward strand.
AATTTGTAATTTAAATTCAAAGCACGTGTAATCTTGAGAAAAAATTACTTTAGCCTGTACCAGTTGAAGTTTTTATTAAATGTGGCTCCATAAAAAGTCTTCAACAGGTAAATGCAATGTTTTTCAAAAACAAAATCAAGGAGGTAGAGAAGCGATTAAAGGGGCATGCCCGTGCGTTTCAAAAAGTTAAGGCGGGGACCAGCAATTTTTTTTGAATCGTTCTATTTTTCACTCGTTTTGCGTCAAATCTAATATTAACGACCCTATACTACTTTTAAAAACTAGGCAGAAAACTTAAAAAATCTGAATTCGTATGCACGTGAAACTTCATCGAGAAAGAAAAAAGTGCTGTTCCCCGCCTTTTCTCCGTGTCGGGCACGGGCATGCCCCTTTAAGAAGGTAGAATCGGCACGATTAGAGCAATTTAATTTCGTATTTTCTTGTGCAGAAAATTTTTTGCATTAAAATGATTAATATCAAAGTTCTTTTTTAATATTTACTGACACTTGATGCAGCAATATTTTTTGAGTGTAAATTTGTGTGCGTCATTTTTCTTTAAAGAACATTTTTCGAAGAAACTTAGCTATTCAGATATTGACATGGTTGAGCGACTTTTAATTTTGTACTCATTTGGTATGCATTACAAAACGGATTTGTCAACAAAACACGACTTCTAACGTACTTGCAAAATTAAATTTGTACAAATGGTATCGAAAATATCTCCTTAAAACTTTCAGGCCCCTTTAGATGGACATGCCCACGCCAATAAGTCCAATTTTAAATGTTTGAATTCCCGGGCACCAGTTTTTCTTATGCATACAAAACAAATTTGAATGTCAACAATAAAAAAAACACCGAAAAATTATCGAAATTAGTAGTGAAGTTCGAATTTATTTTGTCTCCATAAGGAAAACTGCTGCCGGGAATTCAAACATTTAAAATGCAACTTATTGGCGTCGGCATGCTCCTTTAAGTTACAGTCAACCTTCGATTTAACGTCACTCCCTTAAATTTGTTCCCACCTAGGGTCCGACACTTTCTTTAATTTGATTTTTTAAACCTTTTTACAGTTGTATTCGGTCAATTTAGCCGCAAATATCGGAAAGATTTCAATTTTGCCGATCGTTTTGTGAATAAAAAAAAGTTTGCCGAAAAGACCCGCAGGTACTCGAGTTAACGTCATCCCTTTCTCAAAATAGGTTTGTGAAAAAAAAAATTTTTCCGAAAAGAACCGCGGGTACTCGATTCTCAAAATAGGGTGACGTTAAATCGAGTACCCGCGGGTCTTTTCAAAAAAAATTTTATTCACAAAAACGATCGGCAAAATTGAAATCTTTACGATATTTGCGACTAGACTGACCGAAGACGACTGGCAAAAGGTTTAAAAAATTAGGTTAAAAAAAGTGTCGGACCCTAGGTGGGAACGAACTTGGGTAACAATTTATTTGCCTCCCCCCACGGCTGACCCACTTTCGAGGTGAATTTTTAAAAACCGATTGCATATTCGTGTTTCTCGACCCGAATTTTACGGGAAATGATCATCAGATTCTGTGAAAGTGAAAAAATTTTTCTCGATTTGCCTTGGTCCCCCAAGGTAAAATTTTAGAAAATTTAAAAAATATATTTTTTTAAATTGGCGCCTTTTGAATTTGAAAGGAATAAGGACTATATTGGGAGGGGAAGGGAATAAAAGGGGGCCACTTTTACGGCAAAACGTTGAAACGTGAATATTGACATGTTTTTGCTGTAATACCATGTTTTTCAACATGGGCCGTAGCAAAAAAGCCTCTATATGCATTTTATGATCAACAGTACTTCTCGGAATCATGTCTAAGGTAAGTGTGTGCGCGCATCTCTAACTCTCAAGCCCTCTGCGCCCCCTTCGGGGGCGCAGGGGGCTTGGCGGCTTGGAGTTGAGATGCGCACACCCACATACCTTAGACACAAATCACTCGAAAGTGATTCTGGATGCATGAAAAAGCATGCATACCAGAGTTTGTTTATGCGGTAAGCCCTATAATTCAAAACTATCTTCAGCATTCTTTTGTTAGTGGTCCCTCTTTTATTCCCTTCCTCCCCCTATTCCTCATCCTTCATTTCCTTAAAAATTCGAAAGGCACCATTTTGGATATTCGAAACTTTGACTAAAAACCCATAGTATCCCCGCTGTGGTTCGAAAGTCTTTTTTCGCACAGAATTAAAAAACAGCCGACTTTCTCACGAAATCGTGGTCGAGTAAAACGAATATCAGGTTATCTCTTCCATTCGAGCATTCTGCGTGCGGGGCGATGGTGGAGTTGAGATGCGCACATCCACATACCATAGACACAAATCACTCGAAAGTGACTCTGGATGCATGAAAAAGCATGCATACCAGAGTTTTATTTACGCCCGAAGGGGGTGCAGGGGCTTGAGAGTTAGAGATGCGCGCACGCACTTATCTTAGACAGGATTCCGAGAAGTACTCTTGAGTACTCTCAAGTAAAGTCTAGCCCGAACTTTAAGGGGTGACGTTAAATCGAGGGTTTACTGTATTACACTTTTAATTTAATTTTTTGTGAAAACTCAAAAAAGAGTATTCTTTTTTTAATTGGGCAGGAGCAGCCTGTGTCAAATTACATTGTGCCACCGCAAATTGTGCCAAATTCAAATTGTGCCAAAATCAAACTGTACCAGAATAAAAATAAAAAGAATAAAAATTTGATGATTTTTACAGTGAAATGTATCAAAATCGCGGCACGATTTGCGGTGGCACAATGTGATTTTGGCACAATTTGCGGCGGCACAATTTGCGGTGGTACAATCTGATTTTGGCACAATTGGCGGTGGCACAATTTTAATTGGCACAATTTTAATTGGCACAATTTTAATTGGCACAATTTGAATTTGGCACAATTTGCGGTGGCACAATTTTAATTGGCACAATTTTAATTGGCACAATTTTAATTGGCACAATTTGAATTTGGCACAATTTGCGGTGGCACAATGTGATTTGACACAGGTTGCTCCTGCCTTTTAATTACAGAAGAAAAACTTTTTTTAAGTTTTTAAAATTTTACATATACAGTTTTAAAGAAAGTTCGTGAGCAAAAAAACTTCATGGATAGATTTGAAATTACTCACACTCTAGAGCAAGTACTAAACAGCAGTAAATTTACATGCAAAGGACGATATGGACGTGTGGTAACAAGAAAATGTTTGTAAAATTCTAAAATGAGACGTTTCCTAGATTTTTCCTTTGTATGCCCATGAGCAGTGTGAGTTTGAGAGTATGATGGTTCTTGTCAATAACAAGGTTAAAAAAGGACTTAGGTAGGCTTTGCGATTCTAGTCGGTTATCGGGAGCACCTTTTAAAAATGTTCCACGTTATTAAACAAATTTCAAAAAGCTGCTCCCGATAACCGACTAGGACCGGCTTTGCTAAATATAGATGAATTTAAAATTAGGAATTCAGCTATCGTCATAATGACATTATATCATTAAAAAAGTACTACAATGACATCGATGAGATTTTGCACAACAGTTTCCGCACTAGTGAAGAATACAGCAAGTTAGGCTGCCACAATGTTAATCTTTAGAAATCTTTTAAAAAAATTACTTGTGAAAAACGTTAGACGCCTAATTCATTTTTTGGACATCTAAAATTTTGTCATCGATTTTTTCATTAGACGCCTTAACTCATCGCAACTATGGACTCCCAAATTAGATTACAGTCTACCCTTGATATAACGTCACCCTCGATTTACTGCCACCAAACGAATGATTTGGTTGGTTTTGCCTTAATTAAGGCAAAGCAGACCCTCCAAATAACACCTACACCTAGTGATTTTCCAAGAAGCTCAGTGGGCGAATATCGTTCAAATTATCATTTTGTGCTAGCAACCTAAAAGGCATGGCAAGTATATGTGGTGATGTGCTTTCTTGTTCCGTGTAAATTTTGTTACTTATCTAGTCATTTTGGTCATACAAGATGTCGACTATGCTGTCATGAGGTCCGTTAATAAGCATCCAAAAAAATTTTATTGTTTAACTTTTGCTATAAATTTTTTCTTGTCATATTTTTGCTTCATGTTAGCTGTAGAAACTCTTCACGAGTAATTTTACAGTTATTAACGTACAGTTATGGGTCAAATAGATGACATGTTGTGTGACTGAAATGACTAGCTAGGCAAAATAAGACAGTTAACTTGATATAACATAACGCCCCCCCCCTCGCCTCAAAATAACGCAACCTGGGCGCCAGCCCCAAGACGTGGCGTTATATCGAGGGTCGACTGTGGTATTAAAATTTGTTACCTTATATGATTGATCAACAAGACATTTTTATGAATTATAACCCAGGAGAAACTTTGGGCAAAAAAAATTAAATTAAATATAAAAAAATTAACAGCACAATGAATTTTTTTTTAGAAAATGCTCAAAGAAAATCCAAACTCTTGTTTAGTCTATTCGGTTTGTGATTTTTCAATTGTAGTTAGACATAGTCGGAAACTTGACCAAAATTACCGACTTTTTCGAGTCCAGGTAGTTTTTTCTTTGATGTTGTGGTATTTAAGAGGATTTTCTTTGACTTGGGTACTTCCCGATCTTGTCCTTGCTACTTCATGCAACCGCAGTCATTAATGAATATAAAGAAAATTCAGGAAACTAAACATTTCTACAAAGATGTTAGCAGCGTGGAAATAACGTCTACAGAAACTCTCTACCGCATCCATTGCTGTTGCAAAGACTCTGAAAAGTGCTTTAAAAAACAAGCCAAAGTAAAGAACTTTGCGCAGCTCTACTGTCCGCAAGACGTCCGCAAATTTACCATTCATGAAGATAACGGGCACTACAGAATTGTGCAATTAGAAGGAGAAAAGTACGAACAGATAATCCCTGTAGAGCATATTCAACTTTCAGGGGTTCGGCTAATTTTTTACAAATAGTTTTTTATGTGTGTTCAGGTTTGCTATACAAGCATTTACATTGAAAGAGGTTTTTGTGCCTTTCCTGACTTTGGTTGTGCTGATCTGACTGTTACCAATGGTGATAACTGTGGGAAAACGACAAGAGCGGGAAGTGGATGCTGGCAAGAAGTTGACCTAAACCCTGATATATTATTTCCACAAAAATTTAAAAGTAATTTTGGTCTGGGATGTAACCCCACAATATTATATAATTAAGGTTTGCTGTCAAAGTCAAATTAATGGATTAGTGAGTGAACAGGAACAAGATGAAAGTCTTATGTATTCTATAAATGATTTTTTGAAACTCAAAAGTGAGAACGGTAATTTTTCTGAACTGTTAAACAACAAAATCAGTGCACTACCACTCTTTAGATAAACCCAAAGCTAGGGTAAGTTGTTTTATCCGTAAAAAAAGCCAAGTGTACTCCTCCTCAAAAGAGTATTTATTTTGAATGGGGTGTGCATATATACTTAGGCTTATGATTAGACTCAAGCGACAGCGACCCAAGTGCACCCCCTGCCCAAAGAGGGTACTGGACGTTTCACTGTTTACTAAATTCACTGTAAGAATTTTCAGACCAATTTTTAGATATATTTTTTTAAAATTTTTTTAAGGTTTGATTAGCAAAAGGTAGCCCTGAATGTCAGCTACATTTTATTACTAAAATTTTTAGAAAAACAAGAAAATTTTATATCTAAATAGGGTTGTCGACGCGTCGAGTCGAGTCGAACATCGAAAGTCGAAAATTTCGAACGCGTCGAGTCGAGTCGAAAGTCGAAATTTTCGACGCGTCGAGTCGAGTCGAAAGTCGAAATTTTCGACGCGTCGAGTCGAGAGTCGAAAATTTTTTCTACACGTAAAATCGAAGATCAATATTTTTTCCGAACTGGCAGGTAAATACTCTAACCACCAACCTAACTACAAATTCTTACAACTACAATAAATTACAACAACTTCCTCGTTGACAAGCCTACTTAACTGTACCGAAATGGTAGTATTGAGGTATTCTACGGGTCAGCGGCTAGTGCTGAATTCGGTGCCAAAACATGTCTTAATCTCCCTTTTAATGTTTTATGAAAAATTGCTTGGTATGCCATTAGAGTGAGTAGGGGTACCAGGTGAGTGGAAGAGGTACCGGGAGAGTGAGTAGGGGTACCAGGAGAGTGAGTAGAACCCACAATATACTGCCCAAAACAGTTCAATCAGCATCAATATTCAAAGTTGTGAGCGGTCAAGCCCAAACAACCAGGATACACCCGAACCACCAGGATGGAGCCCGAACCACTGGCTACATACAAACCACCGGAATGGGACTCAGATCTTTGTCGGCGCCAGCAAATGTGGCAGATGTATGACGGGAACATAGAAAACATAGACAAAAAACTAGAATTGGGTTTAACAAATACCGAGAAAAAGCTGAATTTGATTTCATTGCAAGACATTTTCGGTTTTCGGATTCGGAATCCCGACGCACACCTGGTGTAGAGGTAGCAGGTGAAGGAGTATAGGTTACTGGTGCCGTGAGAGTGAGTACTAATCACTGAGTAGGTATGCCAGGCAAGGGACTGGGGGTACCATGTGAGTAGTTGTACCTGGACAGTGCGCAGGTTATTCAAGGGAGTAGGTATGTGAGCCACGAGAGTGAGTAGGTTCGCCAGACGATTGAGTAGCTGTGCCGAGAAAGCAAGTATGACATTCAGCAAAGGCAAGTGAGCCACAAGAATCAATAGGTGAGCCAGGACAGCGAATAGGTGAGCCAGGAGAGTGGCTAGGTCGGCAAGGAGTGTTTTTAGGTGTACCAGAATAGTGAGCAAGTGTGGCAGAAGAGCACGTAGAGGTGCCATGAGAATAGGTAGTCGCCCATGAGAGCGGTTAGGGGTGCCAGGAAAGTAAATAGATCGGTCAGAATAGTAGGTAAGTAGGCCGCAGCTCAGATATGTGGGCAAGGAGTGTGGGTAGTGTTTAGCTCATGCAAGAGAGTGAGCAGAAAAGCCCGAAAGTAGGTAGGTTAGTCAGAAGAGTTGGTGGGATTGTCGGGAGAGTAGGTAGGTGAGAAGCTTAGCTTGATCAGCAGCTTGATTAATTAATTAAATTAGCAGCTTAACCAAAGCGAGGGCTGTCCACCAACAGGCGGCCCCCGAGCTAGTAGTCATCGTTATTCGGCTGCAGCAGAGGAAGAGCCGTGTTTCGAAAGTTAGAAATTTTACGTGTGGAGACAAAAGGCCACGTGTTGAGAACTTCGAATCGACGAGTCGAGTCGAAAGTCGAAAATTTCGACGCGTCGAGTCAAACGTCGAAAGTCGAAATTTTTCGACTTTTCGACGTGAAAAGTCGAATTCGACGCGTCGAGTCGACAACCCTATATCTAAACTTCAAAAGGCGCTCAGTCTCACACTTTTTCATCACCGTAAAACGCAGAGTGAGCGCCTTTTAAATTTTAGATCTAATTTTTTTGTTTTTCTGAAAGTTTTAGTACCAAAATGTAGCTGACATTCAGGGCTGCCTTTACAGGACCTTGATCTTTGCGCCCAGTGGTATGACAAAAATTTGAATTGGCGTGGGACATTTCTCTTTAGTCTCTCACTGTACTCTTTGGAGTCGTTCGAAGTTACTGCAAAAAGTACAATGAGAGACCAAAGAGGAGTCTCCGATTCAAATTTTTGTCATACCAGCACACGCAAAAACCATGGTCCTTTAAGTTATCAAAAATGTCAAAAAAAATTGAAATAAAAATTAAATCTAAAAGTCGGTCTGAAATGCCAAAGTTAACGGTGAAATGTTTTGCATCCCTTAAAGAGTATGAGTTCTCTAAGACTGAAAATGGTTAGAGAGCTCATACTCTTTGCGGGAGGTAGTTCACTTGAGGTTTTACAGTCTCAGGCGTGGGCATTAAACTAAGGCATAAGTCATCATAATAATGAGCGTAACACCAAAATCAGCCCCCCCACTCTGCCGATTTTAATACTCTTTAGAGGGGGGGGGGGTGCGGGTGCATTTAGGGGGCTGTCGTTTTATCTTTAGTATTAGGTTGGTGCATAAGTTTTAAACCATACAAATATTTAAATAAAAATTCATTTTCTTATGCATGAAAAACATGTGAAATGACAAAAAATCCTTTAATGAGCATAGTCTCCATCTGCGTCAATGATTTCCTGCCATTTTTCTGGAAGAAGATCGATTCCTCGAGTAAAAAACTTGCGGTTCTTAGAAGCGATCCAACCCTTGACTGAATCCACCATTTCGTAAAAGTCGTCGAAGATTTTTCCATGCATCCAATTGGCCATTGCCATTACGTGATAATCGGTGGCAGCTGCGTCTGGAGAGTATGGAGAATGTGGAAGAAGCTCCTCGAAATTTTCATCAATCCATTCCACAACATCTGCTCGAACGTGAGGCTTTGCGTTGTCATGGTGGAAGATGATGTGGTTCTTTTTTCTTGGACGTTTGACTTTGATCGCTTCTTTCAGTCGGTCCAGTTGGGCAAGATAGACGTCACCATTGAGTGTGTATCGCTTTTTTCCGTTCTTTCGGGGAATTTCCACTCATGCTCTTCATATGAAAATAAATTTATAGAGAGAAACCAAAGACAAAAGACTAACCGTCGTCATCCCACCAATAACAGAATCCATCAAAATGATCTCCCAGTGGATGATTCCAGATCTCGAGTTCGGAAGGCCTGCCGTCTCTTTCCTTATCTTCCACATTAGTGTCACCTGATCTAAAGCGGGAAAACCAATATTTCACAGTACTTATACTGATGGAATCCTCTCCGTAAGTGTCGACGAGATGGCGATATGACTCTCCAGAAGTCCAATTCTTCTTGAAGTGGTTTAGCATAACATAGCGAATTTCAATATGATTTGGAATAGGCATTTTAGAAAGCTTATGAGATGAATAAAATGATGAAATAAAAAAGTGGTAACAAATCGCCAAATAAACAAAAATTTTGGCGGTCTTTTGTATGGTTTAAAACTTATGCACCAACCTAATAAACATTTCGCTAAACTGCTTCAAGCTTGTGCCTTCCAAAACTGAAAATTATGTTTGTATAAATTTGAAAATTTTGACTCAAAAAGCAAATAAAAAAATTAATAGGAAAAACAGCAGTATATTAATATAGTGGGAGTGATCACTTTGTCTAATTATCATCGTATCAAGACTCGACTGTATCAATGAAGTAGCTTTTAACTGGATGACCAGAAGTCGGCTCGATTTTTTGAAAACCCTGATACAAATCTTGGTCCCGGTCAAAAATAGGTGCCAATTTTTATCCATAGTTTCCTTTTTTTATACATTGAAATTTATTGGAACGATTTCAAGAATGTGTACGGATGAGAACCGATAAGCATGGGTATCGCGTATTAGATTTGGATAAAACAATACAATCAGATGCTTTATTGTAAAAAACATTGTGTTTTGTTTACACACTCACCATTGTCTTTACCAAGTTATAGCTCTCACAGTCTCTGTCTTATACATATAATCAATGTGTTTATGGAACATATCGATTTATAAGTAATCTGGTGGAAGGAAAAGTTCACAACAACTCCATGTGCTATTTTTTTTACAATACAACAGACAAGACAGTACACAATGTGTGGCCAAGTAAGTTTTTGTTTGTTCTTACACACATTTTATTCCAATAAGTGGATCCATATTCCCTTACGAATTTTTTTTCCGGTTTTGGACGTCTTTCACAGGTAGTCGTTGGTTATTATTCGTTTTTGTGAATAGCAACATTTTCACTATTAAGACAATCAGTTTCCGATAACCCTTTTTGTGAAAAATGATAACAAATATCGTAAACTGTCGGTTATTCACAAAAAAACGAGGTAAAAGTCGGCATCCTTGCAATTTGTTAGACTACACTGACGAAAAGCGAAAAGTTTAAAAATATCAAGGCAATAAAATTTTCGCACCCAGTAAGGGGTCTAACTCGAGAGGCTGACGGGTTATCAGGACTCTTTTTATGTACAGTCAAATTAAAAAATCTGTAGCATCTCTAACAAGGGACCCACCCAAACAGTAAAATGTTAACCCTTAAAACTTTCATTTGTTTTAAGCATTTTTTCACGTTTTTCGATGCGCTGAATACAAAATCGTGCGTGTAGCCATCCTTGCGATCGACCACGAAAATTTCTATTTTTGAACGCTTTTTAGTTATTTCAGATCTTAAAAAATCAGCTTGGGGGACAAGGCAAGCGAAAATCGAAATTTTCGTGGTCGTTCCGAAGAATGGCTATACGCGATTTTATAGGCTATACGCGACTATACATGATTTTCCTATTCAGCGCATCAAAAAACGTAAAAAAATGCTAAAAACAAATGAAAGCTTCAAGGTTAACATTTTAAAATTCGGACGGTTCCTTTGTAAGTTTGTAAGTTGTTGTTGTAAGTTTGTAAGTTCTCCTGCTGATTTGTGTAATATCTGAAGCAATATTTGCTCTTTAGTAGGGTTATCGGGGCGCCGAAATTTTCGGCTCGGCGCGCCGAAATTCGGCTTAAGCCGAAAATTTTCGGGGCGCCGAGCCGAAAGCCGAAATTTTCGGCGCGCCGAGCCGAAAACCGAATTTTCGACAAGCAGAAATTTTCAAACAATTCACACACAAACACGATCATTTTATCAAACCAAGCGCCTTTATTGAACAATAAGTTACATACAACACTCAAAGAGCTCAAGAATTTCTTTTGGTTCAAAGATAACAATACGCAAAAGGTTTTCTAGAGTCTGCGTCCGAGACTTAAAAACGGAGAGAGTTTCATTCCTGGACAATAAATGATTTTTAATTGAAATTTACGGCGAGCCGAGCGAAAGCCGAAAATTTTCGGCTTTACGGCTCGAAAGCCGAAATCGGCGCGCCGAGCCGACAACCCTACTCTTTAGCAAGGACTAGGGTGGTTCTGGTTACAATGATGACCCTAATAACCAAAATAATCATGGAAGTTTTTTTTTCGAAAAAAGATAGGGTGACTGAGCTAAAAATGGCGTTTTTTTAAAGGTCAATAGTGCCGCACTTTTGTGAATGCAAAGTAAATCCAATTTTTGCCTTTCTGCTTTTAGCTAAAAATACGTACTACGAAACTACACACGGTGCTGAAGGTGTTGCAACACCATTTTCCAATTTTGATTTTGATGACCTGTGGGCTTGGGACCACTTAAAATCTGAAATGTCATCAAGCCAGTACAGTCCTAAATGCTATGTTGTCGGAGGTATGTTGCCAATCACCTGCCAATTTTTAATTTACTTTACCTGTTTCTAATTGATTTTTAAGGATGCTTTAGACAAAAGGCAACAAACTTTGAAAATCCAGCTGAATGTTCTATCATTAAAAATATTTTTATAATGTGTGGATGTATGAATGTGGAGAGCACATCATATTGTGACAAAAGATTTAAAACGAGCTTGGACAAAAATGAGGTTTATGTGGATACCAACCATCCGACACCTCTTGAAAGAAAATTCTTTGTGAGTGTTATTGAATAATTTTAAAGATACAGTCGACTCTTTATAGTGCACCGCTATATAGAGCGGGATGCAATACCGAGGATACGCAATATAGAGTGTCATGGTCAAACTATTGGCTGCCGGACACAATAAAGAGCTTTATTGAATTTATTGAAAATCAAGAGATACTGTATTCTTCTAATCGCTGCTCCGGGGCGCTTATTTTTCGATCGACCTCTAGGGGGGGAGCTTATTAGAGTCATTTTGAAATTTTTGGCTGAAAATCCAAAATCTAGAATGCAGAATTAGTAGAGCGAGTGGAAAATAAGGAAACGTAAAAAAACATGTTCGAAAAAAATTCCGGACCGAGATAAAATAGCTCAAAGTCGAGGGGTGGCAATAAGAGGGCAAGTGGAACAATTAGAGGAAATACGTTTTTTTTTTCATTTTTTGTCTTAACACCCCAATTTTTTTGAGAATTTTCGGTGCAGCATATAAAAAAAGTGTCTCGCCAAAATTGTCGTTTTTCCGAATTTTTTTCTTAAGTCACTAACTGACTGAATTTTGTACTTTCGGAAGTTAAACCCATCAAAAATAATCCTACCTTAAGCAGAAAAACAAAAATATTAAAAGAAAATTAAAATGTTAGTCCGACTAGGCTAATTTTTCAGAAGCCGTACTGTTTTGTTGGCAAAAAGCCACAAATAATACAGTGGAGACTTCGATTTCTCCAATAAAACTATTTTGCTACGTCAAAGCAACTTTTGAAACAAGCACAAACGGTATAAGGACTGGAGCGGAGAAATATGAATATGGTTTCTACAGTTACAATGATACCATTTTTGAGCATTATCCACTTGTGAAAATTCCCGAAAAAGATTGCAAGGACTACACCAAGCGATGCAAACAAGCTGGAAACGAGTCAAAATCAGCGTTTTACTTTTAATAAGAACATTTTTTATGTTTCAGATATTTTGCTGTTGCTACCATTTGATAATGGAAGAAAAATTTAAAGATGGAAATATTGAAACAATTTGTAATGCCCAAAAAATCGTGGATGAATTTGAGAAAAAGTCATCTCAAGTTCGCGCGGGGGACCTTAGTAACACTATAGAGGTTCACTTTCAGACAAATTACGATTTAACGTACATGTTTTAGGACAGAAAAAAGTGCGATGGAGCTATAACTCAAAACAGTCAAGGAAGAGTAGAACCAAACATCTTTCAAGAGAATTGAGAATAGAAGAAATGGGTTAGGAATAGATGTCCGACCCTTGTGCTATTTCAGGTGGGTCAGTTATTCAATATGCGATTGTTCAAAATATTAGTGTTCAAAGCAAAGGGAGATTCCAAATTCTAAAAGAACATATTTCCAATTATTCAAACTCTCAATTGTTCCATTCACTTTTGTGCAAGCATTTTTGTCATTTGAAAATGCAGATACAGTCAACCTTCGATAGTACGTACCCCCCAAAAATTTCGTTCTCACAGCTGGGTCCGACACTTTTTAGCCCAGTTTAAAAAGTGTTTCATCGGTTCTGATTCGTCAGTCTAGTCCCAAATATCGCAAGGATTTAGATTTGCCGATCGTTTTTAAGAATTGATATACAGTCAACTCTCGATATAGTGTAGCCCCCAAAAAGTTCGTTCCGCCTTGGTCCGACACTTTTTTACCTCGATTTTTGAAGTCTTTTGCCAAATATGATTCGTCAGTCTAGTGCGAAATATCGCAGGGATTCCGATTTTGCCAGTCGTTTTTGTAAAGGGCAAAAGTTTTGCCGAAAAAGACCCGCGCCTCTCGATATAGTGTAGCCTTATTTTGAAAAAACCACTACACTATATCGAGAGGCGCGGGTCTTTTCGGCAAAACTTTTGCCCTTTACAAAAACGACTGGCAAAATCGGAATCCCTGCGATATTTCGCACTAGACTGACGAATCATATTTGGGCGAAAGACTTCAAAAAACGAGGTAAAAAAGTGTCGGACCCAAGGCGGGAACGAACTTTTGGGGGCTACACTATATCGAGAGTTGACTGTAGTTTCACAATATTGACGCGCAACCTTCGATCGTACGTACACTTCAATTCTAAAAAACTGAATTTAGGTGTCGTACTATCGAGGGCTGCAGGTCAAAATGGCGAAACTATATCATTTCTTAAAAAACGATTGGCAAAATATGAATCCTTGCGATATTTGGGACTAGACTGATGAATCAGAACCGATGAAACACTTTAAAACTGGGCTAAAAAAAAGTGTCGACCCAGCCGGGGGACGAACTTTTTTGGGGTACGTACTATCGAAGGTGACTGTATCATACAGTCTGTATGTCAAATTTCCAAGGACTTCTGGACTTCCAAATCAAACAGCATCTACCATATTTCTTTTGATAAAAGAGCCCCTCTCCATATTTCGATGGACAATTTCAAGCTTTTTTATGGGGTTAAAAAATACAAGACCTGGGTCTTTTGTCACAAGAATATTCTAAACCTACTCATTATCAAGACTCATTTGGCGAACCAAATTCTGAAGAAGGCAAGCAAAAACAGTTTAAAGAAGCCAAGAGAAACCATTAAGTTTGAAAAAAAAACATTTTAATGTTTCTTGAAGGAGTCAATAGTCGATTTCACAGCATAAATATTGACCATCAACTTTTCTTAGTTGAATATCTCAAGAAGTCAAGAAGAATCAATATTTATATCACAATGGTGCGAAAATTGTAAATTTAATCAGAAATTTTAGGAATTACATAATGAAAAATTAAACAATCAGTTGGCTGAAAAGTAAATTTGAGCCAACGGCGTTTTGCAGTACAAATATTTTCTCACAATCCAGAATCCTCACAATTGGAACAAAATCATCTCTAAAATACCAAAATTTCAACCCTAAAATATTTTTCGCACTTAACAAGAGCTTTCTAAGAGCTTTCACAGCTGCAATTTTGAACTTAAGTCTAGTTTGAACAATAATAACAGCTGAACAATCATTTTTAAATAAAGTAGTAACTAATCTTTTTCAGCATGCCACTTAGCAAAATCACTGCAAACAAAAAATGTCGACAAATGTACATTAACAATAAGCGCAATATTCAAAAAGTTGATTGGTTTCAGATTTCTTTGATAGAACAAAAAAGATCGCAACTATGGGATGTTTTTTTTATTGTGCAACTATAACATATGGACGATATCGGACCAAGGTTAAATATTATATTTTCAATTTAGAAATTTTTTATTTGAAGTTAATGGATGCTCCTGTCGAGTAACTCAAAATCCAGAATCAGAATCAGAAGTAGCATGTTGCTGTGCTGCTGATTTACTTGACACTTACTGGGATGCTTTCAAGAACAAACCTTGGATGACTGCTAACAAAATTCACAGACAAGGCAAAGAAAGAAAATGCTGCTATATTTAATTAAGATTGTATAAATAATGTTCCAATCTTCTTCTTAAGGCAAAAATAATATCGAATTGAATTTACATTCATTGCATTTTTGAATGGTAAAACGAAATTTTGCAGCAAAAAATCTCGTAATTTTGCAGCAAATTTTTGTTTTGCCTTTTTTCTCATAATTTTTCAAGAATTTTTTCAAAATGATAAGAATATCATGTAGCCATGCGATTCTAGTTTTTAACGAGGTATCATTTGTTGCAACATCTTTGCAAAAATATATCCAAAAGAAGCAACACAGGAACTCGGGGGTTGAATTTAAATTGGGTCATTGTTAAACTTTAATTCGAGCAAATATAAACTTTAAAAACGACGACCTAGTACCTTAACATGACCCTATTTAAAGTTTAACCTTACTTAATTTAAACTTAACTTTACCTTAATTAAACTTGTACTTTACACCAATTTAAAGGACATGAAACTTGATAAGCACAGCAATTTGCGATTTTAAATTTCGCGCGCGATCACCCTAATTTTGTCGTAATTAATTTGGCATTTTATTAATTTTTTTTTGTGTTTTTTTTTATTTGTAAGCATTTACATGTGGATTTTCTTTCTCTCTCAATTTTCATCCGCTTCTTTGTTTCGATCTCTGGAAATCTGTTTTAGGCTTCTGCTTTTCCAACCGCTGATAATTTCATAAGCGAAAAATCGGTCCTATCGACGTATCGAACTGCTGGAATGCTTGGATCTTGGATTAGATAAGTCTTTTTTTTTCGCCGTCGGTTTCTTGTGGTTCTTTTTTAGGTTCTTGTTTTGCTTTGATTCAGTGCTCAGCTTCTATTCTTGGTTCTCGAAGCTGCAGAATCCTGAAGAAATTTGAAGATCCAACTATTTTTCCTGTCATCTTTTGTTTGTTTATTTTTCAATAAAGTTGCCTGCTGTCTTTGGTTGCTCATTCATTTTTTTAGCAGATTTTTTTTCAGGCTTCTGTTTGCACAGTTTTTTTTCGGTTTTTTTGGCTTTTGAACGTACAGACTTTTACAATTTAGCAAGAAATTTTTATATTTCAAAATAGTGGTTTGCATCGTATGTGGCAAAAATTTGAAGTCAAAAGTGGAGCAAAGATTACATTGGCTTATTGCATTGGCTTATGGCTTATATATTGGCTTATAATGGCTTATGGCTTATTGGCTTATAAGACAGCTCATATCAATCCTTCCGAAAAACGTCTGCAAGTCTATATCTGCTTTTATCACTTTACAGAACAGAAAGATGTTGTTAGACTGAAGAAAGGAATACGCCTGGACGAGACAACTGAGGTGGTAAAACAATGCTTACAATTGTTGAGTTCAACGACGTCGAAGTAGTAATTTTTCCCGCAAATAGTATCAATTCAATATAGGAAACACAACGCGATTATCGATAATGACCCACCTAAAGCAAAAAGAAAGTATGTCAGAAAGAGATGAAAGTAAATTTGGGAAAAGTAAAAAATTTTAGAAGGCTTTTTCAATAGAATGGAATCTGCAGCGGTGCAGCAATGCTTAGAAAAGTCTGTGATAAAGATAAAGTTGCTTCAGCTGGTAAAAGAAACGGCCTTCTTGGCACTTCTGCATCTCATAGGAGTATCCCACTGGTGACTGTTATGAAAGCCACTCAGATATATCAATCAAAATAGTTTTAGGAAATGTTGTCGAAATATTTGAGGAGCATGAGCACTCTATTTGTGCGCTGAAGATCATATGAACCAAGGTGCAGCGGCATCATCCCTCTCAAAAGGACGATTCAAAGTATTATCAGAAAAAAATCAGTATATTATATCCTATATTATCCTCTCACCCTGAAAACAGATTATATTATCTCTTCACTCTATTATTCGCCACACCCTCTGATAAACGCCCACCCTAGAGGAGCGTTGAAAAAGAAACGCACATGGAGATAAATAGAGTCAATGCGGTATTCATGACGAAAAATTTTTCCTTGTAACCTGCATACGAGCGCGTACGGCGTAGTTCTAAAAACTCTTTCAACTGACCAATTACTCAGTGACGTTGTCAAAACGAATGGGAAAACAATACTATCGTTTGTGGAATGCTTCAACTCAGTGGTTACCAGTATCGTCCTAGCAGTGAGGTTCTAGTAAGATCAATGATGAT